>JAWPHD010000452.1:0-467283 GCA_037043455.1 Cyrtodaria siliqua | reverse complement strand
CAGCGTATACATATTACGCTCCTAAAGTCGCGCAATATTGTTAAATTAGAAGGTTTTGGCATTGTGGGGAAGGTTTTGGAATGGGTGAAAGACTTCCTAAGGGACAGATCTCAAACGGTGGTTATAAATGGAAAACACTCAACATCTGAACAAGTATACAATGTGGTACCTCAGGGTAGTGTGTTAGGTCCTACCCTTTTCCTTGTCTTCATAAATGATCTCCCCGAGGTAGCGGAAACAGTAGTCAAGCTATTTGCAAAAAATTTGCTCTCTCTTGGTCATCTAAGACTATGTTTCCATTTTGGTCAATTAGTTGTCCTATTGTAGTTTTGGTTTTGTTTTTTTACCTTACATATTTCCAAAATAATTTATTGTCACTATTTATCCGAGTTGCAAGGTCTTTTTCATAATTATATTTCGCTAGTTTTAATGCATATCTAGCTTTGTTCCTAGCAGTTTTATATTTTTCAAAATTTGAGTGAGTTTTGCAATAGAGGTATTTTTTCCAATATTTTCTTTTGTCTCTAACTATGTTTTTTCTGTTATTATCTAAGTTACAGTAAGTAAGTAACGCTGAAGAACTCGTGCATATATCCCAATACAAATCTAATAACCTATAAATATCGATGAAGAAGATTCTAACCTTATATGACTTGCCAACCCCTGAAGAACTAATATCAGCACCAATCGAGAAATTAGTGTGGGAAAGGCTTATAAATAAAGCAATTAACCAGAGATGGAAGGAAATAATTATTTCACAGTCTGAACTTTACTCTTCGCTGAATTATTTCTCAAAATATTGTAATCCAGGGAAATGCCATCCCTTAATTGTACCGGTACATATAGCTTAGTTTGAGAGATATAAATCGTATACCGATAGAAGTGAAGTTACTCACTGGAACATACATACTGCAGACAAACAGGGCCAAATAAAACCAAACCGAAGTCAATCCGGAGTGTCTACTCTGTCACGAGTCTGATGAGAGTCTCCATCACTTTTGCTCGAGTGCAATGAGCTAAACGATGTCAGAAAACCTATACTAACAGACTACATCCATGTGTTAGATACTCTGCTACATATATATCCGTGTGCCGCAAATTATAGCTTGCTTCAGCTTCTAGTGGACTGCAGTGTGCTTTTGTGTGATTGTGAATAATACAGTCAGTAGACATTCTATTAGTGAACTCCTGTGTAGAAATCCTACTCTTTCATAGCAGACGATTATGTTATGCTCTAGATATATTAGATAAGAGCTTGGATCTAAACATAAATATATAAGTAGGACATGACGGCACATTCAAACTGGGGAAACTCTACTAAGTTGTTTAAAGCTTTTACTTAAAATACCACGAAATTGACAAACATTTGTTATGGTGAGGGTTTCGTATATACATATATATCTGGTTGTGGCTGTGAACTCTACCAGTGAAAACTGGGTGTGCCTATGAAGGCAGAATATATTATCAATAACAACAACAACAGCAACAAGATGGCCGAATGTGATGAAAACAAAACTCTCTCGTGAAATTGTCGAAATTCACAGCTTCCACGACAACTTTCAGTTTCGGCGCTTCAGGTATCCGTTCGAGTTAATTATCCCATTATGTTTTAGTCGTTTTTAACGCATGCCCCCATGTTAGACCTATAGATTATATCTAGTAAGAGCCGTGCCATCTTCTTGTCATTGAACTCAAATTCGCTCAAGTTGGCATATTTGATTCTCTGGTACGAAAAAAGTATGAGAGATTGAATGACAGTTTATGTTTTATTGGTTATATGTATAATTCTACTTGTGACATGAGCAGGTTATGCTGCCCAGGCTATCTTCCGTAACGAGAAATAACAATTAGTATAGAACTGTTGGTGGTTTTGGCCATTTTAGGAGTTCCATACCTTTAAGAATATAATATATATACATATATATAACCATTTGTTGGGGGTCCAGAACTCAATTAATTAATATTTTAACCACTCAAATCCATCTTTTACTATCCTAGCTCTGTGCCGGGTGCCTGTGATAATTTGTATAGTGTTTATACATATATTGTTACCTAATTTCTCTGGATGTGGACTTTATATACATGATCATGTATGTGTTATACTTATATTGACTATTTGTTAGAGAATATGACCTGGTGGGGATATCCTTATTTTACCTGTCCCGCTTTATTGGAGGACAAAAGGGTAAGAGTGAGGTTTGGTGCACTCTAAAACCTGATTTAAACTCATGGATGCCATTTTTGCCACTGACCATTCCAATGCGGTAGCCCTATTGTCAACCACTTTATGTTTTTGATGTCGTGTCTAAACTTTTAGTTGTCTTTAAAGTTATTGTTTGTTTCTTTGCTTGCTTTTTGTTGACTGTGGTCCTTGATTGCTGCATTTCCGGTTCTACTTTTATTTCTACTTTTATTATTAGAGATTTCCATTTGATAAGATGTGCTTTTATTTACAAAGTCTTCTCAACCTGAACGCTTAAGACAGGATAATAGCGAGGGTTGTGTACACATAACATCGATTTAAGCTGACCAGTCGTTTTTGACCTAATTGATTATTTGAAAGACAATCTCTGATCGTAAAACGTATACATCATGCATGTATCGGAATGATAGTACACTACATAGATATGTGAATCTGAGCTCATCATTACCATTAACCAGCTTAAGCAATGTCTAGACTGTCTTGTTATTGTTATCGATCACGTAAATTTCAACTTCAAATAAAACAATGAATGGTAAAAGGTAAGTGACCTAGATGTAAAGGAGTATGCAGTTCGTTCGTATAGGAATATACTTAATTAAACACCATGTTAATCCGCAGTAAGTAATCATGTTATCAACATTTTTGGTACAACGAGTAATTAAATGTTCATTCTGTTTAATTGTGTAATGGGGTCCTATCCTAGACAATATTTAAATACTTAAGTATGAGATTATCATTGTTCAAAACAAACATAAACAAGACCGAAAAGTAGCAAAATCGGTTAATTGAGCCTTTTTATAAGAGGTAAATAAGATGAAGCACCTCTCACGCCTCCTAGCACCATATTAAGAGGGTTTCTACTTTAATGCGCAACGACTGAGCGTGGTGATCAAAAACGAATAGTACATAATAACACTAGTGATTTGTAGTCGGTATGACTTTTTACAGCCGCTACACATCAATAAACAAAGGCTTGTGTAAATACTGAAAAGTTGATCTCTTGGAAGCAACAAACTCAAACAAGAGACAACAGCAGATCTGTTTTATTGCGCCTGTTCATGAGAGGTAATATACGGAGAAACACCTTTCACAAATAGTGTTTATTCTTCAAGTATTACCATGATTACCCATTTGTCTTTACTAAATACATCATATTCATCTTTCATCAAGCCCATTCTGTGTAGCTTTAAAGTAGAATACCGCTTAGGTCGGTGCTAATAAGCGTGAGAGGTGTTGCATCTCATAAATACCTCTCATGAACAGACTCAATAAAACCGAGTCTGCTACTTTTCTCTCTTGTTTTTGTTTGTTGCTTCCAAGGGATCACCTTTTCAGTATATATTGACATTCACGCTAGCGTTTGTTGAGTGCTGTGTGGCGGCCGTAAAAAGTCGCCCCGACCACAAATCAGTAGTGTTATCATTTATTGGACCTTTGGGATCATCAAGCCCATTCTGTGTTGCTTTAAAGTAGAATATCGCTAAAGCCGGTGCAGGAAGCACAGGAAGCGTGAGAGGTGTTGCGTCTTATAATTATCTCTCATGAACAGACTCAATAAAACCGAGTCTGCTACTTTTCTCTCTTGTTTGTGTTTGTTGCTTCCAAGGGATCACATTTTCAGTATTTATACATCATATACCCAGAGCCTTCCCAGCTTGGCCATATGAGGATGGGAATTCTAGAGATGTTACTATTTCTGATTATATAGTAACATAAGTAAGAACAAGTATTTATTAATCTTGATTTTCCAAGTTCTTCTGGTAACATAATTCGATTGTTTTGCAATAAACCAACTCGTAAAACCGATTAAGCCATACTCTAAAATATTATGCAATTTCATATAAAGTTCTATTGAAAGTGCATGTAATTCCATATATGCATCAGACTAAGTGCTGGTTGCATTACAAATTATATATATTAGAGTAGTAAAAATAACTCTATAATCATCGAAATTTTCATTAAGAGTGGAAACACAATACTTGTTCACGATTTAATGTAGGAATAAGGGGAACATTTTTCCCATAAAGCGGTACATGCACATGTATAGTTACACAATGACGATAAAATCGCACAGTATCTTTAAAGCTGTATCAATGTACATGCGAATCTTATGAACAGATTTATTCAGTTGAACATGCATCGTTTCACATATAGTATACGAGCCTGTACAATGATTGATATTTTACAGTTACACTTATACATGTATATTGGTTTTCAGATTTGTTTTTATAATAACCTTAAAACAATTTATTCTGCCTGCCAATCAAATGCAACAAAACGGACTTGTGCAGAGCCTCACTGTCACGCAAATATGATTTATATCGGAACGGCTGTTTTCAAATTCAGTGAAAGCTAAACAATCGACATCAATCAAATATAAAACACACGAAGCAGACGTGATGCAATAACATACGCGGCTTCTCAATAAATTCGTATTCGACAATTGTGATCTTATTTAAGATTCACTAGGCCTAACGTGCATGCATTATTTGAAAAAGAAAACAGATTAGGTGTACTAGGTACATTAAAACACGTGTTTGTACAATGTTTATGCAGAATCCTTATTCTTTGGAGTTGTTGTGAAACCTGTTTCATGATGTACAACATGATCACACTCTGTGTATGCATCTTTGTAACTAGATATAAAACATACGGAGTTACGGTGGTCTAGTGGTTAAGGCATCCGCCTCGTAATCCGGAGGTCGAAGGTACGAGTCCCGTCAGAGGCGGGTTTGTTGCTGAAGAGAGACCGGTTGGTGAACCGCCAGCTAGTTAAATAACGCTTACCGATTGCCTACCTGCCTGATGACTGGCATTAAAAATAGGAATCGGGAAGTAATGATGTTGAAGACAAAGGTGTCTCATAAGTCAAAATTGACTGACCCTTTCAATAGGGGTGACACTTTAATAAACAAACACTTTTATAGAGTAATAGGACTTCAACTGTGCAGTACTAACCGCAATAACTGTATACATGTATATGGTTTCATACTGCTCAGAAAGTACTTCAGGGGGCCACGTTATATGTATACTAGAGAGTAAATGTGCATACTGGAAAACAAAAGAAAGCTAAAAGGTAATCTGCTAAAATGGTTTTGTTTCTATCTTTCAAACAAAAAGCAACGCGTTGTCATAAGCAACACTACCTCTACCTGGTCACACATTATAGCTGGTGATCCACAAGGCCTTATTTTAGGCCCGATATTGTTCATAATCTATATTAATGGATACATGTACACCCAGACCTTATCATGAACAGTATTACTATACAAGAAGTCGATAACCGCAAGCATCTGGGATTAACTTTCGATAACGACAGAAAATTGCGTTCTCAAATTGATAATATTGTTACTCGTGCTTGGCAACGAATAGGCACACTTAGAAGCTTGAACCTTTCCTTCGACAGAAGATCTTTGGAAAGCATTTACATTTCATTCATACGTCCATTTTTAGAGTACGGTGATGTTATTTGGAATAACTGTACCCTAGAGCAAAATAAATATATTCAAGCAATGCAAATCGAGGCAGCGCGAATAGTGACTGGAGCAACCAAATTATGCAGTATATCTAAACGGTATGAGGAAACGAAATGGGAAACTCTCGCTGACAGACGTAAAAAACACAAACTCATATTATTTTACAAAATGCGTAACAGCCTTACTCCGAATTACCTAAGTGAACTCATTCCGACTCAGTTACAAGATCGAACTGGTTATAACCTAAACAATCATAATGACATTTCATTTGTACCTGCGAGGACTAGTTTATATGCTAGACTCAGACTTAAATGTAGTTCCCTTGGTCAACATTTACACGAGCGTTCCCTAATAGACAGTCCAAACTGCACTTGCGGTCAAATAGAAACAACATATCACTATTTATTAATTTGTCCCAGATATATTGATACACACTTACCATACATTATATATCAACAGAACTTACTGTTTGGGTGTTAATAAATTGTCGGACCAATATAATGCCCATGTTTTCAAAAATGTCTAATCGTACATATTAGCAACGCAACGATTTGCAAACTAGATAGCAATGTGTCGAGCTTATTCCTAGAGGGACTGATGTGACTGGTGAAATCATCCTTGTTATAAATGTGCTTGTTACTTTTTTCATGTCACTTATCTAAAGGTCAGGTCAAAAAGTATTACTAATCAGCTACTCACTAATGGATAACATATAAATATATTAATAAGGCAGGACCTGGTCTGTCGTGCACTATATCTGTTTTACAATCACTATTTCTAACTGTTAAATTCTATCAAATGCCATTTTACATCATATGCTAACATTTATAAACACAGAAAATTTCAGCCATATCTTATGCATTAAGATGAATATTTAAGGAGATGAATTTACATAAGTTTTCATCGAAAGCTTGTTTTCAAATCCTGTACATGTATTATTTGAAAACTGTTCATCACATTTCTTGAATAAATACTGTTTAAACCCAAAGAAAACTGCTTAAATAAAAGTTTATTAGTTGATCATTTTCTGTAACCAAGTAAGGTACGAATACTGTTCAGAATAGGTGAATATCTGAATTGGTGCTTTTAAGATTCTTGGTTAACGAAAGCACTCATAAATACAGTATACTCTTCATTTTGTCCTCACTCGCATATACTCTCGACAACCATTCTTATTTGTACCAGCAGGTAAAGGTGGATATGACAGATAGAAGGAAGAAAAGATAGACTGATTGCCAGTTTAGTTTAAGTTTGCTATAAAATTGTTATTATTTGTAAGAAATAACTCCATTTGAATTCGTGCTGTTGTAGTTCATCATTCATCCTTGCTATTTGATTTTCGATATCATTTTTTTAAAAAGGTAAACTATAAACATTTCGCAACTCGGAATGGTTTGTCTGCATTTGTTGATAAAAATAAAATGTTTTGCACACAGAATTACAAAGTTATGGGCTTTTTAAAACAGTTTGTATCATGTATTCCAAAAGATATTGTTTCAAAGTTAATTAATACGTTTAGATTACTTTCCTTCAGCATTTATGTCAGATCCGTTCCGAACTTCCGTGCATGATTACAACCCCTTAATAGGTGTTTTATACTTTCAACATACATACTGCAAAACCCACAAAGGTTAGAATGAACTAACTGCTGCTTAAATAAAAGTTTATTTGTTGGAATTATTCGAAAAAGCTATTTATATTGAAAATTTCTTAACTTTATATATATTGTTGTTTAAATGTTCTTTCATAAATTCGTCCCCATTCTAGATTACTGTTTAGAAATAATTCGTCCCACCTTTTCTGTAGAGCTATTTTTACAGCTGTTTTTGATTGAAACTGATGACTGTATAGTAGCTTGTTTGGTTGTTTTGTTTTAACAGTTTATCTTTAATGTTAGTTACACTTCCAATGCTTATACTTTCCGATTTCAGTTTTATTATCCAAACCATTGGTATATTTGATATTAGAGCCGCGTATTTTAGATAATCAGATACGGGTATATTATATAATCTAGTTAGATCTTTCTAACTGTGTTATTCCTTCATGATACTATTGATTATACAATAATGTTTTATTTGCCATTTGTATTTCAGAATTATTCCATATTATTGTTGGTCTACGCTTTTTCGTTTTTGCTTATCTGTATTTTACTCCAAGATGTCATAACAACTGTAAAGTAAGAGTTTTATGAAAATACTGTTTTATGTCCTTATCGCTTAAATTGCAATCAAAACTAAAATCTCCTCCATAGGTTTTTAGTTTGTTTGTGTATATATGTTTCTATTTTCCATGATTTTTTTATCCAAAATTCTTTTTATCCAACTGGCCCTTAAGGATGTAGCGAATTTTTCGATACCTATCATTCTGTCATTGTTAGTCCTCCTTTAGATTAGTCTTGTATTAAAGATTTTTCTGTTTATCTTATCAGGTTTTCCATCCCAAATAAAGTCAGACATAATGTTTGTTATTTGCTTTATTTTATCTGGAGGTGGATATTGTAGAATCGAGAGTGGATAAACTAGCTTTGAAAGTGCAAATGATTTAATAACAGTTATTTTACCCATTTAGCTTTCTATGTTGCCATTGCTTCAAGCAGTTTTTTTAAAATCTTGTAATTTTGGCTCAAAGTTTCAGTAAAGTAAAATTGCCATTCTTGTTAGTATGAAAAACCATTCCTAATGGTATTGCTGCATACGAATTCCACTGAAATTGCTTTTTAAATTGGAGTGTTTCAGGGAACCTGCTCTTAGTATGTTACATATTTTAATGTTAAGCTTTAAATCGGATGTGTAGCTCAAATTGTTTAAGACATCCATCAGTTTTTCAACCGAATATTTCGTTCCATTGGTAAAAAATGTCCCATCATCTGCAATAATGTCCCATCATCTGCAAATAACGTATGTTTTATTTCTTGTCCAGCTAGGTTAATTCGTTTAATAGATTTATTGTTTGATTTTTCACAAGACAGAAGTTCATAGCAAATGATAAATATAAAAGGAGAAAATGGACAACCCTGACAAACGCCTTTTTGTATGGGGAAAAATGGTGACATATGTCCATTGATTGTTACTCAACTGTTTGTCTTATTATAAAACATTTTAACACAGTTAATGACAGAATCTCCTTAATTGAATGTTTTAATGTCTCAACATAAATTCGTGGTTAATAATTATAATTAAAAGCCTTTTCGAAGTCTAAAAATGATAATAGAGCGGGTAATTGAAGTTCGTCTACCAAATCCAACAATACAAATATTAGTCGTATATTTTCATCAATATATCTTCCTTTAATCATGTTAATAAATCCTGTTTGCGCGCTGCTTATGATTGAAGAAATTATCTGTTTTCTTATATTTGCAATATATTAGTTGCGATCTTATAATCCACATTTAATAAACTAATCGGTCACTGTTTATATAGTTGTTCATAATATGTATTTTTGTTCGTCTAATAGATTTACTTGATTTGTTATGATATTGCCATTTACGTTAACGTGTGATAAAGTTTTATTTTCAGACTTTATTCGTAATATGACCTACACTGAAGTGATATGAAAACGCAACACGGGAATTTCCGCTACATATTGTATGTACAATATGCTGCTTTTAATCGAATGGTACATGGCTACGTAAGACCTTTCCTTTTGGAAAAAATACTAAAACAACAAATAATACAGCAAATAGTATTCCTTCATTGTTTCATTATTCACAGAGTACGCGTTTGGCTCAATCATGTGAGCAATCTTAGGATGCAACATTTTGCAAACTATTTACGTTAAATAGAGTACTGAACTAGCTCAATTTTTCAAAGAGCTACTTCAACATTTATGAAGTTCTTGTAACAAAGTGTAGTGTAATTAAAACGTCTACAACATCACAGTTGTGTCCTTTCTCTAGTTAACTGCAACTTTCTTTTTAAAAAACATCTTGGGATTTCTTTGGAATATTATGTGCAATTAAGTGTGCAGTATATACAATTTATAGCAGAAATTCCCGTGTTGCGTTTTCATATCACTTGAGTGTATTTATGTGTCGACGTCCGATTTGTACCCGGCCTTAATGTCAGTTGCTGTTGTAATATTTACTAAATTATTCGAAATGAGAAAACAATAAAATCTACAAAATATTGGTGGTTTATGCTTAGAGTGCCAAGAATATTGTTTTTGTTGTGGATGTTGTATTCTCAAAACATCTGTTAATTCACAGGTTTCCTGTATTGTTTCTAGTTTATTGCGACAAGTAGTATGCATGTGCTTTCTTCCGTTCCTTTTATCCACCGTTGTTCTAATACAGTATTGAAATCTCCCCCGATGACAAAATGTTTGTCTACATTTTCTAACATATCTGTTTGTAATTTATCAAGTAAATAGCTGTCATCATTGTTTGTGCCGTATATGTTTATCAGCGTTAAATGCGTATTATCACTTTTCAAATCAATTGATTGTAATCGGCCAGAGACTATCTCAGTATAATTTAACACCGTAAGTGGGAAATGAGGGTTAAGTAAAATGCCAACGCCTTCACTATTGTTTATACATCCGCTACAAAATGATTTACCTCCTCATTCGCTTTTCCAAGTTTGTGAAAGGTGCACATTTAAGTGTGTTTCTTGAAGTAAACAATTTGCATAGCTTGTATCCTTCTTTAAAGGGACACACGGCAATCTTGAAGTGTTTGAAATGGGTGTCTCGGCTTATATATTCAGGATCATGTTTACTTTTAACCTGGTTACATTTAAAAATTGAAGTATTCACTTTCCCGTCATGTTGTACTTTAAGTTTTAATATATTACTGGTGCAATAATATCAAAATTGAATAATATGCAATAGAAGGTGCTTATTACTATTCTTATAATTAATATTAATGATTGAACAAATATAAGTTATCCTGAAAAACAAGCGGGACGCCGTGAGTTTTAAAAAAATCAAGATTGCCGTTTGTCCCTTTACACAGTAAAATATTTGTTCCTGTTTTGGCTTATTCCCCTTACAGTCAAGGAGCAACATTTTCGAAAAAAAATCTGCATCTGTTTCCCTGACGACATGGGTCAGTTGCCACAAGCCTCAAACTAAATTGGGACTGGGGCATTACATATTTATATTTCTACATCTGTTTTCCTGACTAGACTTGGGTTCAGTTGCCATACGCTTCAAATTAAATTTGGACTGGAACATTATTAATACATATTTCTACATCTGTTTTCCTGACTGGGTTCAGCTGCCACACGCTTCAAATTAAATTGGGACTGGGACATTACGTATTTATATTTCTGCATCTGTTTTCCTGACTAGACTTGGGTTCAGTTGCCATACGCTTCAAATTAAATTTGGACTGGAACATTATTAATACATATTTCTACATCTGTTTTCCTGACTGGGTTCAGCTGCCACACGCTTCAAATTAAATTGGGACTGGGACATTATATCAAAGGGTAAACCCAAGTGGATGAAATACTATACGCGTGTATGTATTCGTCTGCAAAACATCCTCAACAATTCATGGAAACGAGTCCGACTTAAAGTAACTGCAGTTTGGAGCTGTATATGGAAGCCGGTAAATAATGTGAACGTTTCGTGCATTTCAATGTTACAGAATACGTGTTTTGGCTATAGTTGATGCCATTTGTCTATCAAGAATATAACACATAGTTACAATATGGCAGCACAATAGCAATCAAATGCGACAAGGGAACATTTTTTCTTTCTAATCAAGTGAACGGCATCGACAACAATTGGAAACATTTATTAAAACGCAGACATGAGCCGCCTTTTCTACTCGATAGTTATCGATACATGAATATATATCTGATGTAATGGCATATTTCAAGAAGATTTACGATAGAATCCGTGGTATGGATAAGAGACAAGAATCCCTAGAGTCACTGGAGAAGTAAGTAGACAGTTTTTAAAAAAAGTAATGACAAAAATGTGGAAACTATTACACGATCAACACCTAAAATCCGAGGAGTGAAAGTTGAGTCTATAGACCGTTCTCTTGGTGTTTTCAACGATTAGGTTGTCCAAATGGAGGGACGAACTTGTTTACATGCAGTCAAAATCAATGAGGATCAATCTTGTGTTTGCAAATATACATGAGGCCGGTTTGGGTGCTTGAATATTGTGAACATGTTCTTCGTGTCTTTTTGACAAAGGAAATGAAGATAGCCCAGGACTTGGTCGATAATATGGCAATTGAACATAGAATGGGACAAATAGTAGTTACCAATAAGATAGTGGCCAAATGTGTTCAAGGAGCGGGAATGGCAAGAAAGCAGTGGAAATTCTTGGAGCATACAGATTATTTTGTGCACGAGCAGTTTCTAAGGGAGGTTGTAGAGAAACGAAGGCAGCTTCTCCCGAAACTCAAAGATGCAAATAAGAATGGAAAGAGAGCTCGGTTGTCCTATGACACTCTTTACATAGATGGAAAGCCGGTGAGATCAGAGAAAAGTTAGGAGCACAGAAAGGGTGATATGCGACTGCTGTCCTGGAAAGTTAATGAGTCGGACGATTTTATGAATATTATCTCTAATATCGATATCGTATTTCTGTGAGACCTCTTCATCTTTGTATAAGAACTGACTTTTCCGGTTTTATGTCACACAATCTGTACAGGAAATTTCAGCATCGAAACACTAAACGAGCAAGTGCTAGCGCGGCTGTTCTATATAAAGAAACACTTAAAAATGATATTGAAATAGTACGTAATCATTGCGACACAATAATTTGGTTAACTCTTGACAAAGCTTTTTTAAATTTTGATGATGATGTATATATATGTGGGATTTATTTGTGGTGTGAAGATTCATCAACCTATAATATTTCTAGTATTGACTTTTTTGATTTATTGCAGAATTATATTTATGACTTTGAAAAATATGGTTCAGTATATTTCATTGGTGACTGGAATAGTAGAGTTGGTTTAAGAAATGATTATATTGTACATGACCATTTTACTGATTTTATTGATCAGGATAACTATGTTCCCGATGGTCCGCTGTATACTTGAGTACAGATGCTACAATTAACGGTTCTTCTGTTATAGATTATATACTCACTAAACATGCTAAAGAATGCAATTTTTCATGTATCAGTGATTTTAATATTGAGTCATTCAATCAATGGAGCGACCATGCGCCTATTTAGTTTGCTGTGTATTGTAATATTCAATCATGTGAAACAGAGGATAAAAGGGAGATTAAATACAGTTGGAATGCTAATTTTAAAGATGCATTTAGAACTGGGATTAATTCTAAATTATCTGACTTTAACCATTTAACAGAAACTATTGATATTATAAATAAATATTCCATTAATGACCTTATAAATAGTTTTACCATTGTAAACCATGAACTGTTCATAACAAGAAGGCAATATCTACGGAAACATTATTATCAAAAAACAAAGAATATTTTGATAGTGAGTGCACTGAGACAAAACTTATATATCAAAAATCATTGCGCGCATTCAATATATGTAAATCTGATGATAATAGAAAACTGTTTTTTGTACGCAAAATATACTATAAAAATCTTGTTAGACAAAAGAGGAAACAATATGAAGCAAAATAAAATAGAAATTAAAAAATCTTAGTTTCTCAAAACCAAAGTATTTCTGAAAATATTTTAAAAAAACAACAAAAAAAATGATAGCAATATTTGTTTAGAATTTTTTCACAAATACTTTTCAGAGCTTGGAAATAATATATTGCAGAACAAATGAATGTATTATTGATAAATAAGATAGAAAAAAAAACAGTTTCTGAAATTTTAGAGGTTGTGAAAAACCTAAAGGGAGATAAATCGACGGGCATTGATTTTTTGATGAATCAATGTGTTATAGAGAGTATCGATATATCGTCTTCTCCTTTATGAGATATATTTACTGCAATACTTGATAGCGGATTTTACCCGCAAAGTGGACTAAAGGTACAAAGGGAGTGACAAACACGATGTAAATAAGTATAGGGGGATAACATTAGTCAGCTGTTTATCTAAGATATTTACATCTATTCTGAACAACATATTGTGAAGAAATTAATATAATCTCTGACTCGCAATTCGGTTTTAGAAAACAGTGGATGCATTATTTGTTTTGTTAACAATCGTACATAAATATTTAAATGATAATAAACGGCTATATTGTTTATTTGTAGATTATAAAAAAGCCTTCGATTGTATTTATAGAAATGCATTATGGTTAAAATTGTATAAATTTGGAATACAAGGAAACTTTTACGCATTAATCGAGATATGTAGCAAAAGGTAAAATCGCGTGTAAGATCATGTAATACATACTCTGAGTTTTTCGAGTATACGGTCGGATTAGGCCAAGGGGAGGTAATCTCGCCGATAATGTTCGCCTTGTTTATTGAACACTTGGAATTATACTTACAACAAAATATTGATTCAGGTCATAAGATTGATGATATTATTTTAATATCTTTTCTTTTAACTTATGACATGATAATTTGAGGGTACTCTCCTGAAGATATACAAACCAGTCTTTAATTGCTTTATTTATATTGTAACAACTGGAGCTTAGAGGTGATTTTTTTTAAAAACTAAAGTTACTGTTTTTAGAAAACGAGGTCGTTTATTACAGAATGAAATGTTTACTTATAATGGCCAGTTGTTAGATGTAGTTAACCATGTTAACGATTTTAATTATTTAGGTGCTGTGTTTAATTACACTGGTAATTTTAACGAAGAACATATAGCTGGAAAGGCACTGAAGGCCTTACATGTTCTATTAATCAATTGCCGTCAATTTAAGATGAAACCTAAGACACTTTGTCAATTATATGACTCATGTGTTGCTTCAATATTGGGATATGCATCAGAGATAAATATGGGGAATAGAGCGAAAACACTTAACATTCTGTAAGAGAATTTTAACTTGTTCAGCGGGGGTGTATGGTGAATTGGGTAGATACCCATTGTATATATCACGTTATGTACGAATCGACACTTCCTCTCATACAAGTCGAGCTCCCGGTGGGATTCGAACCCGCATCGATGAGAGGAGTGAAAGTTAACAACGCAACATCGTTAACCCCTCGGCCACGTAAACGATTGAAACTCTGAAGCAATACCGCTTAAACCGGTGCTAGGGGCATGAGAGGTGTTTATTCATAAACATGGGTGCAACAATTGTTATTATTACTTGACCTTTGAGATTATCGAACCCAGGACAGGTGGCTTTGAAGTTATATCGCTTAAGCCGGTGCTAGAGGGCATGACAGGATCTCCTCTTTCTGTATTTATTATCGTCTGTATAAAGACTAGATAATGGACAAGTAGGCTATAATGGTTGAGTAAGAGTTGTCATCAAAATTATCATTGTTGTCAATTATATAGTTACATAGAATTATTGTGTTAAACTCACACAACAAAGAGTTACAAGTGATGCTGATATGATAGTATATTCCCCCACTGTTTTAAACATGGCGAACATATTTTTTCTTTAATCCGCTTAACGGTTTATAACCCTTTGGTTTTACAGCACACTGCGTGTTTAGTGATTGACTCCTCTACAGTCAGTCATTACGCTTCACTTTTCACTTGTGCGATGACTGGGCTACCTCTTGGGACTCTGTGATTGCACCTACTTAAACCCCAACTAATGAAGGTGGGTGCATGAGTTTTCGTCCCTCGGGTTTTCCGGTCTTACCCTAGATTGGTTTTCTCTTTAGCTGCAACTACTATGGTTGTTCAGTACGATTCTGGATACATCCTGCGATGTTTATTATTTTGTATGTGTTTCTTTAGTCAGTTTTTCTGGATGTGGACTTTATTGTTAGAGAATTCCTTTTGATGGGATGTAGTTTTGTTTACACTGTCTTGTCTATCTGGGCGCTGAAGACAGAATAATAGCGAGGATTGTGCGCATATAAAATCGATTCAAGCTAACCAGTAGGCCTTATTGCCTACTGACCGTTCCATGTCGATAGTTCACCACCCTTTCTGTTGTTTTTTGTCTCTTTCTTTGTATTATCAAGTCCTTGTTTGCAGTACAGTACGAACCTATGATGCCACTGTGTTAGGGTGCTGTGGTTTCTATAGGACCATATATCTCATTATTCCCAGGTAATTGAGTAAATTATGACTGGCTGACAAGAAATGTTTTATAATTCAAATATTCATGATCATCCCTGGGTTGAACTCATATAGCATGTTTATGCTGCTAAGTATGTTACATGTACTGTCTCGTTTATTCGGTCCGCCAGAGGGTAAGAGTTACCTGTTATGACCCTATAATCCCCTGATGAACCAGCTTGAGCTGTCTTAACAGTATTTCGAAATGTGCTAGTATGCGGTAAATGCCTAACAGGGCAGTAGTAGGTTTATAGGAAACACGAGAACAATTCTGTATTTAATATTTGTTTCCTATATTTATGGACAATGAATATCACGTCGATGATGAGACTACAACAGATACAAACACATGTTACATTTCTCAATTTGCCTTATTTATTGTGATATAAGAATTTACACCGATGTACGGGAAAGCAAACTGAAGTTTTGATGAAATTAAATGATTATAAAACAATATATAATGTCTTTCTGTTTTTTTATTTATTGTTTTTTTTTTGCTGGGGATATTAGGTTCATTGTAGCTGGATAAATGGTATGCAATTAAATCTGCTGATTTTTGAAATTGGATGATGCAAATTAAGCACATAGATAGCAAAACTTAATGGAAAAGTATACTCAAGTTTAACATATTTTAAAATATTATGTGCTAGTGATTTATGCTTCATTACAGCTAGTATTAAAGTATAGGCATACAATTATTTGGAAGCTAACTGTCTAATCCTATGCTCTGATCTAAAAAAAAATTGTCAAATAAGTACTCTACTAGCTTAAAATCCGTATATGAAGGATTTGATCATTAAAATGAATGCTTCAGATACGTACACTATTAGATTTGTTTCTAATTTAAACACAATTGTTATAAAAAGTTTATCTTTTATTGTGTTTATGTTTAATATAATAAAATACTTTTCTTGTTTACATTGTTCTAACGGGGAAGAACATATCAACTCTTGTCATTATACATTACAGTCAGAATAAAACTTTTACACTTCACAATTGGTTAAATTGTAAACTATAATATTGAATTAATAAAATACATATATGAAACAATCACAACTGCTTATGGTACTTTCTGATTTGAATGGTTAACATAGTTTATTATTTGAACAACTACAGATGCAAACTGCAAGTTATAAAGTCTTCTAGGCTACATTCTATGATTCATAATTTATTTCTACACTTTTTAAGGACGGTTTATTATAAAAAAAAATAAACGACTTAACACCGTTTCATTCATTTTGTGCTGGAAACAACTTAACCTCAGTTAATTGAGACACGTGTATTATACCTGATACTCTTTAAATCGACTTTAAAGACAAAAGGTTGTCGTAGAAACACTTAAGACACATTAGGCTCAAACAGTAGAACACTCACATTGTTTCAATTGACTACCCGAACATACGGTCATTGTCCAATTATATTTTCCCTTCAATAAACGAAAAGTGAAATAATTAACCCAAAACTGTCTTAAAGAGGTTTTTGAAATCGTCTTGTGCAACGATAGTTGCTTCTAACTGTTATTCGATGATTACAATTGATGCTTTTGTACAGCTAACACATTATCCAAATTCACTTAAGTTTCGTAAATGATGCAAGAGAAAAGACAACCATCCCAATACTTGTCACTGAGCCAGACATCAATTCATCTTGGGAATTCGTATATATTTCGAACCAGACGTACATATATCGACTCTGGCCAACTGGGACATGTCTCAATATATACTGCGCGAAAAAGAAACGCAACTCGGGAATTTTCGCTATATTGTGTATATACCGCACACTTAGTTCCACATAATATTCCATAGAAATCCCAAGATGTTTTGTAAAATAAATGTTGCAGTTAGCTAGAGAAAGGACACAACTGTGATGCTGTAGACTTTTTAATCACAGTACACTTTGTAACAAGAAATTCATAACTTTCAAAAATGAGCAATTTCAGTACTGTATTTAACGTAAAGAGTTTGTAAAATGTTGCATCCTAAGTTTGCTCACATGCTTGAGTCAAACGGGTACTCTGTAACTAAAGCAGCTTTGAAGGAATACTATTTACTATGTTATGTGTTGTTCTAGTTTTTTTCCGAAAGAAAAGGTCTTACGTAGCCATGTACCATTCGATTAACAGCAGCATATTGTACATACAATATATAGCGGAAATCCCGAGTTGCGTTTCTTTTTCGCTTCAGTATAGTATAGTGCAAATAATTTAAAAGTGTGATCATTAGCAACATTGCAAAAACAATTGAATCAGCAATCTATGAGATATCACGGCTCATGGTGAGTGTATGTCACATATGGTCAGCATATTTAATCATTGTACATAAAATGGTGCTGATTTAAGTTATGAGTTCAACTTGTCATTCCTTTTATGTTTGCGGTTTCACATATTTTGCTTATATGCAATCTTGTATTTGTTGTTTTGATTGCGTGTTTCGACAGTGTACTTTGACTGTAACTGTTTCTGTTCGACTTGTATACCTGTTTGTATATTAATTCGTGTTTGGTAATTTAGACTACAAAACTTATATATATTTCTCAAAATAATTTAAGGACCATGTTTAGATCTGGGTCATTTTTAATTGATCTGTAATTGAATAATTTACCGTAGTTCTTTTCAATGTTTAAGTTTAGTTGTATTCTCTTACAATTGTTACATTACACACATGTATTAAGTTTATATATGAAATCTATAATATTAAAGATTAAGTAATTTTTACTGTTCTTTTGTGTGGTCCTTAAATTATCTAAAAACTCTTCTTCTGAAAATTGTCAGCCAATTGTTTTTCTTAAAAATAAGAAACTAAAAGAAAAGAAGAAGCTGAATTTCAAGTCGAAAAATTGCGAAATACAATAACTGTTCACTCTTAAAGAACTTCGAGAATCTCTTAAAACAGCTCATGATACATCAGCTGGTCCTGATGATATCCATTATCAATTATTAAAACATTTACCTGAAACCTGTCTCTCTACACTTCTTGATATATTTAATAAGGTTTTGTGACAGGAAACTTCCCCGATTCTTGGCGGGAAGCAATCGTTATTCCAGTCCCCAAACCTGGAAAGGATCATACGGACCCAATAAATAATCGCCCTATTGCTTTAACGAGTTGTATATGTAAAACCATGGAACGAATGATTAATGAGAGACTCGTTTCGTACCTGGAATCCAACAAACTGATAGCAAAGTATCAAAGTGGCGGCGCCAACGAGGCACAACAGACTATTATTTGTTTTTGTTTACTTGGATAAAGCTATAGCACGGTATCATGAATGATCTTTATGATCTTGGTCTTCGAGGCCGATTACCAATTCTTATAGAGAATTGTTTAGATGATAGACAGTTTCGTGTCCGAATGTGTTCAACCCTCTCTGACATTCATGAACAGGAGATGGGTGTGCCACAGGGCAGAATACTCACTGTCACCGTTTTATTATACAAAATAACAGTATAGTTAAATGCATCAGTCCTGGTGTGCATTGCTCTCTATATGTTGACGACTTTGTTATATGTTATCGTGCAAAAAACATGAACACTATTGAGAGACAACTTCAACAATGTCTGAATAAACTTCAGACCTGGTTGGATGAAAACGGTTTTAAATCTTCTAAATCTAAAACGAATTGTATGCACTTCTGTCAACTTCGTTAACATCATAAAGACCCTAATCTACATGTAACACTGGATGGGTCACCAATACCAGTAGTGGATGAAACAAAATTCCTTGGTCTTATTTTCAACCGTAAGTTAACGTTTATACCACACCTTAAATACTTGAAGACCAAGTGCCTTAAAGCTCTTAATTTACTTAAAGTTGTTACAAACACTAATTGGGGAGCAAATTGTAAAGTACTTTTACAACTTTATAGATCTCTTATCAGATCCAAGCTGGACTACGGCTCAATAGTATATGGATCGACTCGCAAGTCATACTTGCAGATGCTCGATCCTATACATAAATCAAGGATTACGACTCGCCTTAGGTGCCTTTCGTACATCACCAGCCGAATGTCTATATGTTGAAGCTAATGAACCATCATCTCATAAACAGAACAAATTAGCCCTTCAGTATGACATTAAATTAAACTCTAACCCTTCAAACCCAACTTTGATAATGTTTTTAATCCTAGTTACCTTTTTTAATCCTAGTAACCTCTTTTTGATAAAAAACCGAAGGCCGTTCGACCATTTGGTCTTCGTATTAAACCAAAATTAAGAGACACTGAAATCAAATTTGATTGCCAAGTACAAAGTACCACACATTCCACCGTGAACTTTGGAATCACCAACAATTCTTTTTGATCTTAGTAATAGTAACAAATCCAGTACAGACCCTACTGTCTTTCAAAGGAAATTTAATGAAATTAAATCGAAATACAGTAACTTTCAACATATATACACAGATGGGTCTAAAGATGGAGATAAGGTAGCTGCAGCAGCCGTTGTTCACAAACACAGCATAAAGAGCCGCCTGCCTGACAAGGCCTCTATCTTTCCAGCTCAACTTAAGGCAATTGAACTTGCCTGAACTTGCCTTAAATTATATTCAGGAATCTGATGATGAAAATTTTGTAATATTTTCTGATTCCCTTTCATCTCTTCAAGCATTGGGTAATACGAAACATGATAACCCAGTTGTGTTTCAGCGTTTAGAAAAGTACAATTCTCTTATATTTGATAATGTTATTATTTTCTGCTGGCTTCAAAGCCATATAGGAATACGTGGTAATTAGAGCTGATAGTGCTGCTAAAGCAGAATTAGGTTTACATATATCTAATGCTAAATTACTGATTAACACATTTATTCGTAACTCTTGGCAAGCCGCTTGGGATTTGTCAGTTAGCAATAAACTCCATTCAATTAAACCGTTAAGTGGAGAATGGCGTTCTTTTAGTAGACCTATGTTTCGAGAACAAGTTTTCCTATTCCGTTGCAGGATAGGGCATACACGTTATATTCATTCATATTTATTAGAAGCTGAGCAATTACCAGAATGTATAGCCTGCTTTGCACCGTTAACGGTCAACCCAACTTGTTGGAATATGTAGACTTTGATCCTATGCGTCAAAGGTACAATGTTAATACTATCAAAGAGTATATTTGATACTATAGTTTTTAGTCTTGCTTTAGATTTCGTGAAAGAAATCAGACTATATAAATCATTATAATGAGTTCTGATATATAATTACTTGTTTATATACCCGTTGGTGGGCATTTGTTGATTTACATATATAGTTTATATTACTACCATATCATCCCTTATTTTTTAATAATTTTATCTTTATATATTTACATTTGTTTTTAATTACTTCTTAATTTCTTCATCTTTCATCGGTTTTTGCGCACAATATGACCTATTTATGTGTCGACGTGCCGTAAAACACCATTCATTCATTATCTTTTTTTGAGCAGTCTAATATAACTCTATACATCAGCTATAAACATGTAAGGAGTATAACAAGAATACAGTTTTCTTATTTGAATTTCATATTAAAAAGTGATGCCTGTATTGTAAAGTTAACCAGGGGCTAGCTCACCTGAAATGCATGTATAGGCCTGACAATCCAGGGGACTTGCTCTCACGACGTTTTATTCAAACTAAGCTTTGTAATGGTGCGTTTTGGCATATATCTGACAGAACACTTGTGTGGTTTTGAAGAAATATTTCTTGACAAATTTGATAATTAACATTTGACAAAGTTGAATGTCCTACACTGTAAAATAAAATAAGAAAACATGTTGACCCTTAAACCCCACCCTCACCCCACATCTCCCCTCCCATTCCGGCTTCAGCTTTTATTGCATTTTTGGATTTTCCTTTTTTTTTTCAAATTGATGTATAGGCCCGGGTCTATATAGCCTAATAGTAGCTACGCCGATGTTAACATGTATAAGCATAAACATGTATAATACTAGCTACGCCGATGTTAGCATGCGTGCTTGCGTTTGGTTAATATTTTAGATTCAACTGGTTTCAAAATAAATATGTATATAAACAGTATATACTATATCTGCAGTAAATGCCGTATACTAGTAAGCTTTGTCGGATGAGAATGTTATGCCAACAATAAAGCTCTTGGAATAAAGGCTTAGGAGATTTAGAATAGTAAACAAGGGTTTCTATTAAACAGGATGATAGACATAGAAATGGATTTTCAGGATGGAACCATACTTTATTACCGCTCATGAACAGATTCGATACAACCGAATCTGCTAATTTTGTCTCTTGCTTGTGTTTGTTGCTTACAAGGGATCCACTTTTCAGTATTTATTGACATTTACACTAGCCTTTGTTTAGTGCTTTATGGCGGTCGTAAAAAGTTTCCCCGACTACAAATCAAGCCCAGTCCTTGTGGCTTTAACGTAGAACATCACTTACGCCGTGAGAGGTTTTAAACTTCACAATCTTGCTCATAAACAGACTCATTAACCGAGTCTATTACTTTTCTCTCTTGTTTGCGTTTGTTGCTTCCAAGGGATTCCCTTTTCAGTATTTATTTATATTTATATCAGCATAATATTTTACACTATAAAATAATATAAAAATAAGAAAAGTTCTAAAAATATTAAATCTGACAAGTGTTGCCCCATGGAACCTGATTTGAATAACCATCAGCATTTTTGCCGCCAGTCGTTCGAAGGCAGCAGCCCTATTGTCAACCCGTTTATGTTTGTGATGTCATATGCCTTGGCTTTTATTTCTCCTTATTAATGTCCTGTTCAACTTCTATATCTTCTTTTAATGGATAATTTTGTATCGTCTGTCAGCAGTATATGCATTAAAGATACCGTGATTCATTCGCATGTCTTGTGTCCATTTATGTTCATTGCGACTGTTACTATTCATTATGTATCACTTGACTTAATTAATTCTGAAATACCACACTCACTGTTTCACATAATCGTGACAAATATTTCATCTAATCATTTAAGTCAGTCTGGGCAATGTCTAGAGTTTCAAGGGCATTGCTATAACGCCAAATGCAATAATGAAAAGTGAAAACTTGATGGTGCAGACGTAAGTCCATTGCGTGTTAAAGAAGACAATCCCACATATGCCTACGAGAAACCATTGTGCAACGATAGCAAAATAAAGTAGAATAGCTGTACAATTTTAACATTTTAAATGTTTAGAATACCGACAGTATTCAATGATATTTAAAATGATTAATATACTCGGTATAAAAAGTTTTGGACCAGGGTATATAAAGTCATATAAAACTAAAACTAGTGGATATAATTTATTTATCTTTATTTAGTAACCAAGGTCTACCCTACCCGGTTAATTTGATACCAGAAACATTAAATTCCAAACAAGATTAGAATTTTAAAAAAGACGCACAAAGGGTCTGTAAAAAATGTTGCAAAGTCCATAAAAACAATAACAGTTACTGACATTCGAGTAACCAATAAAAAGATTTTTTTTTTTTTGCAAACTTACATTGTTAACGATAATTATTGTTGATTGTTGATCTATTGTGAATTATCAACTGAGATAATAAGGGTTATGGTGGAATGTCATGGTTGATCGATCATTGTACGAGTTCGAACACTGCCATGGTCCAAACCTTTTTTTACAGAGTATATATGCAATACTATTCTACACAATCCTACGGTTTGTCTGACACTTGTTTGTCTAAACACACACACATATATATATAGATTACATTACGGCTGCTAGAAACTAGTGAACAATATCAAAATTCTGTAACGTGCATGATTAATTTTGATACAAATAACTACTAATTCCAACATTTAATGATAAACATGAACTACTAATTTTAAGATAGTATGATGAAGTGTTTATATTTATACATAAGACAGATTTATGATTTCATAAACTATCACGCGCACAAATTTTGAATAATGAGACTATTCTAGGTAAAAGAATATTGTTAGTAGGCAACTTAATATTTTGCATAATCCAACTCACTGCTTATGTTTTTAACGTAAAATACTGCATAAGTGGGTTATAAGGGAGCGTGAAAGGTGTTGAACAATGTATTACCTCTCATGAACAAGTTCAATAAAACCGAGTCACTTACGTCTCTCTCTTGACTGTATTCGTTGCGTCGAAGGGATTCCTTCTTTTAGTAGTATTGCTTTACTTTTTGAGTGATTGGGCAAAGGTTGAAAACACATACACTCTATAAGTATTACATGTAATCCTATAATATATGGAACTTACTCGGATCACAATTCTGAAACAAGTATCGTATGATATTTCATCATGATTATGTGTTCATATTAAATAAACTGACATTTGATGTTATCTTATGGCAAAAGTATCCATAGTTTTACGAGTTTGATAGGTATAATTGACATATATGTAAACCAAACGCGGGGTTATTTGTTACTACGTAATTAGAAGCCAATGGTTACCTATCCTGAGCTTGAACCGTTATATAGAGAATATCAAGTTAGTGCCTGATCATATCCAGTTTATCAGGTGAGGCTGAGAAACAAATGAAGTCCGAGGCATTGTGTTTTCTTGTTTTCTTGTGTTGCTGGATAGGATCAGGCACTAACATGATATTCTATTTATCGTGTTGATCGTTTAAAATCATCTAATTGACCTTTTTCTCCCTATATTTTCCCCATTTTTTTTCCGTTCAAAACTACCCAGACGTCATCAAATATACCATGACGTCTTCAAAAGAGATGCTGACGTCATCAAAAGAAATGCTCCTGACGGGATCGGAACGTAACTGCCGAGATAAGGTTTATCTCAGGCACTCTGTTTCTCGGCAGAATTGTGCAGACCGACATGATAAAAAAGAAAACTCGGCAGTGAGCGATCTTTACGAAGAAACGAACAGTAAGCTAAAACATTTAGGTGCCGATATATAATCACATGAACCGCAGTTCACATACGTTCGCAAAATGGTTTACACGCTGTTGCGATACTAGTTCACATGTGTTAATCCGGGAGGTTTGAGATCTAGATAACTATTCCGGGAGGCTTGACTTTTAAATTTCAAGTTAAAGATTTGAGTTTTAGTTTTAAAAAAATCCTTGTTGGTTGCGTAAAGGTACACTAAATAACAGTCCCTGTGTTTACTCTTTCAATCACTTAGTACCAATTAAGTACCTGTTTAGTATTTCATTTTGTATCTCTATAATCGACTGAATTCAGTAGTTTTGGTTTCTAAAAGTAGAAAGTTGTATTTGCCGATCTGGTATTTCGCAAATATTTCTGATTCTGTTCAGTCAGCATTGCTATAATGATCGAACCACTTATAAATGCATTAGTTTATCCCGTTACATAAATATGGACCATAAGTTGCTAAGAGCAACACAGATCAGTAAAGGTAAATTGTAATGTGCAAACCCATGTGGTTGAAATCAGTCAGTTACGGGATATATGTCATTAAGAAATTGGCTTAAAATAAAACAACCTAAATTCGAATTCAAAAACTCTTAAAAAATGGCAAATTGTGTTTTCTTGTGTTGCTGAAATTCAGTCAATCAAGGGTCTGTTACTACATTTTTCCTTTACATGAAAAAATAATAGCTTAAACAATTGTGTGTTTTCTTGTGTTGCTGAAATTCAGTCAATCAACGGTCTGTTACTACATGTTCCCTTTACATCAACAAATAATAGCTTAAACACGTGTTTAAAGCTTAACTGTTTTTTAGACAATTGGAGTAATGTATTCACATTTGCCCCAATCAAGAAAGTGTCAAACCCAATGCGAATGTGTTTTAAAAGTTGTCCTTATTCGTTTGTGTCTTTGTGATTTGCAGGCTTCATAACCGCTGTTCCCAACTAAATACCATTATGTTTATTTCGCTCTTCGGTGCATTTAATTTTATTAGATTCTGGGACCATACGCCGTACGACATGGGGAAGCAATAAACTCCATGTCCACCGCCATATGCATGCCATCTTCGGGATGGTTAAAACTGTGTACTATTGATTTTATTAATATTGAGTTCTGCTCAACCCGGGGCTAGCGTGCGTGAGCGGTAGCTAGCATAGTTTACTACCGCTCATGAACAGTCTCAATCAAACCGAGATTGCAATATTTCGTATGTGTCGTTTTCGGCCGTTTCCAAAGATCCATTATCATACTCTCTTTTGTACACACTTGGAAAAAAATCATGTTGAGATTAAATATATCATGTAGCTGAATACTTGAAAATCTAGAAATCGTATATTATATGCAACAAATAAAGTCAAAGGAATGTTGACTAATGCAATTTAAATGAAGTTCTAAATCTGCTTTCAGTTAAACAATGCAGCATTTTCCATTTCGTTGGGAATATTGCAAGATCTTACAATAGAATGAACGACAGTTAGCATACGTGTGAAATGCAAATATGTTTTCCATAAATTATGCGATATTTTAATTGCCAAAACTGTAGTGGTATTACGCACGAATAGTGCATTCGTGTTTTATCACTGCTTGCCGTTGCCCCAAATATTTAAAAACAAAAATAATAATATGCAGATCAGGGTTACCGATTCTATAACCGTTATAGCTTTATATTTAAGAGATTTTGTCATTCGTTTATGTTACAGTATAATACATTATATATGTCACTAAACAGTTATTTCCTTGCCAGTCACGGTAGGGACTTTCTGTCGCTTAAAAAAAGATCTGCGTGATTCGGTTCTTGTTTAAATCTTAAAATGTGCAAATTGTTTCTCTTTTTTGTTGCAGGTGACAAGAATGGGACAAGTTCATGATTTCATTAAGCTTTGGATAAGCCTGAATGTTTCTGATCCCAGATCTGAGAATGTAATACCAGGTAGTGATACACTTGAACATGGAAGCGAAATTGATAAATTCAAGAGGGTCTCTTCAAACTATTGATATTAAAAAAAAGCAATTTTGTCAACCCCGTGTTTTAACTGTGTTGTGAGAAGCGAAGCAGCACAAGCCGATAACAGTGACCGACTTACATGTCTATATTATCTAGAGGAGTGGCGTACGTTATGAGCGTATACTAGAACTGACAGTAATAATTGAATTGTCTGCTATGCTAGGATGCGGTGTCAGAATTGATATAATGTCTTGGTATACAATAAATACTAAAATACCATACAGTTGAATATTTGGTTTGATTGTCATGGAAACTGTATGGGTCTGCAAATAAAAGAAACTTATGTTTCCTTGTTATTTGGATATAATAAATTAGTGTGGGCTTATACTATTTCCCTTTAATTTGAATTTATGTATTAACAGTATAGTAGTAATACCGATAACATAGCTTTTATAATTACAATGCGTTCTGTCCCATTGCATGTGGTCGTTTACAATGCTTTCTGTCCGATTGTATGGGGTCGTTTATAATGCATTCTGTCCGATTGTATGGGGTCGTTTACAATGTATTCTGTCCGATTGTATGTGGTCGTTTACAATGTATTTGTCAATATCACTATACTATATAATGGTGTTGTATTGGACATTGTTAAAATAGATAAACTCTAACTTGATCATGTTCGTATGTATGTGTGTGCCCGTGCGTGCGCGTGTGTGTGAGTTTGTGTGGTTTTAAGGATTATATTCCCTCCGCCTTTTAAACAATAGGATGTCCTAAAGGTATAGATACACTAATGTCTGGACTGTAAATATGGCGGTTTTGACTTTAGAAAACGTTAAATGACTTGCCAATGGGTCTTTTTAATGCCTTAATACGTGCTAAAGTAAGAGCCAGCACATAGGATTAATTCAACCTAATTTCGTGTGTTGGCTATTGGTCGATGGATGTTTGACGTTGTATTATGTGTGGTGTGATTATGATTTGCATTGTGGATGAGAGAGGCGTCCTGGTCCTCGTGTTTTTTTGCGAGTATCAGATATGCTAGTGGGAGAGGAGAGATATGCCTGTTTCACGCTAAATAACTTTTTAGCGCGTCCATTGGCAGTATATGTATACTAATAGAGGCTCGAATTTGAGACTGTTCGGTTTTGTATTGTGTTTTTACGTTTTTATTAGTTAGGTCATGTGCCATACACTTTATTGTTACATGTACCATCTCAAGGGACACATTCTTACCTAGTACCATGTTATTGAGTACCTTGCAGAAAAACAAACAAACGATGATAGCATTGCCAACATGGTAGCTGATTCCTGCTATTAGACTTATCCCCCCCCCCCCACCCATTTTAATAAAATTCAAGTTTCTTTAAAAAATCGTTTTCGCTGAAACTACAAGAGTACAGGTCTAATAGTTTGCATGGAACATAAGTATACTGTCCTCTACCAAGTATTTATAAAATGGTGACACCGGGGTCAAACATGGCCCAGTCCCGAGGGTAGCAGTTTTACATAGAATTATGTAGGAAATCATAAACACAATCATCTCCTTCTCTAAAACTGTGAGAGCTAGAGGTCTCATATTATGCGTGTAGAATATGATACACTATAAAGTTTGTTAAAATGTTGACCCTTGAGTCATATTTGTCTCCGGCCCAGGGGTCAAACATTTACAAAGAGATATACAGAAACATCTTTAACAATTCTTTTCTAAAGAAACAAGTATCAGAGGTCTATTATTTTGCATGCAGATAAGCGTATGTTTTTCTATTAATTTTTTTCAAATCCTTTTGGTCAAAGATGTTCTGATCCTGAGGTCATACATTTACCAAGAGTTGTATAGGAAAGTCCATACAAATATCTTATATTGTATGCTGTATTGTCATATTTAGATTATTTAAATGAGATAATATGTCCTAAGTATTCCTGATTGTCTTTTATTATCACAAAGCCTTAATTGCCAAATTAAAACAGCAATGAGCTGGACATGTGTCACGGTTATGGATATCTAACAGGTAGATTGATGTTGCATTGTCTGACCGGTTAGCTCAGTCGCTAGAGCATCGGAACGGGTTCGAGCCCCGGTCTGGCTGCGCATTTTTCTAGTCCTGTGACACATATATAAGGCTTACAGGCATATTCTAACTCGACATTAAGGAGCTTGATTCTACTTCAAGATGAGAGTGACAGTTGTGAACCCAGCTTCTTGAATATAACCTTAATGGCGGATTGACATTTTGGTTTTATGTATTTTGATGCAGTCATCCTGTTCTAGTGTTGATGCAGTGGACAGCACGGAGGACTTGAAATCCAGAGGACCCTGGGTAAAGCCTCACCAGCGCCAGTAAATTTTGTCGTGTGTTCTTCGTGCAGTCACTTTTCCTTACCTTGTCCGTCGGATTGTGACGTAAAGCAAGGGATCCCGTGTATTCCTTTTCTTCTCCCTACCTATTAAAGAAACATAGGAGTCTACTTATTAGTAGGGCATGTTCTTAAATTCCCCTTCCTCTGTGTTCATTGGCAATACACCTTCTTGGTTTAGGTAATAATCACTCCACTTGCACTTTCGTGAGCAAAAGTAGAATTAATGCTTACTTCCAGTCCCAATCCTAGGTTAATTCCACATTCTCTAAATCAAGTACGGGGAACATCACAAATTTAAATACTTATCTTAAGCAGGTGATAACATTTTTTTGTTCATTTTGTTTGTGTTTTTTTCATCAAATGTCTTCACCGTAAAACCTGTATTGTTTCAGGTGATACTTCAGTGATGGCAGAAAACAAAGATCCTGGCTCCAGCGAAAAATGGAGTGTTTACTAGAGACTGTGCAGCAACTCTGCAGTTCTGCAGGTTAGAAGGTTCTAGGCACGTTCTGCATAGTTTTATCTAGATGTAAATGGAGAGTGAGCCTGGAATGCTCATTACTAATGGCGCCATATAACCTTTTTGTGTTGGTGCGCCGTAAAACACTAATTTAATTCAATTCTTCTTCGTCGATTCTTTTTTTTTAGTAAAATAAAATTGGTTTGTGCAAATGTATATACTATTGTTACATTTCATATACAGAATTCTTCATTATGATGTATATGGGTGGGGTAATTCAGGTGTTAAAATCCTATATATAAGTATAAAAGTATAGATAAATTGTAAATTGCAATGTTTAATTAATGTGTTTATGTGTAATACATAATCGAAATGTTTAATCATTATAGGTATGACATAACGCATACACCTATAATAGACTGATGTTTAAAAAGCGTTAAACCTCACATTTCCATTATCTAGAATCCGTTGGACTGTTTGTGTCATTTGTGTTACAGTTACTTTGAGGAAGGCTTATACTTCCAGTTTGGCATGTGTCTCCACTTATCAGACATATTTAAACAAATATATGCAATGCCATGAACATTGCTTAGTACTTAATTTCATTAATCTATCATAACAATCCTTTATTCATATTATACTATATTTAAATCATCGTAGAAAAGGTTGTACATTACTTATTCTTACAAGTTTACACATATAATGTGAAAATATTGACTAAATGCACAAAAACTGTCATTCATTGGTAGGGTAAACTGACTTTTAATGTGAAGCGAAATAGAGATTTTAAGCATATTTAAAAGTACCTCAATAATTATTCACACAAGCATGAGTTTCAAAAATGAACATCAAAAGCTTATATGAAAGCGCTACAATGATAGCCTATTAATGTTCGATATTTTTATATAACCTGCCTGTTCCAGATTGCTGTCATGGAAAATGTATTCTATATACATCATTCTTTTCAGAAAGTGATAGTAGAAGTTGTCCTTTGAGTTGAAATATCGAAAATGTTGGGTCCTGGCTCAAAGCCTAAGCGCATTGTGTTTCTGATACGTTTGTAGTTTGTGCGCTTTGCGTGTAGAAATGCCTCGGAATTTGCATGGGTTTTTGACTTAAGTCTGGACGGAGAAAAGGTATTAGTCTCCTGTTTGCGTGAGATCACAGGATCACAGGGTTGAGTCGACTACGTGGAGAGGGAGAGGTCATTGATGGTCGCTAACGGTGTCCAGTCACAACTTCTCCTGTTTCATATCAGCCATACTGGCCCGTGATCTTGCCCATAACAACTGTCTATATATGTATGAAATGTTTCCTCCATTTCCAGTATGTGTGTGTACTTTTGTGAAGATTACATTTTATTCAGAATTAAAAATGCTCACACATTGCCTATAACTAATCATTGCATCGTACATGTATTGGATGGATATCTTACATGTAACTAGATTATTTGACACTTTACCTTTTCTGTCCATATATATGCTGATATATACTTGTACACAATTAATGTTTAAGTTTCTTACGTTAACAAACATGAAATAAAACATGTAACACAGTTTGTGTTGGTGATTGACATAGGCAATCAGATAAAATCAAATCAATAGAGTAGAACCAGTTTTGATTGCTATGCATATATTGCTTTCCAATATCATATACTAAATATCCAGTAATCATATTATGATATTACAATTTTTTCTTTTACTGCCAATACATACCGATAAAGGTGATCCTTAGGGAGCAACAAACACAATTAAGAGAATAAAACATTAGTGGTTTGTTAACATATTTAAGAGGTGCAGATCGTGGGGAAATCCGGTTAGATATCGCGAATGTGGCGGTGCCGTAATGAAAACGCAGTCACAAAGACTGTATCATCGCCAGTATCACACACGGCAATCTTAAAGTTTATATCAAACATCAAAATTAGTCTCGATTTATTAATATAGTGACATTTTGACTTTAAACCTCTTGCATATCAATAATTTTTTTTTTTGATATTTCAATTATCATTTTTATTTTTCCAAATGTTGAAATATATTATTGGTGCAATATTATCAAAATTCAGTAATATACCAAAACAATTTGATTTATACTATTCTTAAAATTAACATTAATGATTGAAATAATGCATGTTATGTAGAAATACTAACGGGACGCCGCGAGTTTTTAAAAATCAAGATTGCGGTGTGTCTCTTTAAATTATGGTTAGTGTTTAAAAGCAAATACTTCTAATAGCATTATTCTATCATTATGCATTTAGAAACTGATAATTTGTTAATAAGCTGGCATAAACATAATATACGTCTTAGATGTTATTACAGAGAAAATATTTGTTGTTGGCATAAACTTATAAATGTCAATATATGTCTAAGATCTTATTACACAGAATATAATGTCAATATATGTCTAAGATCTTATTACACAGAATATATTTGTCGAACCCGTACAATGATCGCTGAACCATGACATTCGACCATAACCCTTATTATCTCAGTTGATAATTCACAATAGATCAACAATCAACAATAATTTTCGTTTACAATGGAAGTTTGCGAAAAAACAATAATATTGTTATCGGTTACTCGAATGTGTCCGTAACTATTACTTTTTATGGACTTTGCAACAATTTTTACAGACCCTTTGTGTGATATTTTTTTAAAAATCAAATCTTGTTTGGAATTTAATGTTTCTGGTACCAAATTAACCGGGTAGGGTAGAACTTGGTTACTAAAAAAATATACTTAAATTCTGTCAACTAGTTTAGTTTTATATGACTTTATATACCCTGATCCAAAACTTTTTTCACCGAGTATATATGAATCTTAAAGGTTTACGTCAATAAATGAGAACGATAACGAAAAAGTCCACGTATTATTTAAACAGCCTTCATATGTTTTAGAACTTATTACACAGAAGATGTGTGTTGTTGGCATAAACTAATGCAAATATATGTCATATATCTTATTACGCAGAAGATATTTGTTGTTGACATGAACTAATGTCGATATATGGCTAATATCTTATTACACAGAAGATATTTGTTGTTGACACGAACTAATGTCAATATTTGGCAAAGATCTTAATACACAGAATATATTTGTTGTTGACATAAACAAATGGCAATATATGTCTTAGATCACATTACACAGAAGATGTTTGTTGTTGGCATAAACTAATGTCAATATATGGCTAAGATCTTATTACACAGAAGATATTTGTTGTTGACATGAACTAATGTCAATATATGTCCTGGATCTTATTACACAGAAGATATTTGTTGTTGACATGAACTAATGTCAATATTTGGCTAAGATCTTAATACACAGAATATATTTGTTGTTGACATAAACAAATGGCAATATATGTCTTAGATCACATTACACAGAAGATGTTTGTTGTTGGCATAAACTAATGTCAATATATGGCTAAGATGTTATTACACAGAAGATATTTGTTGTTGACATGAGCTAATGTCAATATATGTCCTGGATCTTATTACACAGAAGATGTTTGTTGTTGGCATAAACTAATGTCAATATATGTCCTACATCTTATTACACTGATGGTATTTGTTGTTGGTATAAACTAATGTCAATATATGTCCTGGATCGTATTACACAGAAGTTTTTTGTTGTTTACATGAACTAATGTCAATATTTGGCTAAGATCTTAATACACAGAATATATTTGTTGTTGACATAAACAAATGGCAATATATGTCTTAGATCACATTACACAGAAGATGTTTGTTGTTGGCATAAACTAATGTCAATATATGGCTAAGATGTTATTACACAGAAGATATTTGTTGTTGACATGAGCTAATGTCAATATATGTCCTGGATCTTATTACACAGAAGATATTTGTTGTTGACATAAACTAATGTCAATATATGTCCTGGATCTTATTACACAGAAGATATTTGTTGTTGACATGAACTAATGTCAATATTTGGCTTAGATCTTAATACACAGAATATATTTGTTGTTGACATAAACAAATGGCAATATATGTCTTAGATCACATTACACAGAAGATGTTTGTTGTTGGCATAAACTAATGTCAATATATGGCTAAGATATTATTACACAGAAGATATTTGTTGTTGACATGAGCTAATGTCAATATATGTCCTGGATCTTATTACACAGAAGATATTTGTTGTTGACATAAACTAATGTCAATATATGTCCTGTATCTTATTACACAGAAGATATTTGTTGTTGACATGAACTAATGTCATTATATGTTTCAGATCTTATTACACAGAAGATATTTGTTGTTGGCATAAACTAATGTCAATATATGTCCTACATCTTATTACACTGATGGTATTTGTTGTTGGTATAATCTAATGTCAATATATGTCCTGGACCGTATTACACAGAAGATATTTGTTGTTGACATGAACTAATGCCAATATTTGGCTAAGATCTTAATACACAGAATATATTTGTTGTTGGCATAAACAAATGGCAATATATGTCTTAGATCTTATTACACAGAATATATATGTTGCTTGCATAAACTAATGTCAATATATGGCTAAGATCTTATTACACAGAAGATATTTGTTGTTGACATGAACTAATGTCAATATATGTCCTGGATCTTATTACACAGAAGATATTTGATGTCGACATGAACTCATGTCAATATATGTCCTGGGTCTTATTACACAGAAGATATTTGTTGTTGACATGAACTAATGTCAATATATGTCCTGGATCTTATTACACGGAATATATTTGTTGTTGGCATAAGCGTATGTGAATATATTTTAAAACGTATTACGCATTAGATATTTGTTGTTGGCATAAACTAATGTCAATATAGGTCTTAGATCTTATTACACGGACTATATTTGTTGTTGACATAAGCGTATGTCCATATATTTTAAAACGTATTTCGCATTAGATATTTGTTGTTGGCATAAACTAATGTCAATATAGGTCTTAGATATTATTACACAGAATATATTTGTTGTTGGCATTAAGCCTTTGTAAACGTGTTTAATTAAATAGCTTGTATGTTGGTCGTATTGACTTTAGTGCGATGATACAGCAGAACAATTTCCAGTACTGAACTCTGTTTTATCTAATTGTGTTTCTGAAATGTTAGTGGATTTCACTTCATTTTTATGAGACTGCATGCGATAAAGCCGAAACTTTATGTCTCCGTAGCTGGTAGAATTCATTCTCAATCTCGTAGTAAAAAAAAGTGTTTGGAATTTTCAATTCAGATTCTGCGATGAAATCCATCGTCGTATGTTTTTCAATAGAAAATAGATACAGAATAAAAATCCATAAATAGGCAGACACTGTACTGACTAGATTTTCACAAAATGTTGCTTCTTCAAATAAAATGATAACGGTTGTGATGTAGAATGATGCAAGCTATTTCAAGAAGTCATACTAAGATGTGCGAAAGGCCATAGCTGGATGTTTATATATATTACGATGTGCATGATTAATGGAAATAATTTTGAGTTTTGACTAGTTAACAACACACACTGGTAAGTGATTACAAACATGTGTCTCTTTAAATCATCTTTAAACAACATCTTTTTAAAAATACATTTTTGTAAACGTCTAGCACAGCTACCAATGTTATACATCTTTAGACTAATACGGTTTCTGTGAAAAAATAAATCAAGCATTAGCTATAACTAGATTTATCACATAACATGGCTTATGGGAGTGCAATAAAGCCATGACTTATTTCTCGTAATACACTACACGAGTGTATTACAGATGCAAATGAGGACCGAATCATTGTGTTTGTAGACAGTAAAATATTTAATGCCAATTGTTTGCATGGTATATCATACGGTACGTTCAGACGCCTTAATTATTTATCATTATTTAAAATCTTACTTCATAAAATGAATGTTAGTAACGTTAAATTTTGTTTAAGGTGTCGCATTATTTGTAGCGCGAACGAATTGACAGCCGTGTAACGTAGCGACATCATGTAAACAACAAAACGACGTCATGATTTGTCTTACAAATTGCCGCCGTATATAAGGAAAATTGACAACTATCACGTCGTAGGTGTGTTATGTGATAAACAGGATCTTACATCAGTTACTGTGTATTATTGACTTTAATAAACTCGTTGGATAAAATGATAGGATACTCGGCAAGAGCCTCGTATCTTATCATTTTTTCGAACTCGTTTATTAAAATCAATAATACACAGTCACTCATGTAAGATCCTCTATACGTATATCGTGTTTTTACTAATACAAGACTAATACGCAATGGGTCTTTATTACCTTTGGAAGAAATAGTGGCCCAACTATTTTGCGTGTTTATAAAAGAAGAAAAAACATGTTTGTAGTAATAGTAAAATTATTATATTATACAAATGCACGATGCACTAGAACACGTATTATAAAACTTGCGTAACTCTACCTCAAACACATTGTCATATGTATTGTTATATTATTGCATAAGTCAGGGTGACTTTTTGCTCGGTTTCACGGCAAAAATTGTAAACAAAACTCTCGATTCAGGCATGTGTTCGCTTCATAACTTTCTTAATACGTATGAAATTTTATTCAACTAAAGTGCACATACCCCTCCAAAATGCATGCTTTCCTCCACCGCAATGGGTAATTCGATTTATTTAGTACTTTTTGAGATTAGCCCTCCCAAAGTCTTAGAAACGGAATTTTTTTTACCGTGTTCATTTTGGGAGGGGTAATCTCAGAATTACTGAATGAACCAAATTTGCCTTTTGCGGTGGAGGAAAGAGAGCTCACATCGTAAGGGTATGTGCGCTTTATTTACACAAACTTCGTTACATATTAAGAACGGTATGAACAAAAGCAATACCTTATCGAGCGCTTTGTTTATTTTTTTTGCCGTGAAACCTATCAAAATGTCACGTGGTTTCGCCACCTTGTAAGTACGAATAAACGCCAAACGTGTCTTCTTTTAAATTAAATATGGAATTTATTCTTGTTGGCATGTAACCATGTGTGCATTGTTTATCGCTTACATCAACATATTTTGGGGATTGTTTCGTAGATGATTGTTTATATGTATGTGTATATCGGCACCGTTGACAGGCGTAATACTATATACGATAAAAGTTCAGGAACATTTAACATGCTTTTTAAATTATGATACTGATATAATTTTTAATCAAGTCAGTGTCTTAGTATTTGTTTCTTAAACGTTGGCTTTTAATATGATATTTAAATAGATATATATATTGCAATATTCAAGATAATTTGTGAACCGCGCATGAGATGATGGTATCGTTATATTCAAAATGTAGTAACATATTTATACAATTATATGAAAAATTTACATCGAAACAGTTTCCGTAACTTGCAAGAAACATGTTGAGCAAGTTAAGCGTTTGATAGTTAAGCAATGATGTATACATTTACAAATACAACGCTAATAAGATAATTTGTCCATTGCGTATGCCCTGTTGCAGATACAAGTATTTGTAAATATCAACAAGTGCCTTTGAATGACTGGAAATCCCACTTTATTATCGTAGTATTAATATAGTATTCACATAGCATATACTGTGCAAAATAAATTTAGCACATAAAATGCTTGTCATTTCCATAGACAAGATACAAAGCCGTGTATGTTAGGCGTCAATCATAACGTGACATAGATTTGACGACTAATAATGCCAAAAACGTTATTTGTAAACAAAGTCGTTGTAAACAAAGCCGGTGATAAAAGTAAAGCAAATATGATGGGAACATCCTTTTATAGCTTATCAAAAACCGTTCTCATTACATTGAAAAGTGAGGTAATATTAAAATTAAAAAGATTGGAATGTTTTTGTTTGAAAATAAAAATCATTGGTGAACACATTTCAGCGTTTTCTAAACAATGACAGAATGTGCAATCCTTACCAATGCCAAGTATTCAAAACAGTACGTTCGTATAAAGAAATAAGTTGTTTTTAATATATGAGAGGTAATTTTGGTACTTCGCTCAGAAAATGATAAAATAACATACCAATACAATAAAAATCAAATCCTTACCCAGCATTTATAATCTCTTGAAATAATTAAATCAATGTTCATAAGTTTAATCTATGTCCCTAAATATCGGGCTCAGTATAGTTAACCAAAAAAAAAAAAAAAACGCATCCAAAACAAACAAATACAACCATAAAGAAAAATGGAAGCAAATCATGAGATACTACAAACATATAAGCTTGGATAATAGTGGTACCACCTTGGAACGGCCAGTGATTTTTTTTAGCTGGGGTTACAACCAGGTTACATGGTGCACCAAACTCCTTTTTAATATATTGAAATCCCAACTAAACGGGATAGACTAATTAAACAATTCCTCACCAGGCTATATCCTCTAATAAACTATGCAGCATATAATATGCAATATAATACCGATCATGTAAAGCAAACGCCTAGAATCGGCAAGAATCAGAGAAATAAGAGAATAAATCAATAAGGTCACGAAAAGACAGACAAGATTGATTGCAAGAGAAATTGGTAGTTGAATTGCCTACTTCCTTCAGATGTTTGCCTTAATTATTCTAGATTTTCGTTCAAGTAAACACAAACCGATACATTAAGTTATAACATCTGTAAAGTATTTGTTATTCTGCCCTTCTACGTAAATGTATCACAAATAAAGAACTATTTAAACAAGAGACATGGGCACATTTTAAAATGTTTTTTTATATATATTTTAATATTTCAGGCAATAAACATTTATTTCAATACACATATTATTTTGAACATCGGCTATAGTAAATAAAGATATAAAACTCGAACAGGAAAAGCAGCATTCAAGGACTACAGTCAACCACAAACACACACAGAAACAAAGAACCAATTTAAAGATGAATAAAAGGCCAAATAAGACATCACAAATACAAAAGGGTTGACAATAGGCCTACCGCCTTGGAAGGTCAGTGGCACAAAAAGTCCGCTGAGAGCTTAAACTAGATTCTATGGTGCACCAAACCTCACACTTACCTACTTCAACCCAATAAAACGGGACAGTGTAAATAAAGAAATCCACGCCATGAACTATTCTCTAAGCAACAAGGCAGCATTAATAGGCAATATAAGTAAAACACAAAGATGCTTGTATATATATAAATACAAAAAAAACACAATATCCTAGAAAGTCACAAAGAAGGTACTCAATGACTTGGCAAAAGCGAGAGCAACAAGAGAATAAACCATTGAGGACACGACAAGTAAGTTTTGTCGTTTTATGTACGTATACGAAGTGGACATGTATAAATGTCACGTGGTCAACTAGGCTGTTTTCTTAGCTTAAATAACGATGAGTGCTTTCACTTAAGTAGATCAATAAAGTATATCGATATGCAATCAAACATGGTATTCAAATAATTGAACCTGAACAATAAAACATTCATTTTGTAGGATTTAACTCCGATATGTCCTAGGTTTACGATATCAAAACCTGGCTTCACGCAGTTTAACTAACTAGTCTGTTGTCATACCCCATTGAAAAGCTGAATATAGATGAAACAATCTCTAATTAAAATGTTTTTTTAGATCGATTCCCATGAGAAAGCAGGCCACAACATACCCCGTTAAACCTATGACGCCCGTGACGTCATAATTCATATTAACTGTGTTCAAAGGATATAACATTGACGTATTCTCGAAGTGGTTAATAGTATAGGACTTATAAAGCTAGGATGAATATTTGGGAAACATGCAGATATTTACAGGAAAAACTGCAGATATTTTCATTAGAACAACCTATTAATTAATTCAGAGATACCATACGATACTATGTTAACGTTCCACCTGCTATAACAGCACTACCTCTAGTGTCTTATATATTCCATGATTTGCCAACCAAGAATCAAATCATATTGTTCGATACTGTATCTTAATATGAACGAAATCAAGTCGGCAATTCCGATTACGTGTCCGTTTCATTTGGGATAATTCACGTCGGAGTGTACCCCTTAAAGTAACAGAACAACAATGTTTCGGGTGATCTTGTCTGTGTAATAAAACTTGTCCATACAAGTGGTGACTTCAGTTGAGTTTACGAGCACTAACTCTAAAAGTTCATATTGCGGAAACTGGAACGAATAGTCCAGACCCAACGTCTTAACGAAAAGTCCAGGCTGCACGTCCGTTTTACATCGGAAAAAAATCGACTTAGGCTTTTTTTCATATGGTCTTGTACACCAGTACAGGAAAAAGTAACAACTAAAACTGAGTAATGGAATAAATTGTAATAATTAAATACACATTACACATTTTCGTTTAATTAGATATTTCATAGTATATATAAATTGAATGGTTTTATAGTCGCATTAAGAGCTAAGGTAATATGTCGAATTTTCAGCTTAAATGGTCGAGACAGACGCCAAATGCCCCTCTGGACAATTTTCGTTCAAGGGCGGGCACTTGGGAAGAACCACGGATGTTCCGCAAGCCAGCTCCTCGCATAAAGATTAGCATATTTCAATGGATTTTGAGGAGAGTTATTTTTTATCAATCGTCTTCGCTACACTATGATAGCGCTGTCCGGAGTTAAAGAACCCTTGTAAAATACTATGTATGAAACACGAAAATAATTGTCTTTATATTTGACGTTACTTTCCGACTTTCTGTTAAATAAATTCCAGAAATACTTATTTCGTCTATCTCATATAATGATATAACGCTTAATTGATATCAGACAGCTGGTTTATCACTAGACGATGGCAGACATATCATCACATTTACCATCTCGCACAAATTAATTGTCTGTCCGCACTATATGACCAAGAATGGCATTACATTTGAATTAAAGCTGCTAAAGTAATCAAGCAATATATCTCGAGCGAAACATATTTTCAAGTGATCATAAACTTGTACCGTTAACGGTTTGTTCTTTTGTTGCTCTGGCTTCTGCCATTGAATACTTGCTTTGTAGCGTTCTAGGCTTTTGTATTTATATTCATAGATGCATGATCATTTACATGTATGTGTTATACTGATATTGCCTATTCATTCTGTCGTTTTTGTTAGAGAATATAACCTGGCGGGGATATCTTTATTTCCACTATCCCATTTTATTAGGATGGCAATACGGTACCATTTTAGGTTTGGTGCACCCTAGAACACGGTGTATACCCCCAGCAGCTTTAATTGCCACTGACCGTTCAAATGCGGAAACCCTATTGACAACCCATTTATGTTTGGGATGTCATATCATGCCATTTATTCATCTTTGTAGTTGTTGTTTGTTTTTGTGCGTGTTTATGGTTGAATGTGGTATATGTATATATGTATATCTACTTTTTAAGTTTAAATTTGCATGAATAACTTTTTCACGAGACTGGTTATGCTGGTGCATTGTAAAACAACACTAAGTTCAAAGTTACCGTTAAACACATTAAATAATAATATAATTTAGAATCCTTTCATGTATTTGGTTTTTCTTTCTTAAATTAAATCTAGAAGTAGTGCATTCTCCAAAATGTCATTTTGACAGTCCAGTTTGTTTGCAATTTTGTTAATATACCAGTGATATAGCTATACCAATCATGTTTTGTGAATAAGATGCTAATGCTAGATGGCATCACTGTCGTCCAATTTACAATACATTATCTCATGATACGAATAATTAAGGCTCGATGCCATATATCATTAATGACATATCATACTGAGTTCTGTTTTGTCATTATTTTCAGGGCGCCATATTGACCTCCATCTTACTTATTCCGAATTGCATACCACACATATATGACAATACACGTTACGGGCAATACTATCCCACGTAATTAAATCTGAACATATAATAAACATCAGTCATTAACACTGGTTACAATATACACATTACATATGTTGGTTAATTGACATAAGTAGTCTTACATGGACATGTATTTATCTTTACTTTGTACGTCCATTAAATGACAGCTCTATAGACAGTGCAAATACCATTAACATCTCCAAGAGATTAGCACTTAGTATTAGCACACTATACCCTAGTTCGTGGAATATGTGTCAACATTATTGGACATATTCTTAACTGGCATAAATAGTTGATGCTAATACAGTGTGATTAATATGTTATAAGTAAGTAAGTGAGTCCGTAAATCATTTATTATAGTCACATGTGACAAACAAGTACATATATAAAATGAACATTACATGGTCCGAGTATTAAAGTTCATACCCCAGTGAACCCCTTCTCTAAGAAGGGAAAAAGGGTTTCGCTTGGTTATGAAATAAAACCCTAATTTCGGCCTAAAGACTTTGCATATTGTAAAATTAAAACATTTAATATGTAATTAAACAGGTTATCGCATTATTTCCGTAAAAAAGGTTTTTATACATGTTTTATTGTCGACATATCTGTTATAAAATCCTGCTAATATGATTTTTAACATCGATTAAAGGAATTAAGGCGGGACCACGTAATGAAGAGCACCCGGTCCATTGGGCCTATGAGTCACTATCAATGATATATATTTGACCAAATGTAAATATATGGTTCACATGAAAATACAGAGTCCCTATATCAATCGATTTCTTCTTTGTAGGCGTGTCTTTATTTATAACTTCATATTCACCAGCTCATGTCCAAATCGGGTATTTAGGCGCAGGAAATCCATTACTGTATATGCATCGACCGGTGCACATCGTACCTATACACAGGTAACAGTAATTTTTACAGAAAAAAAATAGCTTCTTTCGGGGCTCGAACATAAGACCTTCTGATTTCAAGTCCGGTGCTCTATCCACTGAACTACAACGCTACTTGAGAAAATAGAATACTAACTACCATATAGTATGAGGCAAAATAACTTAACATTATTTGAACGCAACTAAAGATGGATCAATAAATATGTAGTCCATATTGTCGAACGTGTAAATTGACATTGCCTGGTGTAATACTGTATGTTATCAATATGAAACTAATACTTCGCCTCATATCAACCAAATCTCGACTTGTTATTTAACGTTTGATGAGTTTGTGTGCGCGCAGTTGTTATGACGTAATTCCTTTTAAGTAGTCACAAATACTGCAAGATACCAATACATAGCAGTGGTCTAGTGGTTCAGCGTACATCTTTCGAAACTTACAAGTGCAAGGATGTGGTTCAAATACCGTTCCGGGCAAATATGTTTATCATAATATTCTGGAGCCGTATATTTATCGATGTTACCTGTAAGGAGGCTAAATAAAAATTTGAAATTGTACGCATCAATTTCTGCTTATATACCGACTTTTGGGGTGTTTGTCGATTAGAAACTACTTCACACGTGACTCATTCATATTCATGAGTTACTACCAGTTAAAATAGGGACTGTACAGCTTTAAATGAGCACAGTATAATTATAGGCCTTCTTAAGAATACTTTGAACTTTTCTAGAATATGTCTGCATTAGTGTTTTGAATTTTTGTAATGCCTGCATTTCTATAAAGGCTAATAGTATGTCAACAATAACATCTCGGAACAAATCTGTTCTTATGTCCGAGTAAATACAGTCTAGTAAAAAATGGAATTCGTCTTCTCTCACTCCAACGTTACAGAATCGACACAATCTCTTTTCTGGTGTTTCTCCAACGTATCTGTAAGTTGCAATCCTTAGCGGTATGATACCACATCTAAACTGTGCAAGGACTGATCGCTCACTCCTACTGAGTGTAATAGTCAAATATTGTTCTGTTACAAATTGAGTTTTAAACGAGAAATATGTCCTTAGTTTTGGCATAGGAGTTATCTTTCGAGACCAAATGTTGGCATAATAACCACTAATAATAGCGTTTACAGATTTATAGCAGTTTTGTTTTGCCGAAATGTTCAATTATATTTAGTTGCCGCATGATATGTTTTACGTCACTACACCAGTTATTAACACAGAGATCATAGTCATTATTAGAAGCACGCCTTGTCAACCTATTGTCACTAATACGCATCAATCCATTCCATAATCGTAACGGTGATACCCATTGTCCGTATACACTCGGTAACCAACCTGTCTCGCCATTAATCGCCGGCGTTGGGTTAACTATATGTACTCCAAGGAAGTATCTAGATGCCCTATTTTGAACATCATCGATGCATTAGCACTGTTTAAACCCCCAAACAGACGAACTATCGTCAGGAATAGGTACTACACAGTTGTCGAATAGTTTTTCAGATGATTTAAAACCTTTAAAATTCTTTAAAAAATGAGTATGATAATGGACCTTTGGAAACGGCCGATCACGACACATACGAAATATTGCAGTCTCGGTTTGATTGAGACTGTTCATGAGCAGTAGTGAAATATGCTAGCTACCGCTCACGCCCTCTAGCCCCGGGTTGAGCAGAACTCAATATTCATAAAATCAACAGCACAAAATGTTAACTTAAGTTCATGTATTTTTGAGATTACACTTCCTAAAGCCCGACCTGCTCCTTTTGCTAAAGAATGTTCACAATTTTCACAATTTAAAGAAAAGTCCAGTTTTTCGTGGAATATTACCCATAGATATTTGTAGTGTTCCATAGTTTCTAATATGTTATTTCCCACTTTAAACACGAAATTACTCCTAGCTTGACGTTTTTTTCTAAAATGAACGTATTTTGACTTGTCAGTATTTACAAGTACTCTCCATCGCCTACTCCAGTTTTGGAATGTATCTAGCATGCGCTGTAAATCTTATTCTGAGGTAGCTAGCAACACAATATCATCAGCGTATAATAAAGTTGAACGTTTTAGACAATTTAGCTGAACACAATGGTCAAGGCCATTTATCTCTCCCACAAGGTCATTTATAAATATCGAAACCAGGGTTGGTGATACATTATCCCATTGTGCAATCAAACCACTCAGTAACTTGTTATTTACACGTACACAGGATTCTGAACTAGTATATAAGCTTTTGATGGAGTTGTACAGCTTCCCTCAAATGTGTTTAACAATATTTTGTTAAGCAAAATATCTCAGAAAACAGCATCCTTGTGTCAAGAGTTTTAACTATCATTCAAACTATCTTAACAAACAATTTCTGTAAAGTCAAATGCCTTCTTCAGATCTATGAATGCTGCGAATACAGATTAATTATTACGTAAAATGCTATTTAAAGTAAATATATGATCTTCGCATGACCTGTTTTTTCGGAAACTGTTCTTTTCTTCTGCGAGTATATCACTTTCCTCAAGAAACGTAGACAGACGCTTGCTAATAAAGGAACTATATAGTTAACTTATACATGAAAGCTGACTAATACCTCAATAGTTAACGGAATGCGGCGGTCTGAGTTTGCGTCCTTTAATATGGGGCATATAAGGGCTTTTCTCCAGTTGGAGGGTATAATGCTTGTGTCGAACACAGACTGGAATAGAGTATGCAACACGGCAATTACAGGTGGAAATTTCAGTACAGTATATGGTATTCTATCATAGCCGCAAGCAGATTTAGATTTCGCATGCATTACATGTATAATTGACGTAATTTCTTCCAAAGAAATATTATGGTTCGGCTGCTTATTTATCTCGTATAGCGTATCCGACATTGAGTGTTCTAGTAATTGCTTGTGTATTTTAGGGCGAGTATAGTGACTAATTTGAAGATTATAATGACTATAATCTTCAAATTAGTCACTTTTGAAAAGGTTTTGAAAGTCTCGTTTCCACTTCCAATGCCCTGGTCATTAATAACATTCCCTAGTGCATCCACAATTTGTACTGGTATAGAGTTTTCTTTCCTTCGACCCAGATTTTTGATTTTGTTCCAGAATTTATTTGGGTTATTTACGGCCATTTCGTCGAAATGTAACGACACGTTACGTCTATAAAACGGTTCTGAATGACGCAAGAGCTTATCAAACGTATCTCCAGCAGAGATGTATTCTCTGTGTAATGCTTTTCTAGTAGTTTCGTTACTATTACATTTAAGGAAAGCTCGCTCTTTTAATCGCATACTGTTCCACATATCAACTAAGTCATCATTCCAATAGGGTTTATGAAACTTGAAACGTTTTTGAGTTATTTTGTTGAATCGTACTACGGATTTTTCATTTCCATTTCACCCGTGATAATTTCACACAAGTTCCCGTGCCGGTTCTATCCATGAAATTAATTACAATAAGGTTAGTTTTGTTATTATAGCAGATGTGTGCGAATATTAAGTCGTATGATATTGAAACGTAAACATTAATGTATAATACTTGTTTCAAAACCTTATAATTTGCATTGAACTGACACTACACTGACAAAACCTAAATCACTAGTGCAGTTGGAATATACGTGAGTTCTCTCTCAGAAAATACATTTATCCAACTGACCACGCACTTGTGTAATCTATTCAGGTTATATGCCGTAGTACTGTGTGTCATGGTATAGTATCTAAATAACCACACATCTGTTAAATTAATTCAATGATTTTGAAGGAAATAAAAATCTATCAAAACTCCACAGATATAATACAAACGTTTTTAATCAGCCTAACCAAACTCTAAAATTGGAGCGTCGAACTAAGAGTTACCAACTCATAATTCATTTTACGAATATTAAATAACGGGCATTTTAAGAACCCATGAATACAACCTATACTTTTACTCGGGATATATACATTATTACATTTACACTTGGATAGAGTTTTTATTAACGTTTTTGTTTGGTGTAGTTTTGCAGTTATTTGGCGTGTTAAGTGTTTTTCAATATACAGCATGTTTAACTACCCTAGTCCTAGTGAGTATTTGTTATTACTTAAGAGTGTATTCAACCAACCTATTTTTCAAGTAAGTGTTTATTTATTCAACGGTAGCAAAGGCCAGATAAATGAACCCTTTTAAGGGGATTAAATATAATTGGAAAGACGTTGGTATACTTATGCTAATTGTAGATGCTTCAGCAAAGGTATTAATATTTCTGTACCATGCTTTTTCATTGATGTGTCATGGGTCCTTATACTAGTACCTTCACGCTGACGACCCGGTTTAATCAAATAGCAATACTATTTTGTCCTAATTTGTGACGGGTTTATGATATCACTGAAGAAGTGGTCAACGACAAATATGATTGCTTTTCAGCGAAAACAAAAGAAGACTATTTTTTCCGTCCTGAAAATCTGGTTAAAACAATCCCGGTAATCGCAGTGAAATAACAGAGTTGACCAACAAAACAGAAGGTTTCAAACATGACTCAGTGATCCTTTAGTAATCGCTAACCAAGCCATATGTACCACACTTTTCACCAGCATACGAAAGCGCTCAATCAATAAGACAGAAGCACATTTAAATACAAATACAGCGACAACTTTCAAACGCACGGTTAATGGAAGAACTTCCACAGAATGATGAGCCTTTCTATTTTACTCACATAATCTGTACATCTGTACAACGTGGCCAAAGCAGTCAACGTGGCCAAAAATCAACACATCGGGATTATTATCTATTGATTACTGATGCACATTGATAGTATAGTTATTCATAATTTCTTCTGCAGCTTTTGTTTTATGATTTAGATTATCATACACCATATTACACCGACTGATAATATGAGGGACGTTTACTGTAACGTTATTCCCATAACCAGTTAACTGCGCATGTGCTAAATAGGAAATGTCACGATGTCGTAAAAATATTCATTCTAAATCCAATAATACCAAGGATAGGTTTCTGCGAGTTTCAAAAGGCAATTTGTTTAGACCGTGAGAACGACTATTTGTATTCGCTGTTGTAAACTGGTTGAAAAGAGAGCTGGACATAACATAGTACTCAAATACGAGGGTACACTACGGCGCGGTGCAAGGAAGAATCGGAAACTGACAGACCACGCTCCGCCATCATTCCAAATCAAAAACATATTAAAAAGACATACAGACATTAGGGCAAGATGCAAGATTGACTAATCAGCACGAGTCGCATGCATCTTTTGGAAAGTGCGGTGCATTTCAGCTCTATGGATAATAAGTAAACGTGATACCGCGATTTAGTAATATTTTGAAAATCTACATAAACAGGACACCCGAGCATGTTCTTACATAATAACAGGAGATGAAAACAGTTTCACTATTTCGAACAACTGCGAAAGGCCATTATTAAAACGTGGACCAGGAAACGGGAACGAAGGCCATGTATTGCTAAAAGAACACGAAGTATGAAAAATGTTATGTATTCTGTTTTCCTTACCAACCAAGTTCCTGCAGTTCAGGTCAAAGCTCCAAGGAGAAGGTCGGTCGCTGATTTATTCTGCAAAATGTCTGTATTGCGAATCAAAATTAATTCAAACAACGCCGACCAGCCACCGGAATGCGTCATATCCGACTACTGCATGATAACGCCCCTGTTCACAAATCGGCGGCTGTGACGGAACATAAAAAGGTGACGGTTCTTTCACACACACACTATTAACCAGACCTGGCGCCGTTTCCTCTTTTCAAGATTGAAAAGCAACACATCTATCTTGACGCCTCTTCACCTCGCGACCAGCACTCTAGTCAGATTTTTATCAGTTCCTTGCGGGTATCCTTAGAAACAACTATGAAGGCGCCTTCCGAAAATGGTTGACACAACTGATTGTTTGAACTCCTGTCTATGGAGATTACTTTAAGCCTATGACATAAACCGAACAACGATATCTGTTTTACATTTTTTCCAAAATAGGCCGTGTGCTGCTACTCAAATTTTGACATATTGGTACCACTCAAGCTGGCAAATTCTAATATGCATTTTCGGAAAGGTCAATGTCTTACGCTTCTTTTAAGCCAGAATAGTATTTTTAGTTCGGTAGCTTTTTTAAGAAAATGTTCTAAATTGATATAAAAATAGATGTATGGCATGGATTAGCTCCATCAAATTTGTTTTTGTATATTTGATTGCGTTCAAAATGGTTACGTAAGTCATGTAAACATATAACAGCTCAATAGTTCAACCCTTAAAACGTATAAAAACATATGGAAGCAAACATTCAACCATTGTAATCATTAAATGCACATTCTATCGAAAGAAGGTAAAGATAACCAAACAAATTCGAATACATTTATACTTTTTAAGCAAATTACATGTAAATATAGTTTTTTAGATTCTGCAAATACGAAACAATACATATACGAAACAATACGAAATAATACAAACGTCTGACCTCTCTGTAATAAATGTGTTGCTATAAAGGGAGACAATAAAGTACACTTTTAAGATTTAAATTAGAACAAATAAGCTAAGATTAAAAAATGATTCACAGAAATGTTACAATTCAAAAGTCCATTTTCTTTGTCTTTATGTCACCTTCGTAGCATGGCATACAGGTAGAGATCGCTTTGTCCGTAGTCTGTCTTCATTCATCGTCTTCGTCTGTCTGTCCGTCACGCTTTAACCTGCAACCTGAACTTGGTCATAACTTAAAAAATAGTTCACCTATGTTCATGAAACTTCATAAACATCTTAATCTCACACCAAGTAAAGTCGTTACACATGTCTAATAACTTTGTTTTTTATTTCGGCAAAGTTATGTCCCTTTCCATTAAACCTTTACCTGCAACCTGACCTAGCTCATAACATTAAATAAGCACATGGCAATCTACAAAAGTGTTCCGTGGAACACCCTTCTCGTTATTTATTTAACATATGCAAAAGCCTGTGTGATTATCAGCCCTTGATTCCATCATTGAATTATATACTATTGTTAAATTCACAAGCTCTGTTATAGAGAGTTCTGAAAAACTTGGAAAAAGGAGAAAGAATTATCAAAATCGGATGATAAACAAGAAAGATATGACCATTTAAAGGTTATTCTAAAACGAATATGGAAGCCGCCATTTTTAGAACTATGACGTCATAGTTCCATATTATCATATGTGGAATATTGATAAATATAATTTAAAACGAAGAAAATGAATGATTTGTTTTACTGGTCATTTAAAGCATTATTGCCATTAAGTATTACATATTTTTCATACAGTTGCTGTCATTTTACCCCTATAAATCAGTAAATTTTCATATTTATAATTATTCCATATATGGTCATTTAGAACCGTGATGTCATAGCTCTCAAAATAGCCTCTTCCATATCCGTTTCAACAGAAACTTCAACTGATCATATCTTCTTCGTTTATCATCCAATTATGTTAATTCTTTCACTCTTATTCAAGTTTTTCAGAACTCTCAATAATAAAGATGGTTCGGCTGTGTCGCTACATTCCCTTTAAAAAAAAGAAAAAAACATATTTTTGATATTTAAAATGATACACATGAAAAGCGTGCACTTACATTGTAGACTGAAACGTGGTAAGGTGAAACGTTCGGATGAACAGTTTATTAGATTTGTTATTTGGTTTGGACCGAATATAGACATGATTATGATCAATAGGTTTTGTTTGGCAATGTTTCTATGCAAAATAGTCACTCAGTTCTGTTTAACATATCCACAAATATAGTTGCCGGTTATAAAAAAAATACAGAGAAAGTCCGTCTATGTCACCATATACCACATGTCATTGAAAGAATATCTTTGCCTTTTTAGAATGGTGCACTTTGAAATTTGAAAGATGTGATAACATGGTTTATTTTATTTAGAAATGATGTCTCGTCTGCTCTCGCTGGATAAATGGAACAATTTATTTGATATTAATCTTTTTTTAATAAAATTGTCGTCACACTTTTCGGATAAAAAGGGCATATTTCAGCCATATACGTATTATTTCTGATATTATGTTCACGTAAATAATATTGAAGTACTGTCATGTACATTATGGTTGACATTGCTCATGCCTAAAGTATGCATTTGGTTTCACTTGACCATACCCCATCCATTTTGGAGTTTGTGTTTATATAAAGATGGCAGATAAATTGTTACACTTGATGCAAGTTAACACAGGGTAGATACAAACGCAATGTTGCAAGGATGTTTAAAAGACTAGCCCGGCAGTCTTTGCTTCAGTTCTTGGAAGTAGGAAAATCGTTCTTAAATGAAAACAACTTATTTACAAAGAAGTTTGATATGACTGCTGAAATAAAAGCATAATCTAGATACCGCTACGTCAATAGGACAGAGCATCATGACAGACGGTAGTTACATTTTAAACAGCAGGTTGTCTAAATGGACACACGGTCTATAGTAAAATCTGATGGTGAGATTTTCCAATCCAATCCACCACTCAGTAGAATGGGCTTACAACAAGCTCTTGATGAACAGTATTCCCCATACAAATGCAACAGCAGCAGTACAACATTTGCGTGCATACCACCACGTGCAAACAAGGACGTCGGAAAGTCTTACATAGCTTTAGAATAGGGATGGTACACCTTTCACTTGGTTATAAGGCCTGTTATAACAGATGCCCATCTGTTCCTTTATAATTTCGGAATGTTATAAAAGTATCTTGCGAAACTTACTTTACACTGTAATTGCAGAAAGCATAGACTTCCCTGTATTGCAACATGGTGTGAATGCTGGGGAGTTAGTTGTAGCATGCATACCAGATTCAGAATGTTAACATGCGTCAACATTCGGAAGATGAAAACGTAGTATTCTGTTAAATATGTTAATATCATGATTGACTCTTGCTGTAGCTTTGAGACGTATATTATTTTCCAGGCTTAGTCATAATCATAATCATAATCATAACATAATCTTTATTGTTTCACTCAGGTTACAACATATATGAAATACATGAAATAACAACATGAGGTATAGTTCACAAAATATGATGTTATATAACGGGGTAGGGGTACGTGGGATGTAGGTAGAAGAAGTAGCAGGTAAGGGAGAAGTGAGGATAGGATTACACAGTTAGATGTAGAATACTAGAGCAGTTGCAATTCAGTATTATTAATTTGTGGCGATTATTATGCACTTGATGAATCAGTTTAAAGTGTGGTTCACTATTTGTGGCGGGTAACTTGGGGATTGTTTGATCTTTATGTCTAATACTGTGCATGCATTGGTTTCAGTATTATGGCAATTATGTTTAGCAATGTTTTCAGCAGCATTATATTGGCTGTATATAATGTTATTTTCAACGGTTAAGTTGTCGGTATGGGAAACATGTTGGTTGCTTTGGGCAATAAAGGTTCTAGGGGCAGTAAGGTCACTATATATAAAGTTGGTTTTATTTTGCGCACCAATACTTGTGTGTGCTTGATTGGTTACATGGGCACTGTGAACACTATGGGAATTATAGCAATTAAAACTGTTATTTTCATGGGTACAAGTATTACTATTAAAAGCACTGGATATACAATTGCTTTTGGAGATATTTGTTTCGGTAATACACTTGTCACTCGATTGAATGTCGCTCTCTGCAGCGTCGAATATAGCAGCACTGTTATCATTATGCATATTATGAGATTTATTTGTAACAAATATGCATAGATAACTTTCAATATCGTTTACAAATGGTTCAGCGATGTATTTATCACTAGTCGTAATAGAGGGCTTAGTAATACATTGTTCAGAATGCAAAACATGAGATTCAATACTTGTATTTATACCAGTTAATACGTCACCATATAGCACAGTACTTTCATCAGCATCTGTGTCGGGCACTTCTCCTGATATGTCCTATACAAACGAGGAAGTTACGCCATCCTGCGCAATGGTAGTGCCACCAGTGTCAGTACAGTTGTGCAGATCCTGTGGTTGGGACAGGTCAAGTGGGGATTTCGTCTGGCTTGGGTTTGTTTTGTCGGTTTGTGGTTTACCCAGGGCATGTTTCTTTGTTTTCTTGGCAGATGGGTCGGTCACATTATTTGAGGCTGGTTCTCTATGTTGGTGGGTTTCACTGGGAGACGGAGTTGATTATGTCTGTATTATTGGAGTGGGGCCTTCAAACTCCATGTTGCTGTCACTATCTGAGATACTGGCTGATTCACTATACGGTTCTGCGACCTCGTGGAGGGTTGGACTATGTGGTAAAGGTGTGTCTTTCGACATTTGGGCGATAATTCCTTTGACGCCTTCCTGAACTCGATCCGGCACATTGGAATTGCGTGATCCCCTTAAAACGTTTTCTTTAAAACTACGTTTACTTCTTAATTGCATTTTTCTCAACCCAAAACTGAAATATCACTTCTCTCGGTTCTGTTAATTGGCATATTTTTTGTTTGCAATAGTTTAATAAAAGAAATACTACAATGGCATTTACGTATGCAATTTGTGAGTTTGAGTTTAATTATCAAAATCGTTTAAAAACGTCCTATATTACAAATACATGATATTCATGCAATTCTTTTTTTTTATGCTATTTTTTATTTGATTTATTTTTTGTGTGTTCGTCCATTTGTTTTCCATATACACGAACATAGAAGAAGAAGAAACTTTATTTGCCTCGCCAAAGGTCTATGTAGGTTCGAGGCCACCCTCCATACATATAACAATATTGCAATAAGTCTAAGAAGATCCTTGAGCAAATCAATAAAATACATAATCATTAAACATTTTTCGTTTCTCGATCATAGTGGACAGTTTGAATATGTGTACTTCAACCTTTTTGTGTTTGTGATGTCGTTTGCATTTTTTATTACTTTTGCCTTCTCGTTTGTTTGTCGTGTTTGCGTGTTTGTTTTTGTGTTTGTGGTGACTGTCGTCCTTGAATGCTGCTTTACCTGTCCGATATTTGTATCTTTATATCTAAAATACATCACTCATATGATAAGGTAAATAATAAGATTAAATGTTAATCAATCAAACAAAAATACCATTCTTCGATGATTCTAATTGGTAACATATTATTGACTTTTGAGTCAAGTGTCTTCTAGATACCTTTCTGTCGATCATATCTTTCCCAGCGAAATCGAAACAAGAGGAAAGATATAATTCAAAACTGGTATATTTAAGTCAAAATGTAATGGGTGCCTCTTTATCTACATAATAAGAAAATGGTAAAGACCTTCAGCTCCCTTTCATTTCAAAAGAAATCATTTTTTAATAAATATTCAAATTTTCGTAAATTTTATTTGCAGCCTGCTTTCAAGTTACTTAGGAACATTTTGTACCTTAATACATATTTATTTACATTTTTGAAAAAAAGTTTATTTTGTTATAAATAAATATCCAAAAATCTTTAATTTTACGCTATATTTTTGAAGATTTTCTCCAAAAATGTCAAGATGTATCAGACATTGTTTGTTCCAAACATTTTCCCCATGCACATGAATATAATAGAGTGTTTATTTTAAGAACATTCAAGTCCCTTATATTGCAATAAAATTGTATTTTAAATAGTCCAGTTTTCGGCGGTTTTGGTTTTCGATATTCTGGGCCAAAAGTAATGGCATTTTCAAATCTCTGATCCTTTAGGACTGTCTCTTCTGTAGCTCATGACACCTTTACATTTAAAGATATACTATAACGACTTCTGTTTTATAATATTTTAATCATAATTTAAAATTTGATAACTATTCCAAAAATCAGCGACTTGAATTCATTTTGTGTTGATTTCCACCCAAAATTTCAAGATTTATATATTTTATTCATTCCAAATAAAAAAAAATTCATGAACTTGTATATAGCAGATAACTTTAAGGACTTTCAATCTCCTTATATTGTAATGAGAATTATATATTTAGAAGTAATCCCATTTTTAGTGATTTTGGTTAAAATTTGCAACTTTTGGCCCAAAATATCCCAGTTTTTCCAAATCTCTGATCCTTTAGAATTTTACCTATATCTCAGGACATCTTTAGATAAATGAAAACACTTTAAAACCTACTGATTTGTTTAATTGAAAGTGTCAATATTTTTTTTATTTTTTTTCCAAAAATGAGCAATTTGTACGCTTTTTTTGCTGATTTCCCCCCAAAATGGCAAGCTTTTCAAGTTCATTTCAAATATTACTTTTATTACATGAATATAACAGGCAACTTTCAGAGGCTTCAGCTCCCTAATATTGCAATGATAATAAATATATTTTTTAGCGATTTTTGTTCAAATTTGGATGTTTTTGCCCAAAAATAATGTGTTAAGCTACTGTTTCAGAAAACTATCCTGGCTATTTCTTATTTATTACGATAGATCTAAAAGATTATAGCAACTAGAATTTGCCAGCTGAGTTGGTACCGAAAAGTTGAGTAACACACGGCCTAAAACGACCCTCGTACATAAACAATCGCGTGTCTTTGTGTTCCGTGTTTCCGAAGGATATACTTTACAGTATTGTATATATACATGCATAGTTTGACATTGATAATGTAGTTCCATGATTTGAATACTCGATTAGGAATCCCACTGATAATAATCTATCTTCTTAAACAAAAAACAAACGAGTGTTTGTAAAATCAGTATTTAAAATGTCTCTTGACGGAAATGGAAGATGAGGTATTTATCGATTTAGTTAACGACGTTGTCATTATTTGCAATTATAGGAACCTTCGTTTAAGTAATTGGTTTACCGGATTAATATGTGTGCACATGACGCAGATCACACGTGTTTTACACCTTAGAACACCACGAATAGCTATTTGGGTATCTTAAACAATAAATAAATGTTATGTATGAACCAGTAGTAAATGTGTATTTCTTATTTATTATACATGAACGTGGTTTCGATAAAATAATGATTAGGTCAGGAAAATATACTCTTTAACTAAGCACAAACTAGCAACATAGATGAAGTACGCACAGGCAAAACACAGATCAAATGGATTCCAGAACTTTTTTTTTTTAAAAATTCCAATAATATTTCAAACCGGATACATGGGATAAGAACGTGTGTATTTGCTATGGAGCCGTATGGTCAGGGTTGTTGTACACGGTATTTTTCCGTTATTTACTCCGTGTCGATAGTGTACATACGCTAAAAATAGTTATCCATGTAGCGGGTGAACGGATAATGCTTTATGACTATATGCATACTCGTGGTATCTTGTAAACTAACAATAAATCCAACAAATGTCTGTCAAAAAAATCTCAACAATTATTTTAAATGAAAATGGCCAACGTTCAGTCTTGGTCACCTATACGTTCGAAAACTGGCAGACGGGTGATACTAGACCCAGTTATTTCCCGTTGGAAATGGATGGCAAAAGTGATGAATGTGTTGATGTTATTGATGGTTTAATGGGCTATGTATTCATCCATTTTTCATAATCGACAAATTTACCCTCATTTTCCTATTAGATAATATTCTCGTGAGGTCTGGAACTACAGTTTATAGACAAATTAAGTACGAACTGTGCATCTCTTGCTGCAGATTTGTTCTTGTATTGTTATGAAAGAGATTTCATGTTTGAGTATTTCATTCGATACTCAGGCAGATTTAATTGAAGCCTTTAATGACACCTTTCGGTATTTGGTTATGTTATCGTATGTTCGTATATATACATGTACTATAGGTTTATCAAGTTGTAACAATTTCAACATTATTTAGACCAATTATCCAATAGTATATATATATTCTATCTCTATTATCTTAATATGACGATTTGAATGTGTAAACCGTGTTGCAAATATGTTAAATGCCAACACAGGCGACACATTCTTACAAGAGAAAATCATAAATGTTAAAGTGCAAGTTAACACATATGGCTATATGTTTATGTTGTAAATAGTAAAGTACTGATACTGAACCAAATTCCTAACGCAACATTGCTATTTTCCCTATATTATTTTATATACTGTTATCGCTAATATTGGAAAGATCATTTCAAAGAATATAGTGTTACAATAAGCAATACATATATTTTCGCCTTCATACTAAAAAGAATATGATAATGGACCTTTGGAAACGGCCGAGCACGACACATACGAAATATTGCAGTCTCGGTTAGATTGAGCTCTTCATGAGCGGTAGTGAAATATGCTAGCTATCGCTCAGGCCCTCTAGCCCCGGGTTGAGCAGAACTCAATATTCATAAAAATCAACAGTACAGAATTTTAACCATCCCAAAGATGGCTAGCATATGGCGGTGGATATAGCAATATTTGTATCTTTATTTCATCCATTATATCCAGCGGCGTATGGTCCCAGGACAGGACATAATAAAAGTGTATGCCCCGAAGAGTGAAATAAACAAAAAGGAATTTAGTTGGGAGCAGCGGTTATGAAGCCTGCGTATCACAAGTAACAGCCGAACTACTAAATTAAAAAGTTGACAGCATATCCTATGAGTGGTTAATCAATACCCAGAGCATTTTATCGGCCGGAGTAGTGGAACCTCCGAATCGAAAATTAAGTAAGAAAACAAAAGATATTGAACATGATCCACCGATCACTTAATATAAGTATCGGGCTCAGCGATCTCCAAAGATCGAATGAAAAACAGTAATGATTGCAAGCGCGGGGAGACGTTTTACTGCCGCCATACTGCAAAAGCAACGTCACTGTGCTATAAAAATGAGTATGGTAATGGACCTTTGGAAACGGACGAGCACAACACATACGAAATAGTGCAGTCTCGGTTTGATTGAGACTGTTCATGAGCGGTAGTGAACTATGCTAGCTACCGCTCACGCCCTCTAGCCCCGGGTTGAGCAGAACTCAATATTCATAAAAATCAACAGTACAGAATTGTAACCATCCCGAAGATGTCAAGTATATGGCGGTCGATATAGCAATATTTGTATCTTTATTTCATTCCCCATATCCAGCGGCGTATGATCCCAGGATCTTATCAGTATTCGTACAATGAGTGTCCGACTCACTAACCGTGAAATAATAACACATTCAAAACTACAAATTAAATGTAACTTAAGACTTTAACATGAACTATTAATGCGAATGAAAAAAAGTGATTACAATTATTCAAGTACAAATTAAAGTATATTCTCAGCCTACGATTGCATTATATAGAAAAGACGGCACTCGTTTATTACTAGATCTGTGAACTGGCCTCGGGAATTATATCCCGTAATACGAAAACACTGTTGATTAACTTATATATTACATTTATTTACAAGAATGTGCCTTTAATTCAATAAATATTTCTGGATTCACTAGAGGTCTACTTTGCCTTACCTTAAAACTTCGCGCAAGAATACACCACAACTGTCACAACAATGTATTTACAAAAGTAATTCCTGCAAAAGCTTTTAATTTCCATAGGAATTTATTTCCCAAGGGAAATCACAGGCAGACATGTAATATATATTTGTTTCCGTATCATTTTGAAATATGTGTCCTTTACACAAGATATATAGTCAAACACGATCATATTACATTATTCAGTATATACACCTTAGTCAAATATTGAGAAACGCCTTATTGATCTAATTTAGCGAAAGTCAATATAACACGACGTTATCATTATCGTAATTACAGTAGAGGTTCTAATTGTTCAATAATTTGCCAATAAAGGATCAAAGCACAGAAACCGATACTACATCTTGGTATGAACGAAATCAAGAGGGAAATTCCGATCACGTTTCTTGAGAGATGATTCACGTCAGAATTTACCACTTAAAGTAACATAACAACATAATACGTGAACATAATATGTCGAGTGATCACTGTGGAATAAAATATGTCCAACAAACGGTTAAAGTGAATTTAGTTTAACGTTCACTAACGTTTATAGATTATATTACGCAAACGGGAATAAACTATCCAGAACCAACGACATTAACTTCGAAACAAAATGGACTCTTTGCATATTGTCACGTACACCTGTCATCAAATCAAAAGAATACACACACAACAATATTTAAAAAACAAACAATTTGGGCGGTCAGCCATCGCGAAAAATGGTATGCATATGATGGTTAACATGGAATCTTCTATGAGGTATTTTCATACCGAAAAGTAACAACAGATATTTATACGAACCAATTACATGTAATACCTAAGGTACATTTAACGTAGTATGCAGTAACTAAGATAAGGACGATTTCCTCTAAAATTTAAAATCATCGACTTAGCCTTATCTATAGTAATATTTAAAGACATATACATCATTTTTGTTATGCTTATTTATATTTGACAGCATTTGTCAACTATTGCACCTAAGACATTGCAAACCGGAAGTTGAAAACCATGTAAACAAGAAAAGCGACAAAAGTAGGAAAACAACATAAAATGTCATACTATTAGACGTTGTTCCCCAATTTTTTGCGAAAGAAATTAAAGAAATAATTAATTCGATAGACTCATCTACTGGTGAAACGCTTAATTGTTCATCAGACGTATTCTGATATAATCGCTTGACGACACCATATGCAAATGGACGTCATTACATTTAAAGTAAAGCTGTTACTAGTAATAAAGCAACATATCTCGAACTAAAAGTAAACAAACAATTATATTTGAATCTGTATGGATACATATCAATCGGATCTGGTTACTGATTATGTTGGTGCCACACAATACAACATGTAGTTCCAAATATTATTTCTATATAAACATAGGATCTAATTGCAAAGTAATTGGATATTTATGCAAAGCGTTTGTTCTCTGTACGCATGGTTTATAAACCAATTACGCGCTTCAGTGTTTATAACACAAAACGATTGTCATTGGCTTATGAAAACAGCGGGGACGGGCCCCATCATCACCAGGGTTATCTGTAACATATTTCATTCAGGCTCTGTGTCTTAGAACAGCCAGTCGGAGTGGAACATTCTAAAACCGCCACAAGCCCCAACCACCCTACAAAAAATAATAAATATATAAATGCACTCTATACCATAGCGCTCATATTGACTTTATTCTAATTATAAGCTCCATGAATAGGCGAAAATCGCCATAGCTAATTAAAATGCATCCAGCAATAAGATTATATAAACACCATTAATGTTTTTAATAGTTATTTCCAATTAACGACAAATCGTGTAACAACTTAGATTACGTAATATTGCATAATAATATCTAATTTTATAGGTCTTTATTCGATATCAGTTTCATTATGTAATTAACGGAAATTAATATGTGTTACATAATATTACAATGTTTCATGCAATAATCATGATATTACATGTCTACTATTTGAACTTTAAACACATTCACACTTTTGTGAATAAAAAGTCGCATTGTGGCATATATCGACACTACACCTACTAGTTATTTGTTACTTAATTCCCAGAATAAACAATGAGCATAATATAATTTGGAATCTTTCTTATATTTAATGTTAGTTTCTAATAAAAGTTACAATTATTCCCAAAATGTCATTTTGACAGTTTATGAAATTGTGTTATGATACACGTGAACTATCTATACCAATCGCGTTTTGTGATTAAAGTGCATTAACTAACGCTAGATGGCACCGCGTTTATCCAATTACAATACATCATCTCATGACACGAGCACTTAAGGCTCGATGTCATATATCATTAATGACCTACAATACACTGATTTCTGTTAAGTCATTATTGTCAGGGCTCCATATTGACCGCCATCTTATGGATTCCAAATTACATACAACACCCAAATGACAGAAAGGGTTTTATGCAATACAATCACACATGATGAAATATGGAAGTGTAATAAATATCAATCATTAACACTTAATATTAATTACTTTGGTAAATTGAAATAAGTGGTAATAAATATACATACATTTGTATTTTCTTTATACAATACTTGTGCATTCAAATAGCGTTATCCGGAGTGGTAAATAATGGCAGATGTGTCCGAATATAAACCCTCGCCTGAGAATCTTAAATAGCATGTCTACCATAGATAATCATGTTGAAACATAAACAGTATATATAGTGCAAATATTAATACTAAAATGTCCGAAAATACCAAACTAAATATAATAGTTTAATAATGGTAGTCATGCGTCTAGTCACAGCTATCTGGCGATATTGAACACAAATTGTATCAACTTGATAACATTCATGAATTAATAAAAACACAAAATGATACTGTTTATTTGTATGTAATATGAATATTCATCAATAAATTATATGGATATCGTGATCATACGACGTTTAAAGCTATTAATTGTGTAGGTATATATATTACTATGTTCTAGTTGTTTTATTCTATTTACATCAGTTGAATATATGAATATACACATCGATCAGAGACCACACTCACACAACCTAAATTACTACTGGAGTTGGGATATAATTGGGTTTTCAATACATTTATCCAACTAACCACGTACTTTTTAATATATTGTATTGTATGTCATAGTATTATAGACATGGCCGTCAATGTCTATTACCTAAAATTACCATATATGTCCGTAATTAATGGTAATGCAGCAAAATGAAAATGCATCGCGCAAATACAAACAGTATTAGATAACAGATATATCACTTTGAACCATTCCCTCAGCTGTTGTTAACTTATCATCAAAGGAGGGCAACGCTTGATTTTTGTCTTAAATTTTGTCTTGTCCTTAATGGTTTGTTTTCGTGATGCTCGGGCTATTGACATTTATTAAGTATTTGCATTGTTGCTACCCAGGCTTTTGTATTGTATATTCATAATTACATGATCATCTATATAAATACTGATAAAGGTGATCCTTTGAGAGCAACAAACACAATTAAGAGAATAAAGAAGCAGACTCGGTTTTATTGAGTCTGTTCATGAGAAGTAATGAAAGTAGCAAAACTTCTCACGCCCCCTAGCACCGGCGGTATTCTACTTCAAAGCCACCTATATTGGGCTCGTTCTACTTACAGCGCGTATGAATGTTACTTATTTGTTAGAGAATATAACCTGGCAGAGATTTCGTTATTTACACTGTTTTGTTTTTTAATGTGATGACAAGAGTATAAGAGTAGGGTAAGAATGACGTTTGAAGAACGCTAGAACCAGGTTTAAAGCCGGCAATGGACTTTTAGCCACTGACCGTACCAAGACAGATGCTCTAGTGTCAACCCTCTGTGATTGTGATGTCATATGTCTTACGTGTATTTACATTTGAATTGTTGTTTGAGTTAATGCATGTTTGTGGTTGACTTTGTTCTGTGAAAGCTACATTTTCTGTTTGCAGTTTATAACTAAACTTATTATCTACGTACATTTAGAGACATTAGTATCTACGTGCATATAGGAACATATCGATTTTAAGAAGCAAAATGGTTACATACACTTGTCCTAGCGAGCATTCATTATACGTTGAGAGTAATCACCAACTAACCTAATGGTCAAGTTATATTTTATTTATTGATCTGCAGCAAAGGCGAGATTATAAATGAATCATTTCAAGAGGTTTACATATACTTGGATAAAGGAATACAAACGTTGGTATACGTTATGCAAATTGTCGATGCATCGACAAATGTACGACTCTCTTTTGTAAAGTGGTGTTTTATTGATGTGACCTTGAAAAGCGTTATTTTACCTTCACTGTTACGATCTGGTTTGGTAACCAAATAACAATGCCATTTCCTGGTAATCTCTGGCTCGTTTATTATATTACTGAAGAGTCGGTCAACGACAAAATGACATATAAAAGCCTTTCAGCGAAATAATAGAAGATGTGTTTTTATATTTAATGCTTGGTTAAATGGTTAAAACTCCCTCTTTATTGTTAATGAAGTAACTTCACAGGGTTGGCCGACGCAATAGTACACCTCACATATGGGTCAGAGCTCCATTGCTGGATCGCCAGACAAGCCAACCTTACACCACTATACACTAGCACACGAACGTGCTTAAATACCAAGATTCAATTAGAGGCCAAACTCAAAACACACGGTGTATGCAACATAATTTCAAGAGAAAAAACAAGGATCCATGATCTGACTCAATCTGCACATTCGCACGACGGGCCTACATAATTTCAGCCAGATATTATCTATTTATTACTGATGCATATCGATAGTATAGCTTTTCATCAATGAGTTTGTAGATTTTGTTTTATGGTTTTAGTGTATACCATATTACACCGATTGATGATACATTAAATATCACGTGTCTTTGTGTTGGTTGCTTCCGACGCGGTCCCGCGGTATTTCTTGTTGATATATGATAATACTGAACATGCACTTCCATGATTTGTTTACGCGATCAGCTATCTAAATGATAATCTAGCTTTTAATAGGAAGCCAAATGTTTGTAAAGTAATTGTGAAACTAGCATTTCAGATAAATCTCTCGAAGGAAACAGAAAATAAAACAGTTATCGATTTAAGTAATGCTATTCACAGCACTTATTCACAATGGTTGAGCTATGAATAAGACGAGTAAACTATATGGCCAGTAATAGCTGATCTGTAATGTATTTTCAAAAAATAATTCATGTTCGGTCCTGTCTTGGATAGAACGCACAATCTCTGAATTACTAATCCGACGTGATAACTATTACACCACGGCTCCATGCGTGTTTTAGGGATTGTCGGTGAAAGTGCAATCCCAGGTAACCGCATAGGTGTTGGAAATAATACTGACACATTTGTTGAGCGCGTCAGTATCTTGTAAATGATGTTTTTTAAACGTTGTTACATTTTAATGTAACATTTGTTCAGTTTAAATATTTATTATTTTTATTCCTGGAAGTTAATTTGTAAATCGTACAAAAATTGACATTGGCTTTATTCAGGTGTATTCTAAAATATATATTAAAGGGGTTGATGAACTATTTAAGAAGATATGACCTTATGAAAATTTGAAAAGAACATAAATGGAGGAGGCCATCTTGCAACAATGATGTCATCGCGACTTTCAACTATAAATGGCATATAGATAAAACACATTTTAAAGCACAAAAATAACTGCAAATATTGACGATTTGATTTAATATACCTTGTTGCAAATATGTTATATGCGACACAAGCGTACGAGAGAAAATCATAAAATGTAAAGCTGAGGGAGGTGCAATTTAATACATATGGTTTATATGTTGATGTTATTAATGGTAAAATACTGATACTGAATCAAAAATCCAACGCGACATTGCTATTTTCCCTATATGATTTTATATACTGTGTTAACAATAATATGATCGCTAGGTTTGTAATGACAGATAATTTCATAGAATCTATTGTTAAAGAAGCAATACATTTATTTTCGCCATCATACTCATGTCTGTATTAGTACTACGTGTGACTGACTCGCTACTCGTGATATAATAACACATTCATAACTACAAACTATATGCAACATGAACTATAAGATTAGTACGAATGAAACGGTGATTCAAATTATTCAAGCACAAATTAAAGCATATCTTCAGCCTACGATTGCATTATATATTCGTTTCCATAACATTACGTGATCCGAGTATTACCTTTCATACATTCCAACCCCTTCTCCAAGAAGCGAAAACGAGTTTGGCTGTAGTAAGAAATTAAACCTAATTTCAGCTTAAAAAGTTTGCATATTGTAAAAGAATAACATTTAATAGGTAATTTGAACAGGTTATCGCATTTTTACAGTAAAAAAAAGTTTTTAAACATGTTTTATTGTCGAAATATCCGTTATAAATTCGTGCTAATATAAACATTCCCATCGCTTAATGGGATTAAGACGGTTTTGATTTTGAAATATGTGTTCAATACACAAGATATATAGTCAAACACGATCATATTGCAATATTCAGTATATACAGCTTAGTCAAATATCGAGAAACGCATAATTGATATAATTTAGCGCAAGTCAATATAATACGACGTTATAATTATCGTTATTACAACAAGGTTCAAATTGCTGTATTATTTGCCAACCAAGGATCTAAGCACAATAGCCGATACTACATCTTGGTATTAACGAAATTCCGATCACGATTCGGTTTGTGTGAGATAATTCACGTCGGAGTGTACCACTTAAAGTAACATAACAACAGCATACGTGAACAGAATATGCCGGGCGATCACTGTGGAATAAAATATGTCCATAAAACGGTTAAAATAAACTGAGTTTTATGTGCACTAAGTCAAACTTTTAAAGAGAATGAACAGTCAAGACCTATCCCCAATTCACATCGAAAAGAAAATGGACGTAGACTCTTAACATACATAGAGGATCTTACATGAGTACTCATTCGCTATTGAATGTATTAAACGAGTTGGCAAAATTATATAATGCGAGGCTCTTGCCGACCATTATATCATTTTGGCTCACGAGTTTGATACATTCAATACTGAATGAGAACGAATGTTAGATTCTAGTTATCAAATAACTAATATATCGACTTTTGATTCGTTTTGTTTATCGCTTTAACACGCGAAACCGTGGACATTGGATCATAGTCAATATCGATTTTTATACCTATATAACTAGTGGTATATCGAAAATATAGATATTTTCAGCAAGCACAACTAAATATTTAAAAGTCAGCATAACGAAAATGTAATTAAATAATTTCTTTTGATGCTTATTTATGTTTCATACCATTTTTAATTTCAGTTTGTATTTTACAAATGATCAATCTTTTTCGCTATGATAATGCATACCGAAAGTGGAAAACCGTGTAAACAAACGAGAATCGACAAGTGTCACGAGTAAGTATGAAACACGGTATCAAATGTCATTATATTAGACGTTTCTATCCATTTTCTGCGAAATAAATGAAGCAATACTTATTTGGTCCGTCTCATCTACTGATATAACGCTTATTTGATGAGCAGACATCTGATATATTTCCTGACGACGGCATGCAACTTCTCAGTTTACACCAAATCGCACGAATTAATTGCCCGGCCGATATATATGACCATGATCGCCGTTACATTTTTATGAAACAAGTGATATATATCTACCAATCACATTTTGGGATTAAAATGCATTCACTGACGCCAGATGGCACCACTGTCATCCAACTGACGATACATCATCTCATAATACGAATCATTAAGGCTCGCTGACACATATCATTAATGGCAACCATTCACTTTGGCTTTGTCATTATTTTTAGGGCATCATATTGATCTCCATATTACGTATTCAAAATTGCATACAACACGCACATGACAGTAAAGGTTAGGGGCAATACAATCCCAATTGATTAAACCAGAAAATATAATAAAAGTCAATCATTAATCTCTGGCTACAATACCCATATAAATATTTTGGTAATTGACATAAACATTAATACATTTTCATGTAGTTATATTTTCTTTGTACACGCCTTATGCATGCAAAATGTTCATTAACTGACAAATATACAGACAATGCAAATACAATTACTATCATCAGTACATTATCACTTGATATATGACACATAATGTTATTTCGTAGTGGACATTTGATAACCCATATCGAACTCAATCATGGGACATAGACATGATAGATAGACATAATTAACATGAACAGATTGGATGTAAATAGCGTTATCCAGAGTGGTAAATACTAATAATTATGGCATAGTAGATGTGTCCGAATATAAAACCTCGCTCGAGGATCTTAAATGTATTCTCGTACAATATGTAATTATATTGAAACATAAACAAGATAGTGCAATATGTATTCTAAAATGTTCGATAATACGAAACTGAAAATATTAGTTTAATGATGTAAGTCATGCATCTAGTCACAGCTATCTAGCATTACTGAACACAAAATGTACAAACTTAATAGCATTCGTGTGTCTAGGTAATATGTATATACATCAGTAAATGATATACTATATGAATAGCTTAGTACGACGTTTGAAGCTATTGATTGTGAAAGTATATATTGGATCAATACGTTCTAGTTATTGTGTATTACTCTATTTGCATCAATTGCATATGCAACTGCAATACGAATATACAAATCAGGTATATCAACTTATACATTAAATTGAACAGACACAAAACTACAAAACCTAAATACCTAGTGTAGTTGGGATAATAATAAGTTCCCGTTCAGGCAATACATTCATCCAACTGTCCACGTACTTTATCTTAGTATATTTATGTTTTGTGTCAAAGTATAATATACATGGCCGTCATTGTTTAGTACCTAGTACCATACATGACTTTAATTTAATTATTAATTAAATGTTTATTCAGGAAATGAAAATGCATAGTGCATGTACAGACAGAATGAAATAAAAGAAATATCACTTTGAACCGTTCCCTCAGCTGTAGTTCCACGTGTACATATCATCGAGAGGTAATACATTAAATTGTTTGTCTGTTTATGAGAGGTAGTATAATTTGCAACACTTTTCGCTCTCCCTAGCTTACACTCGTCTGTTTTATCAACACTTCTGCATGTATGTGATTAAGTATTACAGTACATATCAATAAGGAATAACCATCTCATCAGCGCATTGTGTATCTGTGTGTTGTTTCTGACGCCAAATGCTAGTGTATGTTAACGTTTTCGTCAGACATGAAAAGAGCGCATACTATGCATCGTCACGGATCATAAATAACATCAGTTTTACTTAGTTTTAGTACTGGTTGTTTCATTATCATAAGTTTTACGTATTGACAACGTTCACGTTAAACGCCTCAGTGTCCAGCATGTAAATGGTATGACACGAGAAATTTTGAATCTACGAACACGATACAAGCAAAACATATTGCAGTCTCGGTTTGATTGAGACTGTTCATGAACGGTAATAAAAATGCTTGCTAACGTTCACGTTCTCTAGCGCCAGGTTGAGCAGAACTCAATATTTGAAAGTTTAACAATACGAAAATGTGAGCATCCGGAGAGATGTTATGTATATGGCAATGAACATGAAAGCTTTAACGAGGTATTTTTATACCGTAAAAGTAAAAAGAAGTTTTTACACCAACTAGTTTTTACACCAACTACTTAATAGCTAAGGAACAAATTACGTCGTAAGCAGTAACTGAGCTTAATGTATCAGAACAGTGTGTCGTTTTCCTCAAAAAGTCAAAATGATTTAAATAATAATCAACCGTGCAAACAATCGGGAAGCGACAAGTGTCACAACTAAGTATGGACAACGGAATAACATGTCATTATAGTAGACGTTGCTTTCCAATTGTCTGCTCAATAAATTCCAATATTTCGTCTGATATAACGCTTAATTCGTGATCAGCTATCTGATATATCGCTTAACGACGACATACGCATCATCACGTTTCACCATTATGCACCAATTATGTGTCCGACCGCACTGTATGACCATGAACGATGTCACGTTTAAAGTAAAGGTGTTGCAAGTAATGAAGCAACATATCTCTAAATAAACCTATGTGTTAGTAATCATAAAATTAGGCTCGTATATTTATGGATACATATTAGACGTTTATGTTGGTGCATCACACAACAACACGTAGCTCCAGATAATATTTGTATATAAACATTAACTAATACAATTTGGAATCTTTCATGTATTGTTTGATGTTGCTTTCTACAAAAACGTTACACTTATTTTATTTCCAACAGACCGTTTTGACAGCTTGTTGGAAGTTTTGCTTTTACTATATCATGTTTTGTGGTTAAAATACACTCACTGACGCTAGATGGCACCATTGTTGTCTTATTCACGATACATCATCTCATGAAACGAATAATTAAGGCTCGATGCTATATATCATTGATGACACACCGTACACTTAGTTCTCGTATAACATTATTGTCAGGGCGTCATATTGACCTCCATCGTACGTTACTTTACGATTACTGTATGTCCAATTTATTATTTTGTGGGTGAAATTTTGAAGTTGAAAAGGAATGGTTTTGTGCTTAGCAAATATTTATTCTAAAATGTTCGAAAATATGAAACTGAAAATACTAGAAAAAAAATGTAAAAGAGTATAAGAGTGGACCTTTGGAAACGGCCGAACACGATAAATACGTAAGGAATGCATCTAGCCTATGCTATCTTGAACCACTGACCATGCGGACCACAAAAGGTACTAACTTGATAACATATACTGTTATGGTATATGTAATGTGTATATTCATCAATAAATGAAATAGCTTGTTAATACGAGGTTTAAAGTTGTTAATTGTGTAAGTATATATTGCTTTAATAAGTTCGAGTTATTATGGTTTATTTTATTTGCATGAATTGCATAATTATGCATTTAATACGACTATGCACATAACGTATATCAGTTCACACTGGTTAGTGCTGTGTGGTGACTGTAAAAAGTCGCCCCGAATACAAATCATTAGTGTCATTATTTACTGGTCCTTTGTGATCTTCAAGCCCATTCTGTGTAGCTTTAAAGCAGAATATCGCTTAAGCCTGTGCTGAGAGGTGTTGCATCTTAAAATTACCTCTCATGAGCAGACTCAATAAAACCGAGTCTGCTACTTTTCTCTCTTGTTTGTGTTTGTTGCTTCCGAGGGATAACATTGTCTGTATTTATACGCTACATCGAACAGACACAACACTACAAAAGCTAACGCACTAGTGGAGTCGGGATTTAAGGACTATCGGTTAGCCATCTTTGATCCAAAAAATCCAAAATCGATGAGATATGGTCAAGTGAATTTTCAACGATGTACTCATTTTAGGCACGAGCAATGTCAACCATAGAGTACATGACAGTAATTCAACACTATTGATGTAAACATAGTATTAGGAAGAATACTTATATGGCAGAAATTGTGCGCTTTATATTCGAAAAGTTTGGTACAGTTTTACTCAAAGTCGTTTTGTTTTATATGTGAAATAAACTGGTCCATAAAATAGTCCATTTATCCAGCGAGTGCAGACGAGACATCATTTCTGAATAAAATAAGCCATGTTATCACATCATCCAAAATTCGAAGTACACCATTGCTAAAACAGAAGATTTTCTTTATACGCCATGTGCCTTCAACACACACACATGATACACATGAAAAGCATGCACGTGAATTATAAATTGAAACCATGCGGTATGGTGAAACATTTGGATAAACAGGTCATTTGATCGTATTCATATGTTATTATTTAGTTTGTGCTGTTTTTATTCGAATATAACAATAAATTATTCTTGTTTTGCCATGGTTCTATTCACAACAGTCACTCAGCTGTGTTTAATACATCCAAAAATATAGTTGCCATTTATAATAGTTTGACAATTAAAACCCGTCAATGCCACCATACTACAGCATTGCGATTATTTTGAAAATGCATGCCAGTGAAAGAATAGCTTTTTTTAACAATGGTGTACTTTGAATTTTGGATGATGTGATAACATGGCTTATTTTATTCAGAAATGATGTCTCGTCTGCACTCGCTGGATAAATGGTCTATTTTATGGACCAGATTATTTTACATATAAAACAAAACTACTTTGAGTAAAACTGTACCAAACTTTTCGAATATAAAGCGCACAATTTCTGCCATATAAGTATTCTTTCTAATATTATGTCCACATCAATAGTGTTGAATTACTGTCATGTACTACATGGTTGACATTGCTCGTGCCTAAAATGCGTACATCGTTGAAAAATTCACTTGACCATATCTCATCGATTTTGGATTATTTGGATCAAAGATGGCTAACCGATAGTCCATAAGTGAGTTTCCTTTCAGACAATACATTTATCCAACTGACCACGCACTTTTTATAATATATTTCTGTTACATTATATTACAGTATTATATACAAGGCCTTCATTGTTTATTACCTAAATTACCATATATTTCTGTAATGAATTCAACTGTAATGCAGCAAAAGTATCGCGCATTTACACAGTATGAAATAAAATAAATATCACTTTGAACCGTTCCCTCGGTTGTTGTTAACGTATCTTCAAGCTTCGTAATAAATCAGGTCATATGGTCTCAAATATTAAATTAAAAAAATATGAAGTTAAAATGTGTTAATGGATATTGAAAGATAATAGATTACTTCATCGTCCTATCACACATGATTGTAATGTTTTATATGTTTCCTTTCAATGGGATGTATTTTATGACAAGTACACCGGTAGATAGAGGAGCATACATGAATATCTAAGTAAGTAAGAAAGTAATTAAATAGTTTATTAAAGTGACATGTGCATATAAAATTCAAAATCAAACATAATTTTATATGAAATAAGTGAAAATTAAGCATCGGACCCAATGGGCCTATAAGTCACTATCTATAAATAGTGATATTAAGTAAATCACATGATATAATTATAAATTGTTATATCAATTTAATAAATCCATACTAAATAGTTCAGAGGATCTTAAATATGATTCCAATTTTATAGCAATGACATTATACTTGATAATACAATAAGTTAATATGTAACAGTATAAATATAGATATAATAATCGAACAAGAAAAGCAGAATTCAAGGACGACAGTTGAGTTGCGTCTCTTAAGAAACACCTTAACTAAGCAGTTTGCAACTTTTTTCTGATGATTAAGAATAATAAATTTAAGATTCTCGTTCTTATCAAAAGTTAAACCGTCTGTTATGTAGAGTATGTAGAGCTGCATTAAATATAGTGTTTCTTATATCATTATAATCTCATTATAAAAAGAACAAACTAGTAAGATATGGTCTTCATCTTCAACAGCATTATCACTACAATATCTACAACGTCTCTGGTTTTGATTTTCTTCCAGTTTCAATTCTAACTGGTAGTATACCACAACGAAATTGGGCTAAAATAGATCGCTCACCCTTAGTAGGTGTCATGTACAAGAAATTATCGGTATCAAAGATTTCTTTAAATATAATATAAGTCCTCAGTTTCGGTAAACATTTGTACACATATCATAGCGTAATAGTCTCTTATAACGACATTTAAAGATGGCATATAAACGGTAGTTTTATTAATAAAGTGAATAATCAAACCAAGATCTTGCATTACATTTTTAACACTGCTTGATCAGTTAGTATTGCAAATGGAATAGTCACAGTTGAAAGCACGTTTTGTTTGACGATTGTCATCAAAAGTCATCATTCTATTCCACAAATGAGATATAGGATCCTATAGAATCCACAGCGTCCAAACGTAATGGCATCGTAGGTCCGCACTATATCGCAAACAAGGAGCAACATTTAATTAATTATACAATGAAAAAGACAAAATACAACTGAAATGGTGGTGAAGACAGGGTTACCGACTTGGAACGGTCAGTAGGCAATACGGATTATAGGATAGATTGAATGATTCTATATGTACACAATCCTCGCTATTATCCTGTCTTCAGCTCGCAAATAGACAAGACAAAACTACATCCCATCAAAAGGAATTCTCTAGCAATAAAGTCCACATCCAGAGAAAATAACAAAAAAACTAAGATGGTGTTGAAAAGCTATATAAAATACAAAATAAGAAACATCTCAGGATGTATCCAGAATTGTACTGAGCATCCACAGCAGTTGCAGCCAAAGAGAAAACCAATCTAGGGTATGACCGGAAAACCCGTGGGACGAGAGGTCATGCACCTACCTCCCTTGGTCGGGGTTTCAGTAGGGGCAATCATAGAGTCCGAAGAGTTTTTCCAGTCATCGCAAAAGGGAAAAGTGAAGCCTAGTGACTGACTGTAGAGGGGTCAATTAATAAACACGCAGTGCATTGTAATACTAAAGGGTAGTACCCTTTTCTAACGAACTTCCTGATTAATATTGTAAAGTGTTCAGGAATTCCGCCAGATCCCAAAACCGAAATATTGAGGTCCAGTGTCTATTTAACTTGATAGCCACCCCGTGTCGCCGATAATCGCTGGAACCGGAGCGAATCTATGAACGCCTAAGCATTATCTGGAGGCACAGTTTTGGACATTGTCTATCGACTGATGCTGTTTGTGACACCATATAGACAAACCCTAATCAAGAATTTGAACTACGCAGTTGTAATATAGTTTTTCGTATGAATTAAAACCAAATTCTTTGAATTCATGTATATTAGATATTCTGAGGGGTTACAAGAGCCCTTCCCGCATCTTTAGCTAAAGCGTCGCAATGATAAGAAAAACTCAGGTGTTCATGAAATATGACACCTAAGTATTTGTACTGTCCGTCTGTTTCTAATACATTATCACCAATTTTAAAAACATAATTGCTTTTATTACTACGCGGTTTACTAAAGTGGATGCACTTGGATTTATCTGTATGAGTACACGCCACCGACGGCACCAACTGTGAAAGGTATCTAACATGCGCTGTAAATCATCTGCCGAACTTGCCAAGAGCACTATATCATCAGCATATAATAATGCCGACAGTTTACGGTCAGCAAGCGGGACACCAAAGTCAAGGTAATTTATCTCACGTACAAGGTCATTAATAAATATCGAACAGCGTCGGTGACAAGTTATCTCCATGTTTCACTTCGGTTGCACAATTAAAACACACAGTAAGAGAACTATTAAGACAGACACACGATACCGAAATTGCGTGGATATTTTTGATGGAGTTGTATATCTTTCCATTAATTTTGTATGAAAATAACTTGTAGACCGTTCCAATGCGGAAGCCCTATTGTCAACCCTTTTGTGTTTGTGATGTATTTTGCATTTGTTATTACTTTTGCCTTCTCGTTTGTCTGTTTGTCTGTTTGCGTGTTGGTTTTTGTGTTTTGTGGTTGACCGTCGTCATTGAATGCTACTTTCCCTGTCCGATTTTTTTTCTTTTTTTGTGTAAAGCAGCATATCACGATCTATAAAGTCAAACGCCCTGCGCAAATAGATGAATGCAGTAAAAATAGATTGGTTCTTACAGAAAGCACTGTTAAGAGTAAATACAGGATCTTCACATGATTGATCTTTCCTGAATCCATTCTGCTCGTCCTCAAGTATATCATTGTCTTCCAAAAACATTGTAAGACGTCTAATTATGAATGAACTATAAAGTTTGCTTATGCAAGAGATAAGACTAACCCCTCTGTAGTTCAAAGGTATTCTTCGCTCATAATAAGCGTCGTTCAAAACAGGCCATATAATAGCTTTTTTCCACTCGGATGGTATAATGCTCGTGTCAAACACAAATTGAAATAGCATGTGCAAAATTGCTATAACAGGTGGATATTTAAGAACAGTAAATGGTATTATATCATAGCCATAGGCGGATTTAGACTTGGAGTGCATGGTAACAACCGTAATTTCCTGTACAGTTATGTTGCGTTTAAGCTGATCACTTGAATGATATAGCGGGTCCGACATAGAATTTTCCAATAATAGTTTATGAGTGTTTGAGCTTCGTCACAATTGTCAATCTGACCACTATTATAAAGACCCTCAGAAACACGCTTCCATCTGTCTAAAACAATATCATGATCTGTGGTAACGCAACCTAGATTGTCGACTGTTTCAACTGGCATAGTGTTATCTTTCCGTGGACCCAAAGTGTAAATGTTCCTCGAAACTCATTAGGGTTTTCAGGCACCATTTCGACGCATTCAAGTGAAACATTGCGCTTATAATTACGCTCGGATTTACGTAGAAGTTTATCAAAAGTGTTCAACGTATATTACCTATGACTTGTTATAGAATAGAATCTATTGGTGATTTACTTATTTGCACTCGTCTTGTTTTTTTATTGAGCAGAAAATAGTGCAAGAGTAATGTTTGGTGCACCCTGGAATCCTGCCATGAACTTCCTGCCACTGACCGTTCCAATGCATTAGCCCTGCTGTCAACCCTTTGTGTTTGTGATGTCACATGCCTTACGTGTATTAACATTGTAATTGTCGTTTGAGCTATTGCATGACTTTTTTTCTGTGAAAGCTACATTTTCTGTTTGACGTTTATAACTACATTTATTATCCAAGTACATGTAGAGACATTAGTATCTACGTACCTGTAGGAACATATCTGTTTTACGAAGCAAAATGGTTGCATACACTTGTCCTAGCGAGCATTCATTATAAATTGAGAATATTCACCAACTAACATTCTGTCCAAGTTATATTTTATTTATTCAGCGGTAGCAAAGGCAAGATTATAAATGAACCATTTCAATGGTTTACGTGGGTATATGTTATGCAAATTGTCGATGGATCGACAAATGTATGACTCTCTTTTGTATAATGGTGGTTTATTGATGTGTCGTTGAAAAGTGTTGTTACACTTTCACGATTACGATCTGGTTTGGTAATCAAATAACAATGCTATTCCTGATAATCCCTGTCGCGTTTATTATATTACTCCTGAAGAGACTGTCAACGAAAACATAAAATATAAATGCGTTTCAGCGAAACAATATAAGATGTTTTGTTATATTTCCGTTGAATTGAAACCGTCAATGCTCAAGGCTGTCCCGGGCTATTACAACTTCTTCTCGACGAATGGGTCTTCTAGAAGGACGCTCCGAGTAACGGTTTAATGGAATGGAGTTTATTGTTCACTGACAAATCTCAAGCGGCGTGCCAAGAGTTACGTATGTATATGTTAATATTACTTCTAAAATTAGTATAAGGTAATTTGATATTAGATATAATTATGTAAACCTAATGATGCCTTAGCAAAAATATCAGATCTATCATTACCACGTATTCCTACATGGCTTGGAAGCCAGCAGAAAATAATAAATATAAGATAATTGTACTTTTCTAAAAGTTGAAGCACAACTGTGTTATCATGTTTCATATTACCCAGGGCTTAAAGAGATGAAAGGGAATCAGAAAAAATTACAAACTGGTCATCATCAGATTCCTGAATATAGTTTATCTCCATCTTTAGAACCATCTGTGTATATATGTTGGAAGTTACTGTATTTCGATTTAATTTCATTAAAATTTCTTTGAAAGATAGTAGGATCTGTACCGGATTTGTTACTATTACAAAGATAAAAATATAATCGTTGGCGTTTCCAAAGTCCACAGTGGAAATTGTTGTACTTTGTACTTGGCAATCAAATTTAGGTCGATTTCAATGTCTCTTAATTTTTGTTTAATACGAAGACCAAATGATCGAATGGCCTTCGTTTTTCGATAAAAAATGAGGTTCATTGGATTTTAAGATTAAAAACAGTATCGAAAGTTGGGTTTGAGGTTAGAATGTAATTTAATGGTATAATTTGTCCTGTCTATGAGACAGTGATGGGTCATTAGCTCCAACATATAGACTTTCGGCTGGTGATGTACGAAAGACTCCTAACAGGAGTCGTAATCCTTGATTATGTATAGGATCGAGCATCTGCTAGTGGTGATAATAATATAGTATTGATGATACATGAATGTTATATAATATATTGGTGATAAGTTTTGTACGATATTTGCTTTACGTAATTGTTTACCTATGATATATCTAAGAAGTGTGATGTATGCTCTGTCTACTAACCAAACACATTAATCTCCTTTTTTTTAACTACTTTTAACGTTTTGACATTGATCTCATTTCCGCATAATTGCTAAAAGTTTCAGTATGTACATTTTTCTGTTAAAAATGTCATGTTATATTACATATTAAAAAATGATATATAGGGTCCTATAGAAACCACAACGTCCGAACGCAATGGCATAAAGCGAATTTCAGACATTAAACCTTTGTAAGGTGATTAACTAAATAGGCTTTTGTTGATACAGCAGAAAAAGTTCCAATAATGTACTCTGGTTCATCCAATACTGCAAATATCGGATTTGTTGCCGTACTTCAATTCAATTGACAGATATTGTAAGGGATAACTCCGATATGTATGTCTCGGTAGGTTGATCTCATTTTCAGAAAATCACGATATCGATGGAAGAAGAATACATTCTCAATATCTTATATAAGTTGTTTGGATGTTTCAATTAAGATTCTGCGATAAAAGCAGCCGTATTTTGAATAACTTCAAGAATAACACATAAAGACAGACACGCAATACTAACCAGTTTTTCATCAAACATGCTGATGTTGCTCCGTGAAAAGATGGATTCTCGAGTTTTGATATAGAAGGATGAAAATTACAAAACGAAGTCTGGGTTACTTAAACTTGTGAAGGATCAGAGCTGGATATGTAACCATGTTACAATATGTAACAATGGAAATAATTATGAAGCTTGAAAATCTAGCAATATACACCGGTAAGTGTCCGTTTAGTAAACGTCTAGCACATCGTACAGTGCAAACTATCTAAATACGGTTTCTATAAATGTATTCAAAACACGATCTAGGTCTAGATATTTCTATTTATTGTTTTATTCAAGTATAACAAGTAAATTATTATGTGGAAATGCATTTATTTATCCTCGCTGTATTCCATGCCGCAATATGTTTGAGCTAAGAATAAAAGAGGAAGAAACTATATAGTCAGTAACAGCTGATTCTTAACGTCTCATCAGCACAATCTTTGAATTCCTATAGAAATCACAGCTTCCAAACACAATGGCATCGTAGGTCCGAATTGTACTACAAACAAGATATAACTACATAGCTATTATCCTAAAATGATGATTAGAATTGATATGCCAAGTTGCAAATATGTTAATTACCAGCACAAATGTGACGCATTCTTACAAATAAAAATCATAAAATTTGAAGTGCAGTTTTATAAATATTGACTGTATTTGTTGTTAATGGTAAAATATTGATAATTTCAAAACTATAGTTCTACAAGGACCAATACATTTATTTTTGCCATCATACTCATTTCAGTATTCTTACAAAGTGTGTCTAACTCTCAACTCTTGAAAAAAGAACACATTCATAACTACAAATTAAATGTAACTTAATTTGAGCTATTACTAGGAATGAAAAAGTGATTACACTTATTCAAGCGCAAAATAAAGCAAATCTTCAGCCAACAATTGCATTATATATATATATATTTATGTTTCCATATCATTTATCAGATCAGCGTGTATCACACAAAATACAGACAAACGGGAACATATTGCGTTCTTACTTTGGTTCAGTTTATAGAGCTTAGGTAAATATTTAGAAACGTCTTATTGATCTAATTTAGCGCACGCCAATATAATACGATGCTTTAATTATCGTTCTGCCTGCTTTTACGTAAGAGGTTCTAATTGTTCCACATTTTGCCAACCTATGATCAAAGCACAGAAACAAATACTCATCTTGTTATGATCGAAATCGAGTCGGTACTTCCGATCACGTATCCGGTTCGTGTGAGATGTCGGAGTTAAAGTAACATAACAACAGCTTACGTGCGCAGAATATTTTGAACTGAATATAGTGTTACAAGAACCAATACAGTTATTTTTGCCATCATACTCATTTCAGTATTCTTACTAAGTGTGTCTGCCTCACAACTCTTGAAAAATGGACACATTCATAACTACAAATGAAATGTAAATTTAATAGGAATGAAAAAGTGATAACAATTATTCAAGCATACATTAAAGCATATCCTCAGACAACAATTGCATTATGTATATTTATATATATATATATATATCTATATATATGTTTCCATATCATTTATCAGATCAGCGTTTATCTAAGATACAGACAAACAGGAACATATTGCGTTCTTACTTTGGTTCAGTTTATACAGATTAGTCAAATATTTAGAAACGTCATATTGATCTAATTTAACGCACGCCAGTATAGTACGATGTTTTTTAATTATCGTTCTGTCTGCTATTACCTAAGAGGTTCTATTTGTTCCACAATTTGCCAACCGAGGATCAAAGCACAGAAACCGATACTGCATCTTGTTATGATCGAAATCACGTCGGTACTTCCGATCAGTACTTCCGATCACGTATTAGGTTCGTGTGAGATGTCGGAGTGTACCACTAAAAGTAACATAACAACAACTTACGTCAACAGAATATTTCGAGCCATCATTGTGAAATAAAATATGTCCATAAAGGAGTTAAAGTGAATTGAGTTGAACGTGCACTTACTCTTAAAGTTCGTATTGCGCAAACGGGGATGAAGTATTCAGACACAACCACCATTCACATCTAGACAATGTGGACTCCTTGCATAGTGTCATGTACACCAGTCATCAGGTAAAAAGAATAACACACACAACAATATTTAAAAATCAAACATAAACTGACCGATGTAAATAATGTATATTACATAAATAAATCTTTATTTTAAATGTATGTTGTTTCAATTAAATGGATTTAAATTAAAAATATATTTATATTTCCTATGTTTGAATGGAACAAAATGGAACTATTTTACAGAATAATTAACACATAATATTTAATTTGATGTAAGCATCAGGCTTGCAGAGCTACAACTTGATTAAATAATGAAAACACGGAATTAGTAAAAACAAAAACTAATACAATGAGATTGTTTTATAGAGGCAACAGTAAATCTTTACGGAACATTTCGATATAACAATCTTAAAATATAAAACAACTGAGATACAAGTGTGCATATCATCGTGATGGAATACATTATACTGTTTGTCTGTTTGCGAGAGGTGGTACTTTGAAACACCTGATAATACCCCCTCCCTCTCCCCCCTCCCCACTCCCACCACTCCCACGACCCCCTGCGGCTTAAATTTATCTGTTTTATCAACGCTTTTACATGTATGTGTTTAAATGTTACAGTACATATCCATAAGGAATAATCATCACATCAGTAGGTCATTGTGTATGTATGTGTGTGTGTTTGTGTGTGCGTGCGTGCGTGCGTGCGTGCGTACGTGCGTGTTTGTGTTGTTGTTGATGTTTTACTCCAAATGCTAGTGTGTTTTAATGTCATCGCTCAACATGAAAAGCGCGCATGTTATGCATCGTCAGGAATCATAAATAGCATCATTTGACTTAGTTTTTGTTCTGGTTTCATTATCATAAGTATAAGATATTGACAACTTTTACATTAAAGTCAAATATGTCCAGCAAAAACAGAGTATGAAATGAGACATTTGAAAATCGCTGTAACCGATAAATACAAAAAAGTACTGCAGCCGCGGTTTGATTGAGACTGTACAAGAACGGTAATTAACAATGCTTGCTACAGTTCACACCCTCTAGCCCCGGGTTGAGCAAAACTCAACATTTAAAATGTCAACTATACGAACATTTGCCTGTGAACATGGAATGTCAGTGAGGTATTTGCATACCAGTCTATGACCAGCGGCGTATGGTGTTCTAACAACATTCTTTGCTTTAAACGAGAGAGACAACAATGGGAGTTTGTAGATGTTATATATTTTTTATTTGTAATGGTCAACAGTCAAATCAGATTTATCATGAAAGATTCGAGCACTAACTAGTCATCATGAAACAAAATGAACCTGTTTTTAATTTTGGCCTCTGTGTTGTATAATTTTATAATATGAATATGATAGACATCTGAAATAGATTGTGTAATGGATCACTAAATAGAATGTTGTTTCATGATTAGAATGTGAGGAATTGGGAAAATATAATGGTTAGAATATGAAGAATTGGTAAATTATTATAGTTATAAACAAAACGACAACTTAATGATAATATATATAATTAAGTAGCAATTGGAGCGTCTGCGAAGGTAATCAGCATTGTTAGTAATGCAAATTTAGAACAAAGGGTTCAATGTTAGATGATTTTTATTATTTAAATCTGATAAGAAGTTATTGAGAATAGTTACATTGGAACATATCTATATCTAACTCGCTTGAAGATACTTCAGTTAAAGTTTCAACTCTGTATAATGATTAAAGAGGTGTTGCTTATTTTAAAATCAGACAACTCCGACCAGAGATACATAGTATAGACTTACAAACAAACAGTTAGTAATATTCAAATACAATTTCCTTTGTATTATATTTATAATTAAAATTAATTATTGAACAAATGCAAATTAAGTAGAAAAAACTAATGGGGTGCCGCAGGCTTTTTAAAAATCAAGATTGCCGTTTGTCTCTTTAATAAAGTTTAACCGCGATCAATAATCAGTGACGATAACAATTTATAACCAGCTGTATTCGTATGCTGAGAAATATGTATAGACTGTATCCCTGAAATTGATACCTAATTCAAGTATTAGAAGACCAATAAAATGCCTGTATACCAATTTGACTGCGTCCCGGTATTCTTACTAGAATACAGTTGGTTTATGAACAGTACAATTACGTTAATTATCAGTCCTAAACTCAAAGCAGCTTTCTGAGTCCGGGATAAATATAGCCGAAGCCTTGGTAATGAAGAAAGACAAAAATATCGGACTGGGAAAGCAGCATTCAAGGACTACAGTCAACCACAAAACACAAAAACAAACACGCAAACAGACAAACGAGAAGGCAAAAGTAATAAAAAATGCAAACGACATCACAAACACAAAAGGGTTAACAATAGGGCTACCGCCTTGGAACGGTCAGTGGCAACAGAAGGCCACTGGGCGTTTAAACCGGTTCTAGGGTGCACCAAACCTCACACTTACCCTACTGTCATCCCATTAAAACAGGACATTGTAAATAAAGAAATCCCCGAAATGATCTAATCTCTATCCAACAAGGCAGCATCAATAGGCAATATAAGTAAAACACAAATATGCTCGTGTAAATATAATACAAAAAACAATAGCCTAGAAAGCCACAATGAAGGTACTCAATGACTTGGCAGAAGCCAGAGCAACAAGAGAATAAACCATTAAGGGCACGACAAGAAAGATCATAAACAAACATCAAACGCCACCGTCCCAATGGGCTTTAGGTAGGCGTCATCATAGGGTCTACAGCCTGTCCGGTCATCGTACAATTAAAGACGAAAGCATAGTGGCGAACTGTAAAAGGGTCCACCACCAAGCATGCAGTACGTTGCAAAATGATAGGGTCATAACCTCTTTTGACAAACTTTTTAACAAGTTTAACAAAGATAGTATGAAAGTGATCATGACCAAGAATCTTACGAAGTTTATAAATCACATCACCATAGAAGTCAGGTTGTGATAGTCGAAACCAGCGTATCACAAGCAACAGTCGATATACTTAATTAAAAAGCAGACAACATATCCTAAAGGTGATTAAACAATACTCAAATCCTTAAAGGCTGGAGTAGAGACTTAATAAATCATATTTTTTAAGCTTATGTACATCTGATATTATTTGTCATTTGAAACTATAGGTTATAAATGATCAATCGTTTCCGCTATTGTACACTATGATATTGCAAACAACCTTGTAAACAAACGGAAAGCGATAAAAGTCAATACTAATTATAAAATCGACATAAAATGTCATCATATTAGAACCGGAAGTTAACAACCGTGTACACAAACGGAAAGCGATAAAAGTCAATACTAATTAAGAAATCGTCATAAATGTCATCACATTAGGTACTCAATGACTTGGCAGAAGCCAGAGCAACAAGAGAATAAACCATTAAGGGCACGACAAGAAAGATCATAAACAAACATCAAACGCCACCGTCCCAATGGGCTTTAGGTAGGCGTCATCATAGGGTCTACAGCCTGTCCGGTCATCGTACAACTAAAGAAGAAAGCATAGTGGCGAACTGTAAAAGAGTCCACCACCAAGCATGCAGTACGTTGCAAAATGATAGGGTCATAACCTCTTTTGACAAACTTTTTAACAAGTTTAACAAAGATAGTATGAAAGTGATCATGACCAAGAATCTTACGAAGTTTATAAATCACATCACCATAGAAGTCAGGTTGTGATAGTCAAAGCCAGCGTATCACAAGCAACAGACGATATACTTAATTAAAAAGCAGACAACATATCCTAAAGGTGATTAAACAATACTCAAATCCTTAAAGGCTGGAGTAAAGACTTAATAAATCATTTATTTTAAGCTTATTTACATCTGATATTATTTGTCATTTGAAACTTTAGGTTATAAATGATCAATCGATTCCGCTATTGTACACTATGATATTGCAAACAACCTTGTAAACAAACGGAAAGCGATAAAAGTCAATACTAATTAGAAAATCGACATAAAATGTCATCATATTAGAACCGGAAGTAAACAACCGTGTAAACCAACTGAAAGCGATAAAAGTCAATACTAATTAGGAAATCGTCATAAATGCCATCACATTAGAACCGGAAGTAAACAACCGTGTAAACAAACGCAAAGCGATAAAAGTCAATACTAATTAGAAATTCGACATTAGATGTCTTCATATTAGAACCGGAAGTTAACAACCCTGTAAACAAACGGAAAGCGATAAAAGTCAATACTAATTAGGAAATCGACATAAAATGTCACCATATTAGAACCAGAAGTAAACAACCCTGTAAACAAACGGAAAGCGATAAAAGTCAATATTTATTAGGAAATCGACGTAAAATGTCATCATATTAGAACCGGAAGTAAACAACCATGTAAACAAACGGAAAGCGACAAAGTCAATACTAATTAGGAAATCGACATTAAATGTCATAATAATTGACGTTGCTTCCCATATTTCTGCTGACGAATTTAAGAAATACTTATTTCGACTGACTCGTCTACTAAAATAACGCTTACTTGATGATCAGACATCTTTTGATATATCGCATGATGACAGCATACGCATCGTCACGTTTCACCATGACAATGGACGCATTTAAATTTAAAGAAAAGCTGTTACTAGTTATAAATCAATATATCTCGAACTAAAAGTGTTTTTAACTAAACATATAATTATATTCTTATCTTTATGGATACATATTACACGGTTACTGGTTAATATGTTCGTGCCACACAATACAACATGTAGTTCCAAATAATATTTCTATATACACATTAGATAATATAGTTTGGATTATTTCATATATTTGATGCTATTTTCTAATAAAAGTTATAATTATTTCGAACATAACATTTTGACATTTTATCAAATTAGGTTATGACACACGTGAAATATCTATACCAATCGCGTTTTGTGATAAGGTGCATTAACTAACGCTAGATGGCACCACTTTCATCCAATTTACAATATATCATCTCATGTTACGAACAATTAAGGCTCGATGCCATATATCATTAATGACCTACATTACAATGAGTTCTGTTAGGTCATTATTTTCGGGGCGCCATATTGTCCGCCATCTTATGGATTCCAAATTACATACAACACAAATGACAGTATTGGGTACATGTAATACAATCCCACGTAATTAAATCTGACAGTATAATAAACATCAATCATTAACGCTGGCTACACCATTAAGTATTTTGGTAATGGAAAAAGGTAGTGACAAATGTAAATGTATTTGCATTTTCTTTGTACAAGACGTGTGCATGCAAATAGCGTTATCCAGAGTGGTAAATAGTGGTAAATAAATATCGTATGAGAATCATAAATATTATGCCCATCACAGGTAGTCGTGATGAATTATAAATATTATAGTGCAATATTTATTCTAAAATGTCCGCAAATACGAAACTAAAGCTAACAGTTTAATACTGGTAGTCATGCGTCTAGTCACAGATATCTTGCAACACATAACACAAAACGTACAAACATGATAACATTCATGAATTAATAAAGAACACATATACTGTTTAGATCTATGTATTAGGGTTATTCATCAATAAATGACATAATAAGGATAGCGTTTTAATACGACGTTTGAAGGTATTAATTGGGAATATATTACATAACTACGTTCTAGTTGTTTTTTTACTATTTGCAGCAATTTCATATGCAACTGAAATACGAATATACACAAAAGGCACATCACCTTATACTTTGCATCGATAAGACATATTACAATGTACTAGCACAACCAAAATAACTAGTGAATTTGGGATATAAGTGGAGTTCCAATACACATTTATCGAACTAACTCATTTTAATATATTTGTGTTATATTCCGTAGGAATATATAGATGGCCGTCATTGAAATTCTATAAATGTCTGTAATCTATGTAATGCAGTAAATAAAATGCATTTTGCATGTACACAATATAAAATAACAAATATTTCACTTTGAACGTTTCACCAGTTCGCACCATTATTATATTACTGAAGAGTCGGTCATCGACGCAATAACATATAAATGCCTTTCAGCAAAATAATATAAGATGTATTTTTATATTTATACTCTATTAAATAGTTAAAATTCTCTCTTGATTCGTAATAAAGTAACTTCACAAGATTGACCAACGCAGTAGGACACCTTGCATATGAGTCAGAGCTCCAATGCTGAATCGCAACCAAGCCTACATTACACCAATATACACTTCATACGAACTTGTTTAAATACCAAGATAGAATCACTTTTAAATTCAAATACAGACTAAACGTTAAAAACACATGGTTTATGCAACATAATTTCAAGAGAAAATAAGAATCCATGAACGTATCCATTTTCTGCCGCAATCTGCAAATTCGCGCATCATTGCAGCCAGATATTATCTATTAATTACTGATTACTGATGCATATTAATAGTATAGCTTTTCCTCAATGAGATGCAGCTTTTGTATGGTTTTAGTGTATACCATATTACACTGATTGTTGATATATTAACTCTCACGTGTCTTTGTGTTGGTTGCTTCTGAAGCGGTCCCGTTACGGTATTTATTGTTGGTATGTGATAACATTGAACATGCAGTTCCATGATTTGTCGACGCGATCTGCTAACTAAATGATAATCTAGCTTCTAATAGGAAGCCAAATATTTGTAAAGTAATTGTGAAACTTGTGTTTCAGATAAATCTCTCGAAAGAAATTGAAAATAAAGCAGTTATCGATTTAAGTAAAGCTATTCATAGTGCTTATTCACAATGGTTGAGCTATGAATAAGACAAGTAAACTATGTGGGGCGTAATCATGGTAATAGCAAATCTTAAATGTATTTTCGAGAATTAGTTCATATTCGGTCCTGTCTGGGATATAACGCACACTCTCTGAATTACTAATCCGAGGTGATAACTATTAGACCACGGCTCCATTACCCGTGTTTTTGGAATTGTCGGTGGAAGTGCAAACCCATATTTATTGGAAATAATGCTGACACATTTGTTGAGTGGGTCATTATCTTGTAAATGATGTTTTGTAAACGTTGGCACATTTTAATTAACATTTCTTCAGTTTAAATATTTATTATTTTTATTCCTGGAAGTCTATTTGTAAATCGTACACAATTTGATATATTGGCTTGATTTAAATGTATTCTAAAAATACATTATATCAAATTACAATTATTTTTAAACAGATATAACAGTTTCCGTCAGTTGCAGAAGCAACCTTGAGCCAAACGTTTGCTAGTTTAGCAATGTCGTTTAATTTAAACGCGATTTGGTTAATTAACCTGTTTCTGCTATTTTATACATGTATTATCCTCCGAACCATGCTATTTGTTCGTGTGGATTGATACTATAGTTTTATCCAGTTGTAACAATATCAACATTATTTAATCCAATTATCTAATAGTATATTAGTCTATTGACGATTTGAATTGATATCCTTTTTTGCAAATATGTCAAATGCGACACATTCTTACGAGAGAAAATATACAATTTAAAGTCGAAGAAAGTGCAATTTAACATATATGGTTATATTTTTATGTTGTTAATGGTAAAATAATGATACTGAATTTAATTTCCAACGCCACATTGCTATTTTCCCTATTTTATTTTATATAATGTGTTAACATTATATTAACGCTAGGTTTGTAATGACAGATAATTTCATAGAATATAATGTTACAAGAAGCAATACATTTATTTTCGCCATCATTCTCATGTCTGTATCAGTACTACGTGTGACTGACTCGCTACTCGTGATATAATAACACATTCATAACTACACATTAAATGTAGCATGAACTATTAGATTAATACGAATGAAACGGTGATTCAAAGTATTCAAGCACACATTAAAGCATATCTTCAGCCTACGATTGCATTATATATTTGTTTCCATATCAGTTCGTGGTCCAAGTAATAATTTTCATACACCATTCAATCTCTTCCCCAAGAAGCGAAAACGGGGTTGGCTGGAGGTATGCCATTAAAGCTTAATTTCGGCTTAAAAGGTTTGCATATTGTAAAATTATAACATTTAATAGGTAATTTGAACAGGTTATCGCATTTTGTTTTATTGTCGAAATATCCGTTATAAATTAATAAGGTAATTTTAAACAGGTTACAGTAAAAAAGATGTTACATGTTGTATTGTCGAAAAATCTGTAAAAAATCGTGCTAATATAAACTTTCCCGTCGCTTAATGGAATTAAGACGGGACCACGTAATGATTTTGAAATAAGTGTCCATTACAGACCACGTAATGATTTTGAAATAAGTGTCCTTTACACAAGATATATAGTCACGATCATATTGCAATATTCAGTATATACAGCTTAGTCAAAAATTGAGAAGCGTCTTATTGATCTAATGTAGCGCAAGTCCGTATAATACTATGTTATAAATATCGTTATTACAGCAAGGTTCTAATTATTCTATAATTTGCCAACCAAGGATCAAAGCACAATAACCGATACTACATCTTGGTATTAACGAAATCAAGTTGGTAATTCCGATAATGTATCCGTTTAGTGTGAGATAATTCACGTCCGAGTGTACCACTTAAAGTAACATGACAACAGCATACGTGAACAGAATATGGCGGGCGATTGCTGTGGAATAAAAAATGTCCATAAAAGGGTTCAAATAAACTGAGTTTTACGTGCACTAAATTAAACTCTTAAAGCGAATGAACAGTCCAGACTTTTTCCACATTTACATAAAAAAGTAAATGGACGTAGACTCTTAACATATATAGAGGATCTTATATGAGTATTCATTCATTATCGCATTTATTAAACGAGTTGGTGATATGATATAATGCGAGGTTCTTGCCGAGCATTATATCATTTTTGCTAACGAGTTTAATAAATTCAATAATGAATGAGAACGAATGCTAGATTCCAATTATCAAATAACTCATATATCTACTTTTATTGCATTTTGCCTTTCGCTTTAACACGCGAAACCGACATAAACAGTGGGAATTGGATCATAGTCATTATTGACTTTTTTTGAGAGCGCATACTAGTCTTATTTGCATACTTATATAACAAGTGGTAAATCGAAAATGTAGATATTTTGAGCAGAACTAAAGACTTAAAAGTAAAAATAACGAACATTTTATGAAATAATTACTTTCGATGATAGCATTTTTCAATTCAGTTTGTAGTTTACAAATGATCAATCTTTTTCGCTTGATAATGCAGACCGAAAGTTGAAAACTGTAAACAAACGGGAAGCGACAAGTGTAGAATCAAATGCAATTATATTAGACGTTTCTTCCCATTTTCTGCGAAATAAAAGGGCAATACTTATTTGGTCTGTCTCATCTACTGATATAACGCTTAACTGATGAACAGACATCTGATATATCGCCGGACGATGGCATGCACTTCATCACGTTTCACTAGTTCGCACCATTTAATTGTCATGCCGCTCTGTATGACCGTGAGCGCCGTTACATTTTTATGAAACAGGTGATATATCTCTACCAATCTCATTTTTTGATTTAAAATGTATTCACTGACGCCAGATGGCACCACTGTCATTCAACTGACGATACATCATGATATCTCATAATACGAATCATTAAGGCTCGATGTCATATATCATTAAAGGCATACCATATACTTAGTTCGGCTTTGTCCTTATTTTCAGGGCATCATATTGATTTCCATATTACATATTCCAAATTGCAAACAACACGCAAATGACAGTAATGGTTATGGACAGTACAAACCCACTTGATTAAACCCGAACATATAATAAACTTCAATCATTAACACTGGCTACACAATACCCATACAGTATTTTAATAATTGACATAAATATTAATACATGGATTGATATTTTCCTTGTACAAACCTTTTGCATGCAAAAGGTCCATTAACTCACATATCCACAGACAATGCAAATAACACTACTATCATCAGTACATTATCACTTGATAATCACACTCAATGTTATTTCGTAGTGGAAATATTATAACCCTTATCGAACTCAATCATGGGACATAGACATGATAGATAGACATACCTGACATGAATAGATTGGATGTAAATAGCGTTATCCAGAGTGGTAAATACGAGTAATGGTATTATAGTAGATGTGTCCAAATATAAAACCTCGCTTGAGAATCTTAAATGTAATGTCGTACAATAGGTAATTATATTGAAACATTAACAATATAGTGCAATATTTATTCTAAAATGTTCGTTAATAATAAACTGAAACTATTAGTATAATGATGTAAATCATGCATCTAGTCACAGCTATTCAGCAATACTGAACACAAATGTACGAACTTGATAACATTCGTGTGTCTGGGTAATATGTATATACATCAGTAAATGATATAATATATGGATAGCTTAGTACGACGTTAAAGTTATTAACTCTGTAGCTATATATTGGATTAATACGCTCTAGTTATTCATAACTTTCACATGACATCATCACATGACATCATCAAATTAATTTGACAAATTAGTGATTAAAAGACCTACACATTCTGGATAGGGGTAAACTCGGTGTTTATCGTTGGTGCTCAACTGAATTTAGCCTTTTATAAAACTAGTTTGTAGTGATAATTATATTAAAATCTTTGTTTTTTGTGTACATCTATGTATCTTCTTTTGGTGTTGTCTGATTTTAAGACACAAATATGGATACATTTAATTTAAATCATGGTCTAATATTTTTATTTTTCATATAGAGATTGCGGATTAAGTCCGAGTAAACCCCTTTATTTTCACCTACTGAATATCTCGACCTACCGGAAGTTGACCGGATGTGAAAGTTATGAATTGTGTATTACTCTATTTTCATCAGTTTTAGATCGCTGAGCCCTATACTTATATTTAGTTATCGGTGGTACATTTTCAATTCCTTTTATTTTCTTACTTACTTTTCGATTCGGTGGTTCCACTACTCCGCCCGATAAAAGGCTCTGGGTATTGTTTAACCACTCATAGGATATGTTGTCTGCTTTTTAATTTAATGTTTTGGCTGTTACTTGTGATATGCAGGCTTCATAATCGCTGCTCCCAACTAAATTCCATTTTGTTTATTTCGCTCTTCGGGACATAGAATTTTGTTAGATACTGGGACCATACGCCGCTGGACATGGGGGAGGAAAATCTCTATGTCCACCGCCATATGCATGCCATCTCCGGGATTGTTAACCGTATATATTATTGATTTTATGAATATTGAGTTCTGCTTAACCCGGGGCTAGAGGGCGTGAGCGGTAGCTAGCATATTTCACTACCGTTCATGAACAGTCTCAATCAAACCGAGACTGCAATATTTTAAATGTGTCGTGTTCGGCCGTTTCCAAAGGTCCATTATCATACTCTTTTGTATATGCAACTGCAATACGAATATACACATAAGGTACACCATCTTAAACGTTACATCGAACACACACAACACTACACAACCTAAATCACTAGTGGCGTTGGGATATAAATGAGTACCCTTACAGACAATACATTTATCCAACTGACTTTTTTATCTTAGTATACTTATGTTATATATCAAGGTATAATATACATGGCCGTCATTATTTAGTACCTAAAGTACCACCCATGCCTTTAGTTAAATTTATTATTCAATGTTAATTCAGGAAATGAAAATGCATCGTGCATGTACACACACAATGAAATAAAAGAACCGTTCCCTCAGCTGTAGTTCCACGTGTACATAATACCGTAAGGTAATACATTATACTGTTTGTCTGTTTGTGAGAGGTAGTATAATTTGCAACACGTCTCGCGCATCTCATCAGAGCATTGTGTTTCTGTGTTTTTTTACGTCTTCGCCAAAAATGAAAACAGCGAATAGTAAGCATCGTCACGAATCATAACTAACATAACTTTAATGTATGATACTGGACCTTTGGAAACGGTCGAACACGACTAACGAAATATTGCAGTCTCGGTTTGATTGAGACTGTTCGTGAACGGTAGTGAAATATGCTAGCTACCGCTCACGCCCTCAAGCCCCGGGTTGAGCAGAACTCAAAATTCATAAAATCAATAGTACATAATAATTTTAACCATCCCGAAGATGGCATGCATATGGCGATGGACATAGAGATATTTGCTTCCCCCATGTCCCGTGGCGTATGGTCCCAGTATATAACAAAAGCCCGAAGAGCGAAAGAAAGAAAATGGAATTTAGTTGGGAGCAGCAACATGTCATTATAGTAGACGTTGCTATCCAAATTTCTGCTAAATAAATTCCAGAAATACTTATTTCGTCTGTCTCATCTACCGATTTAACGCTTAATTCAACATCAGACATATGATGTATCGCTTGACGACGGCATACGCATCATCACGTTTCACGAATTCGCACCGATTTGTGTCCGACCGCACTGTATGACCATGAACGCCGTTACGTTTAATGTAAAGTTGTTATTAGTAATCAAGCAACGTATCTCGAAATAAACGTATCTGAAAGTAATCATAAAATTAGGCTCGTATCTTTATGGATTGATATTACACGAGACATGCTATGTTGATGCATCATAAAACAACAAATAGTATTTGTATTACACATTGACATACATTATATAAATTGGAATCTTTCATATATTTGATGTTGGTTTCTAAAAGACGTTACACTTATTTTATTTCCAACAGGCCGTTTTGACAGCTTGTTCGAAGTTTTGTTTTTACGCAAGTGATATAGCTATACCAATCATGTTTTGTGATACATTCACTAACGCTAGATAGCACCACTGTCGTCTAATTTGCGATACATCATTTTATGATACGATAATTAAGGCAGGATGCCAAATATCATTAATGACATACCATACACTTAGTTCTTGTTTGACATTATTTTCAGGGTGCCATACTGACCTCCAACTTACGTATTACAAATACATACAACACCCACAGGACAGTAAGGATTACGGGCACAATAATCTAACATGATTAAACCTGAACAAATACTGCAATGAGGCATTTTCTGCATCAAAGTTTGCTAAGCACCAAAATTTCAATTGAGAGTTAGTGCATTGGCCAAGGGGTTGGTCGGTACCATCTGAGATGGCAAATTCTAACAACTATTTTTGAAATCATTGATGCCTAAATATATTACTTTAATGTGATATCAATGCGTGATGCCCAGCTTATTCCATGTTTTTGGGCCAAATATGTCAAAATTAAACAAAAAGTGCTGAAAACTGGAATATGTTTTTTAAAAAATCAGTGGATTCATTTCAATATTTAACTTTGATATTATTGATGAAAATGTTCGTAAAATACGTATGTTTACGAAATGTATCAATTTCATAGTTATATTTTGAATATTTTTCAATATTTTGGGTAAGAAAACGTTAAAAATAGACAAAAATCACAGAAAAGTGGAATACATTTTTAAAAGATAATCTGATAAATGTTCAAATATTGTTTCATTTTTAAATTGCTAAATGTGCTTCTTTTTACAAACTGATTAAATTTTATGTGTATACAACTATTACTTTGCAACTCATTTCTGGGGTAAAACAACTCAAAATTGAACACAATTCTCCTAAGCCTGGAATATTGTTTCTAACAACCAATGGATACATTTCAAAGTGCCATTTCATTTCAAGCTCATGAATTTTTGCTTCTGTTTACAACACCTAAAAGTTACATTTCCTAGTTATTGTATTAGTTTTATTATTTTACAATGTATTGGGGGAAACAAGTTCAAAACTTAAAAAGAACTGCTGAAAACTGGAATACTTTTCTAAAGAAAAATGGGTGCTGCATTTCAAAGTATAATTGTGTTTGCATTGTTATGTTAAAAGCTTCTGTATACCATGTCTTAACTATTTCCTCATTATAATTATATTAGTTCAGAAATAATTTGTTTGTTTGTTTGTTTGGATGGTGTTTTACGTCATTTTCAACACATGTAAGGTTATATATGATGTTCGTTTTTTTGTGGTGGAGGCAGACAACCGACGTTTCCTGGGTAAAACCAGTATTGTACACCTCCCGCCTTCCGTAAGAATAGTAGAAAGAATTTGTTTACAAGTTCATGTTCAAGTATAATAGCGGAAATATCGTCTTCTTTCTTCTTGCTTCTAGCATAATCTATTGTATTATATTGTATTGGTCTCCCCATGTCCATCAATACTGTATGCTGATTGATCAGGAATGGGCTTAGTATCTTTGATCTTTTTCTCCAGTCTAAAATGCGCAAGTTGCCTGTTTTTCTCAGGAATCTCTCTCCAATCACGAGAGACCAAGGAATTTAATTGTTTTAATGGCTTATCAACATATTTTATTTTATATCGAGCTGATTTAGAGACAGGAGGAGCGACATAGCAATCTGGAACCATGCCATACTATATTTTGTGTAGATGTGTATGATTCTTTAACGTACTCGGAGGACATACTCAGATACACGGGTATGCCCGGTTTATGTCACCATCCTATGGATGATGCTAGAGTTGCCTCAGGACTCACCAAAGTAACCCTGTGGTGTAGGAAACAGATCAAAGTTGATCGTTTAGCACATCTTTCATTGGTAGTCTACTTTATGTTACTATTATCAGCTGTGCACAAAGTTTACGACTCGCTTTCAGAACTATATATTTCCTACTTTGTTTAAAAGTTATATTTTTGCTCAGTGGACTTAATATTTAAAATTAAGCTTACTTATTGTGTCATAAAACTTTGCTTGTGATACTGTAGGGTTGTTCCAAGTCACTTTACATTTTTTAACTTTTCAATGGCTATCTTGTCCAGTTTTGTGTGATTTTAGCAAATTGTTTTCTATATCAGACTGTCATCTTTCCCGTTGATGTTAGGCTAGCTAAGTATAGTACCGTGATCCTCATTGAACATATTTCAGTTATCACATTTACAGCTTTAAGATTCCTCTTGTCGTTTGTATTGTTTTGTCGTTTGAAGGTATTTCTTCTGGACACCAGCATTTCTAATATTCGAATAGGTGATTATGAACTCACTCTAATAATAGGTAATATAATTATAATGGCCAACAACCCCGGGTTTAAGACTGAATCCGTTTGTGCCTCCGGCAGTCTGGGTGTCTTTATATACAGTTTCCTCTACTACTTGGTCTAATGGTATACTTCCAAACGGATTATTTGGTCCTGCTTGCACTGAACAACCACCACTGTCCATGTAACTGAGAACAACTGGTTCAGCAGCTAATCTGCCCTAAGTGTGTTAGTCTGTAAATAACACGGTATTTGTTACCATTAGCTAGTGCCAATAGTGCATTATGTGTTGTTAGTGTATCATTGTACGTGTTATTGTACTTTTTGCAAGGGAAGCATATATGATATCGACAGTTAGTTGTTCTTTAGAATCATGCCTGATCAATAGATTTTTCAAAACAACCCTGTCAACGTATTTAAATAATACATTAGCTTCTTATATTCAGTTCTCTTTCAAATGTGACTGTATAATAGAATGTCATTGGTCATCTATTTATGAACCGGTAAATATAAAACGCGAGCAACACACCCAAGACTTGACTCCAAAAAATAGGGTGTCAGTGCATCTGAATTGGTCGTTGCACCGGAGTCCTCACTTGTGTACTAAGGGTGTATTTGTATAAATGCGTATACGTAAGTCTTTCATATATGTTTTAATGTTTACAGGAGCGACTATAGGAAAAGTATATAGCGTTAAGGATTAGGCCAAATAAAATTATACCTGAATTTACTGTAACCCGACCGACCCTCTGAAAACACCCCCGACTCGATTTTTTTTTATTGAAAAAAATTTAAAAAAAATTAAAAAAATTAAAAAAAATATATATATATTTTTTTTTTTGTAAAAATAATTATGTTCACGCGATCACACGGTCAACTCATGTGCTCATTACTGACCCTCTTCCGGACATGCAACACATAAATTAAACTGTTTTACCCCTTTGCAATAATTGCAAGTGATTGGGAAAAGAGCCAGTTGTTGTCATGCCTTTTGGGAAACAATAACACATACATAATTTCATATTGTTATCTATTGTAGTTTTTAAAATACCACATTTTCCCATTCATCAAAGCTCATCACCACCTTAAATGTAACATCGCCAAAAAATAAAATAAAAAAATAAAATAAAATGCCTACCTACCTACCCTTTTTTTTTTTAGCAAGGTATAATTTTATTTGGCCTTAGCAAATGTTTGAAACCAGTTGGATATATAACGCAATAAGTGTGCATAAGCAGATAAGTAAAGACATCTACCCCACATACAAGCTACGACAATCACCCCATCAACGTAAGTGTACTAATAAGAACTTATAACGCACCGTAGTAGAAAATTCGAATTTCAATCGATTTTGCATGAACTTCGATGATTTTACTGAATAAATCGTAATGTGCATGCAACAGGCTTGAAAATACCGTATCAAAGAAATGGAACAAAATTATTGTACAGTAATTCTAGATTAGGGTTCAAATGTACCCATATGAAATTTAATAAAAACGAAATATATTATATATTTTGAATGGATTCGGGAGCACTATTTTAAATTTAACCCTGGTGCGTAACCTATGATAACACATACTACTATGAAAAATGAATTTTCTTGTTAATCAGGGATAATTTTAGGCTCATTCATTATAATTATGGACCTTAGAATAGAACATATCATTAAATGTCAATTTTAAGTCAGACCTCTAGGCCCCAAAACAAAGCCGGATGTACCACACTTTAAACGATAAAGTTGATACTGAGGCAGCTACCAATATTGTTATTTGTCGGAATAAAATAAGTTCACCTCAGATTCACAGTATCCTCTGATACCGTGAATAATTAAATCAACAGCTAGTTTTCATTAGTTTACTTAACGCCATTAAAAATGCAAGTTTTTTTTATATTTTGTGTTTATTTTTAATTAAAATGTCTCCAAGATCGATTGCATAATTCCGATTTGACTTCTTTCAATACATGAATTTGATCGGTCACCAGATTTATAGGGAATGTGGATAATTTCTAACAAGTACATAACACTACACTCGATCTTGGAAATAAACACAAAATAAAAAACTTTTCACTCTTAATGGCGTTAAGTATACAATAAACATGATTTTACACCTATTTTGTTAAACAAAGTCTCCGTTTTATAAATGTTGTCTGGGTTTCTAAACAAATGACCAAAATATGCAAATGGTGGAACTAGTACAAAGGGCACACCTTTATAGAAGATAATAAGCGAAATATATTTTAAATGTTTATGTACATATGACGTAAGCAATGACTGTAATATATTTCTGTAATTCATTCAGCGGTAATGCTGTAAAAGCATCGCGCATTTACACAGTATAAAATAAAAGAAAAAACACTTTGAACCGTTGTTAACGTATCTTCAAGCTTCGTAATAAATCAGATCACATGGTCTAAAATATGACCAATATCCAGTGCTAACAAAAAAACATGGCAGATGGTTTATACCTATGCACTGGTATACCGCCATCTTTGTTTTTTGTATCAGACTTGATGTGACCTATATGAGGTGACAATTTCACCAATGAAACACTTTAAAAGTTACAATGTGTTAATGGATATTGCAATATTTATTGTATTATAACGAACAAATGTTTTGATTAAAATTTAAATATATAAGGGGGAACAAATCCCAATATTTTTTTTTTTAATTTATATTTGTATACCAGTTTTGATTTAAAGTAACAAATCTGCTCGCCACATTTTTTTTATTGTCGTTTGGTAAACCAAGCGTCTTACGATTGACATAACTTCAACTGTATTTTAATAAGCGTCCACCGGTTTCCAATTGCCAAAGCGTGTCGTTACTGGAAAAACCCAAAACCTATTTTTATACTTCCCGTGACGTCACAATCGTGTAACAGTAAAAATTGTTTACCGGTGAACAGTAAAAATTGCTTCACGCTAAGGGTATGGGCAATTTATACAGGAGTGTAAACGTGAGGTATCATAAAATAGATTATTTCACACATGATTGTAATGTTTTATATTTTGCTTTCAATGGGATGCATTTTGACAAGTACACCGGTAGATAGAGGAGCAATCATACATGATCATCTAAGTAAGTAAGTAAGTAAGTAAGTAAATAGTTTATTAAAGTGACAAGTGCATACCCAAATCAAAATCGAACATAATCTTATATGAAATCATTGAAAATTAAGCACCCGACTCAATGGACCTATAAGTAACTATCTATAAATAGTAATAATATGAATTTTAGGCACTGCCTAAGACCGAGCAGAGCTCTTAAAATTAATACCCACATGATATATCGGATCGCATGTAAAATTTAACTTGTAAACCAAATATTTTACTCGTAATAATTATACTATATTGTTGTGATAAAATACTAACCTATCTTATGTTTCTTGTCAATCAACATATGAGTAAATTAATTGACTATTCATAATTTCGATCGTCAAAGTCAGCTGACCAAGCAATGGCCTAGGCATTTGACACACCTCTAAATTGTGGTAGGTGGTAAACTCAAACTCGATCTTTATCATAGTTTGCTTGTTTGTATGGTGTTTTACGTCATTTTCAACACATGTAAGGTTATATACTAGTATGACGGTCGATTTTTTTTGTGTTGAAGGCATCCACCCACTTTTCCTGTGTAGAATCAGTACTGTAAACCTCCCGTCATCCGTAAGAATCGACACTTCCTCACTTACAAATCGAGCTCCCAGTGTAATTCGAACCCGCAGCGATGAGAGGTGAAGGTTTAGAATGCAACGTCGTTAACCATTCGACCACGGAGACGCTTCGTCTTTATCATAGATGTTCTCCCAAGTTTATTGTAAAAGTTAAGGTATTTACGGTGTGATTTTTTTTAAAACCAAATTTTGAAAATTATCTTATTTTTACTCTTTCAACTCAAGAGGCACCTTTCCTGGGTTTATATTGTTTTCCAGAGAGAATTATTTTGTATCAGACATATCTTTTTGGTAGCTACTACAAACAGTGTCATTGAACATTTTCAATTCAGTTCTTCTTTCTAGACAAATTTCGCATTTAGAAAAAACGTACTACATCTGTTCTATTTCAAAGGCAAGTATAGCACCCATAGCAAGGTTGAATTTTTCATCTTTCTGTAATGGTGCAGCTTCTGGTATGTCATTTATTTGATATGTTTTGATAATATACCTTTTTTCCCGTTTATTTTTCATTTCCCTTTTCTTTGATTCTGACTGTGTTTCGTTTTCAAGAGGTTTTGATTCCTAGTTTCCTACATAAAGATTGTATGTCATTGGTTATATTAGAGTTGGAATTTGAGTCCTTATTTGGTTCAGTATATGGTGTACTAATATAATTTTCTGAATTATGTTTGCTCTTGTTGCCATGCGTGTTTTCGGTGGGTGATATTCGCTTTTTACTTTTACTACTATCAGCGTCATTAGAACTTGAAACTGATTATTGTTCAAAAGTAAGTCAATGGTTGTACATGACAATTCTCCTTCATTGGTTGAAAAAGAATACATGTGATATTGCTCTGCACCAAACTCATGTTACATTGATGTTGTAGCCTAAAATGGTAGACACAGTTTCAATCTCACAAGCTGTGGCCTACCCTTGACCATAAGGCATTTATCATTTCCCGTTCGTATTAAAGTTTGGTCATGTCAGGACTGTGGTAAATTTGGACTAACTCCTCCAAGCCAACCCTGTTATCAGCAATATTATAAAAGTATTGCCTTTTAGTGAGGTCGATATGTGTATATATAGACTATTACATATTTGTCTGTGATTTGTATAGGAAATACTGGGAATAGAAAAGCTATATCTACTCGTTTGCCCAGTGGGAGATATTTCCCAGTACGGAAAATTGTTCGGCCTTTTGCGTCAGTGGCGGGAATGCCAAATGACGTTCCGATTGTTTTACGGACGTCATCGTCAGATTCCGCCACTAGGAAATAACGATTACGGAAATTAACGAAGAGTTCCGGTTCCACTTGTTTTGTTTGTATGACGTAACGTCGTCTTGGATGACGTAACGTCGTCTTGGCGTTCTGGTGTAAAAAGGCATTAATCATTAGAAATATTAATAAAATCATTTTAAATTATGTAATATATATACTCTGTAAAAGAAGTTTTGGACCATGGCAGTGTTCGAACCCGTACAATGATTGCTGAACCATGACATTCGACCATAACCCTTATTATCTCAGTTGATAATTCACAATAGAACAACAATCAACAATTATTATCGTGTACAATGAAAGTTTGCGAAAAAATAATAATCTTTTTATTGGTTACTCGAATGTGTCCGTAACAGTTACTTTGTATGGACTTTGCAACATTTTTTACAGACCCTTTGTGTGTTCGCGATATTTTTTTAAAATCAAATCTTTAATGTTTCTGGTACCAAATTAACCGGGTAGGGTAGACCTTGGTTACTAAAGAAAGATACTTAAATTTTGTCCACTAGTTTTATTTTTATATGACTTTATATACCCTGGTCCAAAACTTTTTTTTACCGAGTATAGTTTAATAACCATCCCTCGGTAGAGAAATAGCCCCTATATACGAACTCGTGCTCCGCACTCGTTCTTATATCGGGACCATTTCTCTACCTCGGGAGATATTTCCCGTATCTCAAAAACACTGGTTATTAAACTCTATTTATCGACCTGATATCGCCTCGGTCGATATCGCTTTTCTCAGGTCGATAAATACAACACATATCGACCGAACCTAAAAGGCAACAATTATTTTATTATTAAATCAAATTATTCATGTAATTTTGAAATTTTGGAATTTTTGGAATTTTGAAATTTTGAATTTTGAATTTTAAAATTTTTGAAATTTTGAAATTTGTAAATTTTGAAATTTTGAATTTTGAAATTTTGAAATTTTGAAAATTTTGAATTTTGAAATTTTTTAATTTTGAAATATTGAAATTTTTTAAATTTTTTAATTTTGAAATTTTTGAATTTTAAATTTTTTGAAATTTAAATTTTTTGAAAATTTGAATTTTTTAAATTTTGAATTTTTTAAAAAAAATTAAATTTTTGAATTTTAAATTTTTTGAAATTTAAATTTTTTGAAATTTTTAATTTTTGAAATTTTTAATTTTGAAATTTTGAAATTTTTAATTTTTGAATTAGTTTAATTTTGACAACCAATAACAAATAATAAAACAACTTCTAATGATAAGCATTCTTTTAATGAATATCGCTTCATTCGTAACTACTTGTGACGGGATTAGCCGAACTAGTACGAATACTCCAAACTACGAAAAGAGACAATCGTCCAAGTGAAACAGACTGATCCCCTGATGATTTGAGGAAAGAATCCGAAATTGCCGAACACAATTTCATCAATGGCGGCGCTTCCGGTGCGACACAGTTTTTTTGCCCAGCCAGGTACGATTTCAACATTTGCACATGTGTTACCATTAGCCGATCATCGTCGGCCGGCTGCGCCGGCCGAGCTCTGCTCGGTATTAAGTAAATCACATAATATAAATGATCTAATGCGAAGATATTGGAGATTTATGCAAATCGTTTGTTCATCGTACGTACCACATCCCCAAGTTAAATAAACAATTACGCGCTTCTGCGTTTATACCGCGGGGGCATTCCCATGTAACTACTGGAAATTAATATTTGTTATATCATATTACACTGTTTTATGAAATATTACATGACTATTCTTTTAACGATAAAATACACACACTTGTGAATAAACATTGTGGCATATATCGACACTACACTGACTAGTCCTTGTTACTTACTTCTCCGAATAAACAATGCGCATAAATACCATTTGTTATATACATTTAATCAATCAATAATACATAGTTCAGTGGATGCTAAATATGATTCCAAATTCATAGAAATGACATTATACTTGATAATACAATAAGCTAATATGTAATAAGTATTTTACAGCTTTCCTCTATGATTAAGAATAATAAATTTAAGTTTCTCGTTCTTATCAAACGTTAAAACGTCTCCGTTATGTAGAGTTGTATTAAATATAGTGTTTCTTATATCATTATAAAAAGAACAGTCTAGTAAGAAATGGTGTTCATTTTCAACAGCATTATCATTACAATATCTAAAAAGTCTCTGGTTTTGATTTTCGCCGACATATCTTCCAGTTTCAATTCTAACTGGTTGTATACCACAACGAAATTGGGATAAAATAGATCGCTCACTATAAGTTAGTTTCATTTTCATGTAATTATCGGTATCAAAGATGTCTTTAAATATAATAGAAGTCCTCAATGTCGGTAAACTTGTGTATACATATTCCCGTCTAATATTCTCTGATAACGACATTTAATGTTGAAATATTAACGATAGTTGTATTATTGAAAGGAATAATCAACCAAGTTCTTGCATTACATTTTAACACTGCTTATTATTGCAAATGATATAGTCACAGCTGAAAGCAAGTTTCGTTAGACGATTGTCATCGAAAGTCACCATTATATTCCAAAAACGCGATATAGGGTCCTATAGAAACCACAGCGTCCAAACGTAATGACATCGCAGGTCCGCACTGTATTTCAAACAAGGAGCAACATTTGAATAAGTATACAATGGAAAAGAGAAATTACAACAGAAATGGTGGTGAAGACAGGGTTATGGTCAGTAGGCAATAAGGCCTACAGGTTAGCTTTAATCGATTTTATATGTACACAGTCATCGCTATTATCCTGTAGTCAGCGCCCAAGTAGACAATACAGTGTAAACAAACTACAATACAACTAATAAAGTCCACATCCAGAGAAAATAACAAAAGAAACACCAAGATGTAAAGCTATATAAAATACAAAATAAGAAACATCTCAAGATGTATACAGAATTGCACTGAACAACCACAGCAGTTGCATCCAAACAGAAAACCAATCTGGGCTACGACCAGAAAACCCGAGGGACGAGAGCTCATGCACCTATCTCCCTTGGTCTGGGTTTCAGTAGGGGCAATCAGTTCCAGGAGGTTATCCAGTCATCGCACAAGGGAAAAGTGAAGCGTAATGACTGACTGTAGAGGCTTCAATCAATAAACACGCAGTGCGTTGTAATACTACAGGGTCGTACTCTTTTCTGACGAACTTCCTGATTAATTTTGTAAAGTGGTCAGAAAATCCGCCAGATCCCAAAACCGTAATATCCAGGTCCACTGTCTATATAATCTTGGTAGCCACCCTATGTCGCCGATAATCGCTGGAACTGGAGCGAATCCATGAACTAAGAAATATCTGAAGTATCTGGAGGCACGATTTTGGATATTGTCTATCGGCGGATATTGTTTGTGACCCCATATAGACCAACCGTAATCAAGAATCGGAACTAGTTGTAATATAGTTTTTTTTGTATGAATTAAAACCAAATTCTTTGAATTGATGTACTTTAATTATAATGCTTCCAAGAGCCCTGCCTGAAACTTTAGCTAAAGCGGCGGAATTATAAGAAAAATTCAAGTGGTCATGAAATATGACAACTAAGTATTTGTACTGTCCGACTGTTTCTAATACATTATCAGCAATTTTAAAAAATCGCTACGCGGTTTAATGTGGACGCACTTATATTTATCAGTATTTGTAAGTCCACGCAACCTACGGCACCAGCTGTGAAAGGTATTTAATATGCGCTGTAAATCCTCTTCCGAACTCGTCAAGAGCACTAAATTATAATGCGGGACACCAGTTATCTCACGGACAAGATCATTAATAAATATCGAGAACAGCGTCGTTGACAAGTTATCTTCATGTTTCAATCCGGTTGTACAATTAAACCACTCCGTAAGCGAACTATTAGGACAGACACACGATACCGAACTTGCGTTATTTCTGATGGAGTTGTATATCTTTCAATCAATTTTGTATGAGAGTAACTTGTAAAGCAGCATACCATGATCTATAAAGTCAAACGCCTTAAGGCACACATTGATGAACGCAGTAAAAACAGATTGGTTATTACGGAGAACACTGCTAAGAGTAAATATATGATCTTCACATGAATGATCTTTCCTGAATCCATTCTGCTTGTCCGCAAACATATCATTGTCTTCCAAAAACATCGTAAGTCATCTATTTATGAATGAACTATAAAGCTTGCTTAGGCAAGAGGGTAGACTAACCCTCTGTAGTTCACAATTATTCTTCGATCAGAATTAGCGTTTTTCAAAATACGGCATATAATAGCTTTTCTCCACTCGAATGATATAATGCTCGTGTCAACACAACTTGAAATAGCTTGTGCAAAATTGCTATAACACGTGGATATTTAAGAAAATTGCACAGTATTGTTAAGTTGCTCATTTGAATCATATAGCGGGTCCGACTTAGAATTTTCCACTAATAGTTTATGAGCTTTTGACTGATTGTAATGAGCTTCGTCACAATTGTCAATCTGACCACTATTATAAAGACGCGTCCATCTGTCTAAATAAATATTATGATCTGTGGTAGCACAACCTAGATCGTCGTTTATTTCAACTAGTATAGAGTTATCTTACCATAGAGTCAAAGTTTGAATATTCTCCCAAAACTCATTAGGATTCTTAGGCACCATTTCGTCGCATTCAAATGAAACATTGCTCCAATAATTACGCTCGGATGTACGTAGAAGTTTATTAAAAGTATTCTACTTATATTGCTTAAGATTATTGATTTCTTGTTTAGAAAAAAAAATACAGGTACGTATTTATTATATCGATTATAACACAAGAATAACCCAATTTTTTACGCTATTGCTGGGGCTCTATATATTATCTCGGAGGTCATGGTAATCAGGCTTCTATGTTTACAGGCTGTTCCATTGGGCGCCCCCGTATGCAACGAACTGCGTTTCAATACACTAGCAGTGACAAACATGACAAACAATTAAGTCATTGCTTACGTCATATAGCTTGCGCTGTATGACGTCGAACGTTCTCAGCTTGTTCAATATGCTTATTAATGTTATATGTACTGATGCATATGATGGGTTTATATCTGGGGTTTGCATGGTTTGGGAGATGGCAAGTTTGTTGTAATTAACATTTCATTAAAATTACTGTTGAGTTCGTCTTTTTTTTACCAAGTGACGTCATGTAACTTGGCGCTTCCAACGGATGAAATATACGCGGGGAATTAATATCATAGAATAAAATACAGCTGTCTCCCTTATTTGTATAGATGAAAGACTGCGGAGATAGTATTGGAATAGAGAATAGAACCTGACGGGGATTTTCGTATTTGAACTATCTTGTTTTTTATTGAGCAGACACTCGTGCAACAGAAATGTTTGGTGCACCCTAGAATCGTGCACTGACTTCTTGCCTTTGACCGTTCCTTTGTGTTTGTGATGTCTTATGCCTTACGTGTATTGTAGTTGTCATTTTAGCTAATGCCTGTTTTTGTTTGACTTTGTTCTGTGAAAGTCTGATTTTCTGTTTGACGTTTATAACTACATGTATTATCTACATAAATGTATAGACATTAGTATCTACGTACATGTAGGAACATATATGTTTGAAGAAGCAAAATGGTTACATATGGTTGTCCTGGCGAACATTTATTATATGTTGGGAGTATTCATAAATTAAAATTCTGTACAAGTTATATTTTATTAATTCTGTGGCAGCAAAGGTGAGATTATAAATGACAAATCATGCATGACAAATGCACGACTCTCTTTTGTATAATGGTGTTTTATTGATGTGTCGTTGAAAAGTGATGTTACACCCTCACGATTACGATCTATGATATTACCTGGTAATCCCTGGCACGTTTATTATATTACTGAAGAGTCGGTCAACGACAAAATAGCATATGAATGCCTTTGAGCGAAATTATATAAGATGTGATTTTATATTTAATACTGGGATAAATGGTTACAACGCTGTGTTTATTCGTAATGAAATAATTTCACAGGGTTTACAAACGCAATAGGACACCTCACATATGAGTCAGAGCTCCAATACCGAATCGCCACCCAATAAATACTGAAAAGATGATCACTTGGAATCAACAACCACAACAAGATAGAAAAGTACCAGACTCGGTTTTATTGAATCTGTTCATAAGAGGTAATTATAAGATGCAACACCACTATACACTGTCATGTGAATATGCTTAAACTCCATGACAGAATCACTTTTCAATTGAAATACAGGCGAAACGTAACAAAAAACGATTTATGCAACAGAACGTTTTATAGTAAACAAGAAAGCATGAGCATTTCCTTTTTTTCCCTCAATCTGCACATTCTTACAAGGTGGTCAACATCATAGCAGCTAGTTATTAAATGTGTTTAAAAATGCATATTGACAGTGTATTCTTTCATCAATGAGTTTGCAGCTTTTGTTTTATATTACACTGATTGGTGATACATTAAATAATTCGTGTCTTTGTTGTTGCTTGCCTCCGAAGGGGTCCCCGTTACTGTATTTATTGTTGATATATGATAACATTGAACATGCAATTCCATGATTTTTGATGACGCGATCTGATATATACTTGATAATCTAGCTTCTAAAATGAAGCTATTTATTTGTAAAGTAATTGTAAATAAAAAGTATGAAATGAGAAATCTGGAAATCGTTGCACAAGATGAATACAAAATATATTGCAGTTTCGGTTTGACTGAGACTGTTAATGAACGGTATTGAAACGTCTTTGCTACCGTTTACGCAGTTTCGCCCCGGGTTCAGCAGAAATTAATATTTAAAATGCCAATAGTATAGAAATTTGAGAACCCCATCCCGAAGAAGTTGTGCATATGACGGTGAACACGGAACCTTCAATGAGGTGTTTTCACACCATTCCATGATCTATGGCATTTCCACAGTATACATGAACATGACTTCGATAAAATATCTTCAAGTCTTGATTTTATGAGCATATGAATATATACTTTCACAAGTATAGCATATTGCTTAACTAAACATATACAGGCCAACTAGTCCAATGTTTATACTATTTAAAATGTACGTGTAAGTGTCCTGCCATCCTTGACCATAACCGTAATATAACATGTTAATACTTATTAGAACTGTAAGGTTACATATCTTTATTGGATATATCGCCGTAAAGCATACCGATGGCTGCGCGAAAGATAGACATACATGTATTTCTTTGTTCAGGAACACACTCATTACCCATAATAGCGGTATTATTTCAATAGTGTTTTAGTTCTGGGTTCCGTTTTATGAAACAACTTACGCCCATTTTGATCGTAAATCATTTTCTTAAATTCTTCACTATACATTACACTTTTCAAATAAACGTGATTTTCATTTTCTTATGCATGTGCTATTTCTGCACTACGTGCACAAATAATTTTCTACATTTAATGCTTAGGTGAAAATAGTGAACGATTTTAAAATGTGAGACGTATCATCAGAATTTTAATAAAACAGGGCCCTGGTTCCCATGTCTACACGCGATATGTATATATTTGAGTTTCTGTTAGACATACTGTTGAATACATTGTCTATATAGTGGATGATACGTATTTCTTTGTTCAAGAATCTCTCTTTACCCCTAACACGTTATTTGTTCAATCATGATTTATGTCTTGTTCCCATGTCTACTCATGATATATACTTATATTTGAATTTCAATTTGATATACTATTGAACATATTGTCAATTTAGTGGATGATAATGCAGGCGTGTTGCGTGATATACACATACGATACTCATATAGGGGCTGTCGTAGACTCATGTTGTCAGAATCAAGATTTAGTGGATGTATTAACTTAATTTGACACCGTAGATGTGATATGAATTTTTGATTTTAAAAATAATTATGTAAACACCACCATGTATTTTTGAAATTTATATCAAACTATGACAAACATTCACGAATATAGAAGCCCTGTTAGAGCTATTAGTAGAAGTTTAATTCGTTTATAAAGAAACATATGTGTTGCTTTCTGATGATACATGTATGCATATCTTGTTTTTTTCTGCAAAGACATACACATTTTCTGGATGTTGCCATGACCCTATCTCGTGATACTTTGTTTCGAAGAATACACGGCTGTACGATTCTTAAAACATATCCCATATTTTTATTATAACCTTTGCGCCCCGTTGATAAATTATCAATAATGTTTTGCGCACGTTGCATTATTTTTACCATGATTGGTGGGGGACCCTTTTACAGTTCGCCACTATGCTTTCCTCTTTAATTGCACGATGACCGGACAGGCTGTAGACCCTATGATGACGCCTATCTAAAGCCCATTGGGACGGTGGCGTTTGATGTTTGTCTATGATCTTTCCTGTCGTGCCCTTAACGGTTTATTCTCTTGTTGCTCTGGCTTCTGCCATGTCATTGAGTACCTTCATTGTGGGTTTCTAGGATATTGTTTTTTTTGTATTATATTTACACGAGCATATTTGTGTTTTACTTATATTGGTGCACCCTAGAACCGGTTTAAACCCCCAGTGACCTTCGTGCCACTGACCGTTCCAAGGCGGTATCCCAATTGTCAACCCTTTTGTGTTTGTGATGTCGTTTGCATTTTGTATTACTTTTGCCTTCTCGTTTGTCTGTTTCCGTGTTTTTTTTTGTGTTTTGTGGTTGACTGTCGTCCTTGAATGCTACTTTTCCTTTCCGATATTTGTATCTTTCTTTCTTCTCGACGAACTGGTCTATTAGAAGGACGCAATTCTCCGAGACTGACACATCTCAAGCGGCGTCCCAAGAGTTACGAATATATGTGTTAATACTAATTCTAAAATCATCAGTATAATGTATTTTGATTTAGGTATAATTATGTAAACCTGATGCTGCTTTAGCAAAAATATCAGCTCTGTCATTAACACGTATTCCTACATGGCTTGGAAGCCAGAAGAAAATAATGACATTATCAACTGTAAGAGAATTGTACTTTTATAAAACTGGCTTATCATGTTTCTTATTACCCAGGGCTTGAAGAGATGAAATGAATCAGAAAAATTTACAAAATGGTCATCATCAGATTCCTGTATATAGTTTAATTTTAGAGGCCTTGTCTGGCAGGCGGCTCTTAATGCTGTGTTTGTGAACAACATCTGCTGCAGCTACCTTATCTCAATATTTAGAACCATATGTGTATAAATGTTGAAAGTTACTGTATTTCGATTTAATTTCATTAAACTTGCTTTGAAAGATATTAGGATCTGTACTGGACTTGTTACTATTACAAAGATAAAATATAATCGTTGGTGTTTCCAAAGTCCACAGTGGAAATTGTTGTACATTGTACTTGGCCATCAGGTTTAGGTCGATTTCAATGTCTCTTAATTTTGGTTTAATACGAGGACCAAATGGTCGAATGGCTTTCGGATTTCTATAAAAAAGAGGTTCAGCGGATCATAGAATTAAAAACAGTATCGAAAGCTCGGTTTGAATGGTTTGGATGTAATTTAAAGGTATACTAAAGTGCTAATTTGTCCCGTCTATGAGACAGTGATGGTTCATTAGCTCCAACATATAGACTTTCGGCTGGTGATGTACGAAAGACTCCTAAGGGGAGTCGTAATCCCTGATTATGTATAGGATCGAGCATCTGCAAGTGGTGATAATGATATAGTATTGATGATACAAGTATGTTATATAATATATTGGTGATAAGTTTTGTATGATATTTGCTGAACGTAATTGTTTACCTATGATATATCTAAGAAGTATGATGCATGCTCCATCTACTAACCAAAAACAATGTTTTTTATAAATGTTGTTGTTCCATTTTTTTAAACTACTTTTAACATTTTGACATTTATTTCTGTTCCGCATAATTGCTAACAGTTTCATTATGTATCTTTCTCTGTTAAAAATGTCATGTTATATTATATATTAAAGAGACATTGAGATATTAAACCTTTGTAAGGTGTTTAACAAAATAGGCTTACATTGATACAGCAGAAAAAGTTCCAGTAATGAATTCTGGTTCATCCAATACTGTAAATATCGGAATTGTTGCAGACCAATTCATTTGCCAAAGACTATAGGGGATACATCCGATATGTATGTCTCTGTGGGTTGATCTCATTTACAGAAAAAAACACGATATCGATGGAAGAAGAATACATTCTCAATGTCGTAGTAAATATAAGTTGTTTGCATGTTTCAACTAAAAGCAGTCGTATTTTGATTTTCAAAAACTTAACATCACATAAAGACAGACACGCAATACTAATCAGTTTTCCATCAAACATGCTGATGTTGCTCAGTGAAATGCTGAACTCCCGAGTTTTGACATAGAAGGACGAAAACTATAAAACGAAGACTGACTTAATTATATTTGTGAAGGATCGGAGCTGGATATATAACCATGTTACAATATGTATGATTTAGTGTTGCCAAAGGAAATAATTATGAAGTTTGAAAATCCTGCAACATACACTGGTAAGTGATTATGACAAATTGTCTCGATTTAAATGTTTAAACCTACATTTTCTGTTTTGTAAACGTCTAGCACATCTTACAGTGCAAAATATCTAAAAGCATTTAAAGCACGATCTAGGTCTAGATATTTCTATTTATTGCTTTTCGAAGTATAACAAGTACATTACTTTTTGATAACGCGTTTTCCATTGTTTGAGCTATGTATAAGAAGAGGAAACTATAAGGTCAGAAACAGCTGATTCTTAACGTCTCATTCGCACAATCTCTTTGAATTACTAAACCGAGGTGCTAACGATGAGATATAGGGTCCTATAGAAACCACAGCGTCCAAACGCAATGGCATCGTAGGTCCGCATTGTATTACAAACAAGGAATATTAATTAATTATACAATGAAAAAGACGAAAAACAACAGAAAGGGCTACCGACTTGGAACGGTGAGTAGGTAATAAGGCATACAGGCTAGCTTAAACAGTTTCCGTAATTTGAAGGGATAACGTTGAGCAAAACGTTTGCTAGTCTAGCAGTGCCGTTTAATTTAAACACGATTTGGTTAATTAACCTGTATGTATTTCGCCTCGCAAGCCATACCATTTGTTCGTATAGATACTATAATTTTATCCAGTTGTAACAATTCAACATTATTTAAACCAATTATGATCTAATAGTATATATATCGTTACTAAATTGATATTATCCTAATACGATAATTTGTATTGATTTGCCTAGTTGCAAATATGTTAATTGCCAGCACAAATGTGACATATTCTTACAAATAAAAACCATAAAAAATGAATTGCAGTTTTATAAATATGGACTGCATTTGTTGATAATGGTAACATAATGTTACTGAACCAAAATCCCAACGCAACTTTGCTATGTTCCCTATTTTATTGTATATACTGTGTTATACATATATTATTGCTAGGTTTGGATTGAAAAATAATTTCAAAGAATATAGTGTTACAAGAACCAATACATTTAGTTCTGCCATCATACTCATTTCAGTATTCTTACTAAGTGTGTCTGACTCACAACTCGTGAAAAATGGACACATTCATAACTACAAATTAAATGTAAATTTAATAGGAATGAAAAAGTGATTACAATTATTCAAGCACACATTAAAGCATATCCTCAGAAAACAATTGCATTATGTATATTTATATATATATATATATCTATATATATGTTTCCATATCATTTATCAGATCAGCGTTTATCTAAGATACAGACAAACAGGAACATATTGCGTTCTTACTTTGGTTCAGTTTATACAGATTAGTCAAATATTTAGAAACGTCATATTGATCTAATGTAACGCACGCCAGTATAGTACGATGTTTTTTAATTATCGTTCTGTCTGCTATTACCTAAGAGGTTCTATTTGTTCCACAATTTGCCAACCGAGGATCAAAGCACAGAAACCGATACTGCATCTTGTTATGATCGAAATCACGTCGGTACTTCCGATCAGTACTTCCGATCACGTATTAGGTTCGTGTGAGATGTCGGAGTGTACCACTTAAAGTAACATAACAACAACTTACGTCCACAGAATATTTCGAGCGATCATTGTGAAATAAAATATGTCCATAAAGGAGTTAAAGTGAACTGAGTTGAACGTGCACTAACTCTTAAAGTTCGTATTGCGCAAACGGGGATAAAGTATTCAGACACAACCACCATTCACATCTAGACAATGTGGACTCTTTGCATAGTGTCATGTACACCAGTCATCTGGTAAAAAGAATACACACACAACAATATTTAAACATAAAGTGAGCGATGGAAACATTACTGTTTATTACATAAATAAATCTTGATTTTACATGTATATTGTTTTAATTAAATGGATTTAAATTACACAAAATCTATGATTCCTTTGTTTGAATGGTTCAAATGTAAATATTTTACAGAATAATTAATACATAATATTTTATTTGATGTAAGCATCTTGCTTGCAGAGGTACAACATAATCAAATAAGGAATACACTGAATTTGTCAAAACAGGTATGATAATGTTTTATAGAGGCAACATTAAATCGTTACGGATAGTTTCAATATAACAATCTCAAAAAAATAAAACAACTGAGATACAAATATGCATATCATCGAGAGGTAAATAAATACTTATACTGTTTGTCTGTTTGTGAGAGGTAGTATAATTTGCAACACCTATTAAACCTCCCCCCAACCCCCACGACTCCCTGCGGCTTAAATCCATCTGTTTTATAAACGCTTTTACATGTATGTGTTTAAATGTTACAGTACATATCCATAAGGAATAATCATCACATCAGTAGGTCATTGTGTGTGTGTGTGCGTGAGTGCGTGTGCGTGTTGTTGTTGTTGATTTGTTACGCCAAATGCTAGTGTGTTTTAACGTCTTCGCTCAACATGAAAAGCGCGCATGATGTGCATCGTCACGAATAATAAATAGCATCATTTGTACTTAGTTTTAGTTCTGGTGTCATTATCATAAGTATAACATATTGACAACGTTTACATTAAAGGCAATTATGTCCGGCATAAAAATAGTATGAAATGAGACATTTGGAAATCGCTGAAACCGATAAATACAAAAAACAATATTGCAGTCGAGGTTTGATGGAGACAGTACAAGAACGGTAAGTAACAATGATTGCTACAGTTCACGTCCTCTAGCCCCGAGTTGAGCAAAATTCAACATTTAAAATGTCAACTATACGAACATTTGAGCCATCCCGAGAATTGATATGCATTTGTCGGTGAACATGGAACGTCAGTGAGGTATTTGCATACCAGTCTATGGCCAGCGGCGTATGTCTTATAACAACATGATTTGCTTTACACGAGAGAGACCACAATGGGAGAAATAAACAAAATGGATTTTAGTTGGGAGAAGAGGTTACAAGAAAACAGTGATACAATGTATCACAAGCCGGTCAGAACATTTACGTAAGAAAACAGTATGGGAGTGAATATGATAAAAATAAACAGTTTGTAGATGTTAGAACTCTTTATTTGTCATTGTCAACAGTCAAATCAGATTTATCATGAAAGATTGGAGCACTAGATAACTAGTCATCATGAGACAAAATGAACCTGTTTTTAATTTTGGCCTCTGTGTTGTATAATTTTATAATATGAATATGATAGACATCTGAAATAGAACGTGTAATGGATCACTCAATAGAATGTTGTTTAATAATTGGAATGTGAGGAATTGGGAAAAGATAATTGTTAGAATATGAAGAATTCGTAAATTATTATAGTTATAATCAGAACGACAACTTAATGATAATATAATTAAGTAGAAATTGGAGCGTCTGCGAAAGTAATCACAATTGTTAGCAATGTAAATTGAGAACAAAGGGTTCAATGTTAAATGATTTTTATTATGAAACCTGATTAGTAGTTATTGAGAAAAAGTAGCAGTGGAACTGACCTATTTCAAACTCTTTTGAAGATGCTTCAGTTAAAGTTTCATCAATTCTGTATTAAAGAGGTGTTGCTTATTTTAAAATCAGACAACACGACACACAAACAGTTAGAAATATTCAAACACAATTTCCTTTATATTATTCGTATAATTAAAATTAATTATTGAACAAATGCAAGTTATGTAGAAAAACTAACGGGGCGCCGCAAGCTTTTAAAAAATCAAGATTACCGTTTGTCTCTTTAATAAAGGTTAACCGCGATCAATAATCAGTGACAATAACAATGTATAACCAGCTGTATTCGTATGCTGAGAAAGAATTATATACTGTATCCCTGAAATTGATACCTAATTCAAGTAGTAGAAGACCAATAAAATGCCTGTATACCAATTTGACTGCGTCCCGGTATTCTTACTAGAATACAGTTGTTTTATGAACAGTAAAATTACGTTAATTCACAGTCCTACACTCAAAGCAGCTCTCTGAGTCCGGGATACATGTAGCCGTAGCCTTTTCAATGAAGCCAGCGTATCACAAGCTACAGTCGATATACTTAATTAAAAAGCAGACAACATATCCTAAAGGTGATTAAACATTACTCAAATCCTTAAAGGCTGGAGTAGTGAAACCAGCTATTCAAAATTAAAGTAAGAACAAAAAGTATTTGAAGATGTACCATCGATATCAGTAAACACATTTCATGCTCATCAATCTCAAAAGATCGGATTGAATAACAATTCGAATTGCAAGCATGGGGAGACGTTTTACCATCGCCGTACTGCAAAAGCAATGCTACTGTGTTATGTAAAATGAGTATGATATGAGAAATATGGAAATCGGCGAACACGATCAATTCTTAAAGTATTGCAGACTCAATTGAATGAGACTGTACATGAACTGTAATGAAAAATGCTTGATACGTTCACGCTCTCCACCCCCGGGTTGAGCAGAATGCACTATATAAAAGTCAGCAGTACGACAATTTAAAAAATTGGTATGCATAAGACGGTTAACATGGAATCTTCAATGAGTTATTTTCTTAACATAAAAATAAAAACATTTTTTTTACGAATCAATTAATAGCTAAGGAACATGTTACGCCGTATGCAGTAACTAAGATTAATGTAACAGTAATGTGTGACGATTTCCTCCAAAACTTAATATCATCGACTTAGTCTGATCTATGGTAATACTTAAAGACATAATAAATCATTTATTTTAAGCTTTTTTACATCTGATATCGTTTGCCATTTGAAATTATAGGTTATAAATTATCAATCGTTTCCGCTATTGTACACTATGATATTGCAAACAACCTTATAAACAAACGGGAAACGATAAAAGTCAATACTAATTAGAAAATCGACATAAAATGTCATCATATTAGAACCGGAAGTGAACAACCGTGTAAACAAACGGAAAGCGATACAAGTCAATACTAATTAGGAAATCGTCAGCAATGTCGTCATATTAGAACCGAAAGTAAACAACCTTATAAACAAACGGGAAATGATAAAAGTCAATACTAATTAGAAAATCGACATAAAATGTCATCATATTAGAACCGGAAGTAAACAACCGTGTAAACAAACGGAAATGGATTAAAGTCAATACTAATTAAAAATTCGACATAAAATTTCATCATATTCAAACAACCATGTAAACAAACGGAAAGCGATTAAAGTCAATACTAATTAGAAATTCGACATAAAATGTCATCATATTAAAACCGGAATTAAACAACCGTGTAAACAAACGGATTGCGATAAAAGTCAATACTAATTAGGAAATCGTCAGCAATGTCATCATATTAGAACCGAAAGTAAACAACCGTGTAAACAAACGGAAAGCGATTAAAGTCAATACTAATTAGAAATTCGACATAAAATGTCATCATATTAAAACCGGAAGTAAGCAACCGTGTAAACAAACGGATTGCGATAAAAGTCAATACTTATTGGGAAATCGACATAAAATGTCACCATATGAGAACCGGAAGTAAACAACCGTGTAAACAAACGGAAAGCGATTAAAGTCAATACTAATTAGAAATTCGACATAAAATGTCATCATATTAAAACCGGAAGTAAGCAACCGTGTAAACAAACGGATTGCGATAAAAGTCAATACTAATTGGGAAATCGACATAAAATGTCACCATATGAGAACCGGAAGTAAACAACCGTGTAAACAAACGGAAAGCGATTAAATTCAATACTAATTAGAAAATCGACGTAAAATGTCATCATATTATAACCGGAAGTAAACAACCATGTCAACAAACGGGAAGCGTTGCTTCCCATATTTCTGCTAACGAAATGAAAGAAATACTTATTTCGACTGACTCATCTACTGAAATAACGCTTACTTGATGATCAAACATCTTCTGATATATCGCATGAAGACAACATACGCATTGTCACGTTTAACCATTTCGCACCAGTTATATGTCCGAACGCACTATATGACAATGGACGCATTTAAATTTAAAGTAAAGCTATTGCTAGTTATAAAGCAATACATCTCGAACTAAAAGTGTTTGTAACTAAACATATAATTATATTCTTATCTTTATGGATACATATTACGCCAGACTGGTTACTGGTTATGTTCGTGCCACACAATACGACATGTAGTTCCAAATAATATTTCTATATACACATTAGCTAATATAGTTTGAATTATTTCATATATTTGATTGCTATTATCTAATAAAAGTTATAATTATTTCGAATATATCATTTTGACAGTTTATCAAAGTTTGATAAGAAACATGTAAAATATCTATACCAATCGCGTTTTGTGATAAAGGTGCATTAACTAACGCTAGATGGCACCACTTCATCCAATTTACAATACATCATCTCAAGATACGAACAATTGAGGCTCGATGCCATATATCATTAATGACCTACAATACACTGAGTTCTGTTAAGTCATTTTTTTCAGGGCGCCATATTGTCCGCCATCTTATGGATTCCAAATTGCATACAACACAAATGACAGTATGGGGTACATGCAATACAATCCCACGTAAATAATCTGACAGTATAAGAAACATCAATAATTAACAAATGTAAATTTTCATTGTACAAGACTTGTGCATGCAAATAGCGTTATCCAGAGTGGTAAAGAGTGGTAAATAAATATCGCATGATAATCATAAATATTATGCCCATCATAGGTAATCATGTTGAAACATAAACATTATAGTACAATATTTATTCTAAAATGTCCGCAAATACGAAACTAAAGCTAATAGTTTAATACTGGTAGTCATGCGTCTAGTCACAGCTATCTTACAACACGTAACACTAAACGTACAAACATGATAACATTCATGAATTAATAAAGAACACATATACTGTTTAGATCTATTTATTAGGTTTATTCATCAATAAATGACGAAGGATGTCGTGTTAATACAACGTTTGAAGAATTGGGAATATATATATTACATTACTACCTTCTAGTTGTTTTTAGCTCTACTGTCCAAGGGCCAGCAGAGCTTATGGGATGGCGAGTTGTCCGTCGTCCGTCCGTCTGTATGTTTGTCCGTTAACTTTTGACTCGTTAAGACGATAGGGCCTTCGTTTTCCATCCGATCTTTACCAAACTTTAACAGATTGCTAATATCAATGAAGGCTCGGAAAAAATCGAAAACCAGCCAGATCGGACCAGTAACAACGAAGTTGCGGCCCTTGAATTAGTTAAAAATGCTATATTTTGCCTCGTTAAGACGATAGGGCCTTTATTTTTCACCGGACCTTTACGCAACTTTAACAGATTGTTAATATCAATGAAAGCTCGGACAAGTTCGAAAACCATCCAGATTGGACCGGCGGAGTTATGGCCCTTGATTGAGTTGAAAATGCTCTATTTTGCCTCGTTAAGACGATCTTTACTAAACTTTACCAGATTGTTAATGTCAAAGAAAGCTCGGTCAAGTTCAAATATCAGCCACATCGGACCAGTAAAAGCGGAGTTATGGCCCTTGATTTCGTTAACAAGGCTATATTTTGCCTCGTTAATATGATAGGGCCTTCATTTTTCATCAGATCTTTACCAGATTGTTAATATCAATGAAACCTTGGACAATTTCGTAAACCAGCCAGTTGGGACCAGTAACAGCGGAGTTATGGCCCTTGATTTAGTTATAAAAGCTATATTTTGCCTCGTTAAGACGATAGGGCCTTCAATTTTTATTTACGGCCCTTTGACATTTTTATTTTAGATTTCTTGTCGGCGCTACTCCTCCTAAACGCCTTGTTGGATTTCGACGAAACTTGGCAGTAAGCATCGGTATGATGTCTAGTTGTGCATATCGCGGTGTATAAATGAAATCTTGGACAGGTTCGAAAACCAGCTAGATCATGTTAATAACGACAGAGTTATGGCCCATGAATTGTTGAAAAATGCTATATTGTATTTTCCTTTGTAGTCTGTAGTTACTTCATTTTTTATCTGATCTTTACCAAATTTGTTTATAATGTTAATATAAACCCCAACCCATTTTGATGAAATCTCATTCATAGAAGAAAGTGGGAAAAAATAAAAATACCCATGCCAGACTAGACACAGCATACTTGTTGCATGATTATAAGGTGAGCGATCTAGGGCCATCCGGACCCTCTTGTTTTTGCAGTGTGTTAAAAGAAGTACTGATGGGAATTTTATGACGTCAACCATTGATATAAGAGCCATTTTAGCCAGTAGCGCGTCCACAGGCCCTGTTGGGCCTCTTGTTTCTATTTGCAGCAATTGCATACACAGCTGAAATACGAATATACACAAAAGGAACATCACCTTATACTTTGCATCGACCAGACATAATATTCACACAACCTAAATAACTAGTCCATTTGGGATATAAGTGAGTTACCAATACACATTTATCGAACTAATCTTCTTTTAATAGATTTATGTTATATTCCATAGGAATATATATACGACCGTCACTGGTTATTACCTAAAACTACCATATATATCCGTAATCAATGGTAATGCAGTAAATGAAGATGCTTTGTGAATGTGCACAGTATGAAATAAAAGATATATCACTTTGAGCCCTTCCCTCAGATGTTGTTAACTTATCCTCAAAAGAGGGCGACGCTTGATGTTTGGCTTAAATCTTGTTTTGTCTTATCTTTAATTGCTACTTCCAAGTCATCAAGTATTTGCATTGCGGCTACCCAAGCTTTTGTAGTTTATACAGAGTAAAGGTGGGGTAACAGTGATGTTTGGAGCACGATAGTACCTGGTTTAAATCCGACAATTACCTTCTTGCCACTGACCATAGTTCCATAGCACTATATCTGTTGTCAGCCATTTGTGTTTGTGATGTCACATGCCTTACGTGCATTAACATTGTAATTGTCGTTTATAACTACTTGCATTATCTACGTACATGTAGATACATTACTATATACGTACATGTTGGAACATATCTGTTTAAAAACGCCAAACGGTTACATACATTTGTCCTAGCGAGCATTCATTATAAATAGAGACTATTCACCAACTAACATACTGTTTTCAAGTCATATTTTATTTATTTATCGGCAGCAAAGACGAGATTATAAATGAATCATTTTCAGGGGATAACATTGACTTGGATATTGGGATACAGACGTTGGTATACGTTATGCAAATTGTCGACAAATGTACGACTCTCTATTGTATAATGGTGTTTTATTGATGTGGCATTGAAAAGTGTTGTTATACCTACACGATAACGATCTGGTCTGGTAATCAAATAACAATGCTATTTCCTGGTAATCCATGGCGCGTTTGTTAGATTACTGAGGAGTCGGTCAACGACAAATAACATATAAATGCCTTCAGCGTAATAATATAAGATGTGATTTTATATTTAATACTTGGTTAAATGGTTAAAATATAGATATAAAAATCGTACAGGAAAAGCAACACAAGGGTTGACTTTAGGGCTACCGCGTTGGAACGTTTTTTGGCATAAAAGACAGCTGGGGGTTTAAACCAGGTTTTAGGGTGCATCAAACCTCACACTTACCCTACTGTCATCACAATAAATAAAGAAAACCCTGCCATGAACTATTCTCTAACCAACAACGCAGCATTAATAGGTAATATAAGTAAAACACAAAGATGCTCGTGTATATATAAATACAAAAAAAACAATAGCGTATAAAGGCAAAAAGAAGGTACTCAATGCCTTTGCAGAAGCCAGAGCAACAAGAGAATATACCATTGAGAGCACGACAAGACAGGACTGTATTCAAATATCAAACGTCACCGTTCTTTTCTGGCTTTAGGTAGACGTCATCATAGGGTCCACAGCATATCCGGTCATCGCACAATCAAAGAGGATAGGATAGTGGCGAACTGTAAATGAGTCCATCACCAAGCATGCAGTGCCTTGCAAAATGATAGTGTCATAAACTCTTTTGATAAACCTTTTAACAAGTTTAACAAAGATGGTATGACAGTGATCATGGCCACTTTCGACGTTTGTAAATCACGTCACCATAGAAGTCAGGTTGTGACAGTCCTTGTCGCAGAATAGTTTTTAAATTACTTTTATATTTGGAAAGAATATCAGGGTTACGATAATACATTTTGCAAAGGTTTTACACAGTTTATGGTAACGGTAACCCTGATGGAGTAGCTGTTTAGTTATACAAATATTACGAATATTAAAGTACTCAACTCGAGTACAAGCTCTAGAAAAACTCTCACTTTATTGGTAATGAAGTAAGTTCACAGGGTTGCCAACGCATTAGGACATCTCACAGATGAGTCAGAGCTCCAATCCTGAATCTCCAATTAAGCCTACCTTAAACCACTATACACGTGCATACGAACGTGCTTAAATACTAAGATAGAAGCGCTTTTAATTTCAAATACAGACTAAACGTTCAAACACACTGTTTATGCAAAATAATTTCTAGAGAAAGCAAGAATCCATGAACGTATCCATTTTCTTCCTCAGTCTCAACCTAGTATAGCTTTTCCTCAATGAGTTTGCAGCTTTTGTTTATGGTTTTAGTGTATACCATATTACACTGATTGATGATACATTAAATATCACGTGTCTTTGTGTTGGTTGCTTCCGACGCGGTCCCGTTACGGTATTTCTTGTTGATATATGCTAACACTGAACATGCAGTTCCATGATTTGTCGACGCGATCTGCTATCTAAATGATAATCTAGCTTCTAATAGGAAGCCAAATATTTGTAAAGTAATTGTGAAACTTGTTTTTCAAATAAATCTCTCGAAGGAAATGGAAAATAAAACAGTTATCGATTTAAGTAATGCTATTCACAGTGCTTATTCACAATGGTTGAGCTATGAATAAGACGAGTAAACTATGGGGCCAATAATAGCTGATCTGTAATGTATTTTCAAAAAATAATTCATGTTCGGTCCTGTCTGGGATATAACGCACACTCTCTGAATTACTAATCCGAGGTGATAACTATTAAACGAACGCTCCACCCTACATGAGTACTCATTCATTATTTAGGGATTGTCGGTGTAAGTGCAAAGCAAGGTAGTCGCATTTGTTTTGGAAATAATACTGACATATTTGTTGAATGGATAATACTGACATATTTGTTGAATGGGTCGGTATCTTATAAACGGTGTTTTTTAGACATTGACACATTTTAACGTAACATTTCTTCAATTTAAATATTTATTATTTTTATTCCTGGAAGTTAATTTGTAAATCGTTCGGAACTTGATATATTAATTGATATAAACAGATATAATAGTTTCCATACGTTGTAGAAGCAACGTTAAGCCAAACGTTTGCTAGTTTAGCAAAGTCGTTTAATTTAAACACCATGTGGTTAATTAACCTGTTTCGTCTATTTTATACATGTATTATCCTCGCAAGCCATGCTATTTGTTTGTACTGATGGGTACTTTATCCAGTTGTAACAATTTCAACATTATTTACACAAATTATCTAATAGTATATTAGTATATTGACGCTTTGAATTGATATGGCTTGTTGCAAATATGTTAAATGCGACACATTCATATGAGAGAAAATCATAAAATTTAATGTTGAAGGAGGTGCAATTTAACACATATGGTTATATTTTTAGGTTGTTAATGGTGAAATAGTGATACTGAACCAAAATTCCAACTTTCCCTATTTGATTTTATATACGTTGTTAACAATATAGTATCGCTAGGTTTGGAATGACAGATAATTTCATAGAATGTATTGTTACAAGAAGCAATACATATCTTTTCGTCATCTTACTTATTTCTGTATAAGTACATGTACTACGTGTGACTGACTCACTACTCGTGAAATAAAAACACATTCATAACTACAAATTAAATGTAACATGAACTATTAAATTAATACGAATGAAACGGTGATTCAAATTATTCAAGCACAAATTATAGCATATCTTCAGCCTTCGATTGCATTATATATTTGTTTCCATATCATAACGTGGTCCAAGTATTAACTGTTATACCCATCCAATCCCTTCTCCAAGAAACGAAAACGGGGTTGGCTGGGGTATGACATTAAACCTTAATTTCGGCTTAAAATGTTTGCATATTGTAAAATTATAACATTTAATATTAGGTAATTTTAAACAGGTTATCGCATTTTTATAGTAAAAAAATATATTTTAAACGTGTTTTATTTTCGAAATATCCGTTATAAAATCGTGCTAATATAAGCTTTCCCATCGCTGAATGGAATTAAGACGGGACCACGTAATGATTTTGAAATAAGTGTCCATTACACAAGATATATAGTCAAACACGATCATATGGCTTTATTCAGTATATACAGCTCAGTCAAATATCGAGAAACGCTTTATTCATCTAATTTAGCGCAAGTCAATATACGACGTTATAATTATCGTTATTACGACATGGTTCTAATTGTTCTATAATTTTCCAACCAAGGATTAAAGCACAATAGCCGAAACTGCATCTTGGTATTAACGAATTCAAGTTGGTTATTCCGATCACGTATTCGGTTCGTGTGAGATTATTCACGTCGGAGTGTACCACTTAAAGTAACATGACAACAGCATACGTGAACAGAATATGGCGAGCGATCACTGTGAAATAAAATATTTCCATAAAAGGGTTCAAATAAACTGAGTTTTACGTGCACTGTTAAACTCTTAAATAGAATGAACAGTCCAGACCTATCCCACATTCACATCAAAAAGACAATCGACGTAGACTCTTAACATATATAGAGGATCCTACATGAGTACTCATTCATTATTGAATTGATTAAACTCGATAGCCATAATATAATACAAGAGCCTCGCATTATATCATTTTGCCATCTCGATTAATAAATTCAATAATGAACATTATAAATGAGAACGAATGTTAGATTATATTTATCACATAACTCACATATCGACTTTTATTGTATTTTGCCTGTCGCTTTAACACGCGAGACCGGCATAAACCGTGAGAATTGGATCATAGTCATTAACGATTATTTTGACAGGGCATACTGGGTGATATTAAACTCCCACACCGTAAGTTATTTGATAAAGTCATATACACCAGTCTGCACGTAAACTGAATACATACAGAACTATTTAAAATACAACTGAAATTCATCATTGGAAATATTAATTAACTGAGAAATAATAAATACGTACCTGTATTTTATCGGTGAATAAAATACAGTTAGGAGTTCCGATGCGTAGTACTTATATTTATCGGTGAATACAATACAGTTAGGAGTTCGGATGCATAGTAATTAAATTTATTCACCGATAAAATACAGGTACGTATATATTATTTCGATTCAAACACAACGATAACCCCAATGTTTACGCTATTGTTGGGGCACTATATATTATCTCGGAGGTCAAGGTAATCAGGCTGCTATGTTTACAGGCTGTTCCATTGGGCGCCCCCGCATGCAAAGTTCTGCGCGGTACATTATGTTTAAATACACTAGTAGTCAGGTGATGAACAATTAAGTCATTGCTTACGTCATATAGCTTGCGCTGTTGACATCAAACGTTCTCAGCTTGTTCAAGATGCTTATTAATGTTATGTGTACTGATGCATATGATGGGTTTATATAGGGTTGTGTGCAACATTTGGGAGCATGGCAAGTTTGTTTTTAATAAAAAGTTCATTAAAAGTACTGGTGAGTTTGTCTTCGTGACGTATATTTACCAAGTGACGTCAACGTAACGTTGCGCTTCCAACGGATGAAATATACTCCGGGAATTAATGGAACAGCCGTATTCTATCGTAGAATAGCATACAGTTGTCTATCTTCTTTGTCATATGAAAGACTGCGCAGGTCGTGTTAGAATGTAAATTACACACATTATGCGGTCCTGCCTTAATGCCATTACTGAAAAATGTGAAAAAAACAACTCTTAAATGTTTTAATTTTACAATATGCACATTTTTAATCCAAAATTCAGGTAAAGCCTATCTCGTTTTCGCTTATTGGAGAAGTGGTTGGATGGGGTTTGAAAATCAATATTCGGACCAAGTAATGAATACATATTTTTTTTGTATGTTGTTTCACTTAAATGGGTTTTAAATGAAAATCTGTATTATTATTTCTTTGTTGAAATGGAACTATTTTCAGAATACAGAATATTGTATTAGATTCATAGAGCGTTGCCTATGCAGTGCGACGGCGGTATCTTTGGAGATCGCTGAGCACGATAATTATATACCGATATCGGTGGTAAATTATCTAACTTTAACTGTGAATAGGTGATTGCACTAATCTATGAAAATACTTCATTGAATGTTCCATGTTCACCGTCATATGTATACCATCTCTATATACAAAGCGTATGAAATGAGACATTTGAAAATCGCCGAACACGATACATACAAAAACTACTGCACTCTTGGTTTGATCGAGACTGTACATGAACGGTAATGAAAAATCCTTGCTACCGTTCGCGCTCTAAAGCCCCGAGTTGAGCAGAACTAAATATTTAAAAGTCAGCGTAACGAAAATGTAATTAAATAATTTCTTTTTATGCTTATTTATATTTCATAGCATTCTTCGTTTCAGTTTGTAGTTTATAAATGATCAATCAATTTCCGCTATGATAATACCGACCGGAGGTAGACAACCGTGTAAACAAACGGGAAGCGACACGTGTCACGAGTAAGAATAAAAACAGAATCAAATTTCGTTATATTAGACATTTACTCCCATTTTCTGCGAAATAAATAAAGCAATACTTATTTGGTCTGTCTCATCGCTTAATTGATGAACAGACATCTGATATATCGCCAGACGACGGCATGCACTTCATCACGTTTCACCAGTTCGCACCATTTAATTGTCCGGCCGCTCTATATGACCATGAGCGCCGTTACAATTTGATGAAACAAGTGATATAGATCTACCAATCACAGTTTGTGATTAAAATGCATTCGATGACGTCAGATGGCACCACTGTCATCCAGCTGACGATACATCACCCATAATACGAATCATTAAGGCTCGATGTCATATATCATTAATGGCATACCATTCACTTAGTTCGGCTTTGTCATTATTTTTAGGGCATCATATTGATCTCCATAGTACATAGAGATTATTTAACTGCTGGTATATATTACAGGGACCTTCACAAGTGGCAGACGTGTGGTTGTTTTCACGAACGAGCGGACGCGAGTGAGTGAAAAAACAAAGCACGTCTACCATCAAGTGAAGGATTACCCAATAATCGATCCCAGCAGTTAAATAATCTATTTATTACATTTTAAATTACGTTTTTGCAAACAAATATTCGCTTTATTGAACGGTATCGGCGGATGACGTCGACGTCAGCAACACTTTATTGACGTCACGACTCAACGTCGCAACGTTAGTTATTATTGTGTTCTGAGTTAGCAACGTTAGTTATTATTGTGTTCTGAGTTAGTTATTAATATTTAGCTATTATAATGAATATTCTTGCACTGAGAAATCCCGATCATTCACGCATATAAATGTAATAAATATTCCAAATTGCATACAACACCCACATGACAGTAAAGGTTATGGGCAATACAACCCCACTTGACTAAACCCGAAAATATAACAAACTTCAATCATTAACACTGGCTACACCATACCCATACAGTATTTTGGTAATTGACATACATATTAATACATGTTCATGTATTTATATTTCCTTTGTACAAGCCATATACATGCAAACTCTTCATTAACTGACGTCTCTCAGACAATGAAAATACCATTACTATAATCAGTACCTTATCACTTGATATATCACACTCAATGTTATTTCTCAGTGGAAATAGTATAACCTATATCGAACTCAATCATGGGATATATACATGATAGATAGACATAACCGACATGAATATATTGGATGTAAATAGCGCTATCAAAAGTGGTAAATATTCTCTGGTTTTGATTTACGCCGACATATCTTCCAGTTTCAGTTTTAAGCGGTAGTATACCACTACAAAATTGGGCTGAAATAGATCGCTCACCCTTAGTAACGTACTTATCGGTATCAAAGAGTTCTGTAAATTTAATATGTCTTCAATTTTCGTAAACTTTCGTATTCATATTCTCGCGTAATAGTCTGTTATAACCACATTTAATGTTGACATATTAACGGTAGTGTTATTATAAAAAGTGAATAATCAAACCAAGTTTTTGTTTAATACTGCTTGATCAGTTATTATTGCAAAAGGTATAATCACAATTGAAAGCACGTTTTGTTAGACGATTGTCATCAAACGTCACCTTTCTATTCCAAAAATGAGATATAGGGTCCTATTGAAACCACAGCGTACACTAGTAATGGCATCGTAGGTCCGCACTGTACTGCAAATTAGGAGCAACATTTAATTAAATATACAATGAAAAATACACAATACAATAGAAGGGGTGGTGAGGACAGGGTTACCGACTTAAAACGGTCTGTAGGCAATAAGGCCTACAGGTTAGCTTGAATCGATTTTATGTGTACGCAATCCTCGATTTTATCCCGTCTACAGCGCGCAAATAGACAAGATATTGTAAAGAAAACTGCATCCCATCAAAAGAAATTCTCTAACAATAAAGTCCACATCCAGAGAAAGTAAGAAAAGGAACACTAAGGTGTTGTAAAGCTATATAAAATACATACTAAGAAACATCTCAGGATGTATCCAGTATTGTACTGAACAATCACAGCAGTGTCAGCCAAAGAGAAAACCAATCTAAGGTACGACCAGAAAATCCGAGGGACGAGAGCACGGGCACCTACCTCCATTGGTTAAGGTTTCAGTAGGGGCAATAATAGAGTCCCAAGAGGTTGTCCAGTCATCGCACAAGGGAAAAGTGAAGCGTAGTGTCTGATTGTAGAGGGGTTAATCACTAAACAAGCAGTGCGTTTTAATACTAATGGGCCGTACCCTTTTCTGACGAACTTCCTGATTAATTTTGTAAGGTGTTGAGGAAATCCGCCAGATCCAAAAACCGTAATATCGAGGCCCATTTCCTATATAAACTTGGTAGCTACCATGTGTCGCCGATAAACGCTGGAATTGGACCGAATCTATGAACGCCTAAGAAGTATATGGATGCACGAATTTGGACATTGTATATTGACAGATATTGTTTGTGATCACATATTGACGAAACGTAATCAAGAATCGGAACTACGCAGTTGTAATACAGTTTTTCGTATGAATTAAAACCAAATTCTTTGAATTGATGTATTTATTTTAGATATAATGCTTCCAAGAGCCCTGCCTACACCCTTAGCTAAAGCGTCGCAATTATAAAAAAAATCAAGTGTTCATCAAATATGACACCTAAGTATTTGTACTGTCCGACTGTTTCTAATACATTATCACCAATTTTAAAAACATAATTGCTTTCATTACTACGCGGTTAACTAAAGTGAACGCACTTGGATTTATCAGTGTTTATAAGTACACGACACCTACGGCACCAGCTGTGAAAGATATTTAACATGCGCTGTAAAATTCCTCTTCCGAACTCGCAATGAGCACTGTCATCAGCATATAATAATGCCGACGGTCATCAAGCGGGACACCAAGGTCAAGGTCATTTATCTCACGCACAAAGGTCATTAATACATATCGAGAATAGCGTCGGTGACAAATTATCTCCCTGTTTCACTCCAATTGCACAATTAAACCACTAAGTAGGCGCACTATTAAGACAGACATACGATACCGAACTTGCGTAGATATTGTTGATGGAGTTGTATATCTTTCCATCAATATGCATTTGCAACGCTACCGTGATATATAAAAACTAGTACTTCAGATAAATCTCTCGACGGAAATGGAAAAAAAGCAATTATCGATTTAATTAACGCTATTGACAGTGCTTATTCGCAGTTATATTAGCAATATTTTAAGTTAATGATTTACTGAATTAATACGTGTGTCCATGGCATATGTCACACGTTTGTGAATCCCTTGAACACACCGTGATATATGAAACATAAGTTAACGTTATATATGTATTGAGTAATTTAATAAGTATACGATGTAAATCAGTATCACACGTTTATTTCCAGTATACATGAACATGATTTCGATAAAATAGGTTTAAGTCTTGATTTTATGAGCATAGGAATATATACTTTCACAAGTATAGCATATTGCTTAACTATACATATAAACTAGTCCAATGTTTATACTATTTAAAATGTACGTGTAAGAGTCCTGACATCCTTGCCCATAACCGTAATATAACATGTCAATACTTATTAGAGCTGTAAAGTAATATAAAAAGATCGGACAGGGAAAGTAGCATTCAATGAGGACAGTCAACCACAAAACACAGAAACAAACATGCAAACAGACAAACAAGAAGGCAAAAGTAATAATAAAAGCGAACGACATCACAAACAGAAAAGGGGTGAAAATAGGGTTTAAACCGGTTCTTGGATGCACCAAACCTCACACTTACCCTACTGTCATCCCATTAAGGTTACATATCTTTATTGGATACGTTCTTAACGAATATCGCCGTATATCATACCGATGGCTGCGCCAATGAACGACATACATGTATTTCTTTGTTCAGGAAATCTCACATTACCCATAATAACGGTATTCTTTCAATAGTGAATTCGTTCTACGTTCCGTTTTATGAAACAACGTACGCCTATTTTGATCGTAAATCATTTTCCTAAATGCTTCACTATACATTACACTTTTCAAATAAACGTGATTTAATTTCATTTTCTTATGCGTGTGATATTATAATAATTGTCTACATTTAATGCTTAGGTGAAAATAGTGAACGATTTTAAAATGTGAGACGTATCGTCAGAATTTTAATAAAACAGGGCCCTGGTTCCCATGTCTACACGCGATATGTATATAGTTCAGTTTCTGTTAGACATACTGTTGAATACATTGTCTATATAGTGACACGTATTTCTTTGTTCAAGAATCTCTCATTACCCATAATAGCGTTATTCTTTCAATCATGATTTATGTCTTGTTCACATGTCTACACACGATAAAGACTTATATTTGAATTTCAATTTGATATACTATTGAATACATTGTCAATTTAGTGGATGATAATGCAGGTGTTTTGCGCGATATACACATACGATAATCATATAGGGGCTGTCGTAGACTATTATTAAGTCAGAATCAAGATTTAGTGGATGTATTAACTTAATTTGACACCATAGATTTGATATGAATTTATTGATTTTAAAAATTATTATGTAAACGCCAATATGTATTGTTTTTACATTTATATCAAACTATGACAAACATTCACGAATATAGAAGCCCTGTTAGAGCTATTAGTATAAGTTTAATTTGTTTATAAAGAAACAGATGTGTTGCTTTCTGATGATACATGTATGCGCATGTTTTTTTTTCTGCAGAGACATACACATGTTCTGGATGTTGCCATGACTCTAGCTCGTGATACTTTGTTTCGAAGAATACACGGCTGTACGATTCTTAAAACATATCCAATATTTTCATTATAACCTTTGCGCCCCGTTGATAAATTATCAATAATATTTTGCACACGTTGCATTAGTTTTATTTGTTTGATTAGTTTCATAATTAGTGGTATTATAGTTTTTATATGGCGATATGTGTTATACTATGTTTGTGATAGGTGTAAGATACGTCTTATACTACATTCATTGTTATACCTGGCATACTATGTTGGTGATAATGAATGAATGAATGGTGCTTTACGGCACGTCCACACATACATAGGTCATATTGTGCGCAAAAACTGATGAAAGATGAAAAAATGAAGCAGTAATTGAACTATTTACAAATAAGGGATAATATGGTAGTATTATAAACTATATATATATATATATATATGTAAATCAACAAATGCACGTCAACGGGTGAGTAAACAAGTATATATATATAGGAACATATTATAATGATTTATAAAGCCTGATTTCTTTCAGAAAATCTGAAACAAGACTAAAATCTATAGTATCAAATAACTCTTTCATAGTATTAACTGTGTAGTACCTATGCCGCATAGGCAAATAATAATAAATATGAATGAGTAAAACGTGTATGCCCTATCCTGCACCGGGCTAGTACAACTTCTTCTCGACGAATGGGTCTACTAGAAGGACGCCATTTTCCGAGTAACGGTTTAATCGAATGGAGTTTATAGTTCACTGACAAATCTCAAGCGGCGTGCCAAGAGTTACGAATATATGTGTTAATTCTACTTCTAAAATCAGTATAATGTAATTTGTTATTAGATATAATTATGTAAACCTAATGCTGCCTTAGCAAATATATCAGCTCTATCATTGCCACGTATTCCTACATGACTTTGAAGCCAGCAGAAAATAATGACATAATCAACTATAAGAGAATTGTACTTTTCTAAAAGTTGAAGCACAATTGGGTTATCAGGTTTCATATTACCCAGGGCTTAAAGAGATGAAAGGGAATTAGAAAAGATTACAAAATGGTCATGATCAGATTCCTGAATATAGTTTAAGGCAAGTTCAATTGCTTTAAGTTCAGCTGAAAAGATAGAGACCTTGTCTGGCAGGCGGCTCTTTATGCTGTGTTTGTGAACAAGAGCTGCTGCAGCTACGTTATCTCCATCTTTAAAAACATCTGTGTATATATGTTGAAAGTTACTGTATTTTGATTTAATTTCATTCAATTTGCTTTGAAAGATAGTAGGATCTGTACTGGATTTGTTACTATTGCAAAGATAAAAAATAATCGTTGATGTTTCCAAAGTATATAACATTTTGAATTTGTTGTACATTGTACTTGGCAATCAAGTTTAAAGAAATATAGGAAGATCGGACAGGGGAAAGTAGCATTCAAGGAGGACAGTCAACCACAAAACACAGAAACAAACATGCTCACAGAAATACAAGAAGGCAAAAGTAACAATTAATGCAAACGACATCACAAACACAAAAGGGTTGGCAATAGGGCTAACGCCATGGAATGGTCAGTGGCAAAGTAGGCCACTGGGGGTTTAAACCGGTTCTAGGGTGCACCAAACCTCACACTTACCCTACTGTCATCCCATTAAAGCAGGACAGTGTAAATAAAGAAATCCCGTCATGATCGAATCTCTAACCAACAAGGCAGCATCAATAGGCAATATAAGTAAAACACAAATATACTCGTGTAAATATAATACAAAAAACAGTAGCCTAGAAAGCCGCAATGAAGGTACTCAATGACTTGGCAGAAGCCAGAGCAACAAGAGAACAAACCATTAAGGGCATGACAAGAAAGATCATAGACAAACATCAAACGCCACCGTCCCAATGGGCTTTAGGTAGGCGTCATCATAGGGTCCACAGCCTGTCCGGTCATCGTACAATTAAAGAGGAAAGCATAGTGCCGAACTGTAAAAGGGTCCACCACCAAGCATGCAATACGTTGCAAAATGACAAGTTTAACAAAGATAGTATGAATCCAAGAATCTTACGAAGTTTATAAATCACATCACCATAGAAGAAAAGTTGTGACAGTTCCTGTCGCAGCAGAGTCCTTAAATTACTTTTATATTTGAAAGAAGATCAGGGTTACGATAATAAAATTTTGCAAAGGTTTTACGATGTTTATGGTAACCCTGACTGAGTAGCTTTTTAGTTATACAAATATTACGAATACTAAAGTCCTCAACTCGAGTACAAGCACTTGAAAAACGAATAAGTTGAGACACATACACCCCATAAGAAGTTGCTCGGGGAACAACCCCATCCAAGTGGGGATAATTAACAATGTCAAAATTAAAATCATCTCTCTTGTCATAGATTTTTCTAATTATTTGACCATTTTCAATCGAGAGATCTAAACTGATATATAGGGTCCTATAGAAACCACAGCGTCCGAACGCAGTGGCATCGTAGGTCCGCACTGTACTGCAAACAAGGACTAGAAACTAAATGAAAGAGACAAAAAACAACAGAAAGGGTGGTGAAGACAGGGTTACCGACTTGGAACGGTCAGTAGGCAATAAGGCCTACTGGTTAGCTAAATCAAGAAAATAATCGTTATTATCAGATATATTAGCTTTGTTAAGCTGAAGTTCTTTAGGCTAAATATTATTAGCCATAGTTGGAAAGAAAGGGTTGTCAATGTTCAATGTTCAATGTCTCTTAATTTTGGTTTAATACGAAGACCAAATGGTCGAATGGCTTTCGGTTTTCTATATTTAAGGTTCATCGGATCATAGATTTAAAAACAGTATCGAAATTTGGGTTTGAAGGGTTAGAATGTAATTTAATGGTATACTGAAGTGCTAATTTGTCGCATCTATGAGACAGTGATGGTTCATTACCTCCAACATATAGACTTTCGGCTGGGGATGTACGAGATACTCTTAAGGGGAGTCGTAATCCTTGATTATGTATAGGATCGAGCATCTGAAAGTGGTGATAATGATACCGTATTGATGATACATGCATGTTATATAATATTTGGTGATAAGCTGTGTACGATATTTGCTTTACGTAATTGTTTACCTATGATATATCTAAGAAGTATGGTGCATGCTCCATCTACAAACCAAAAACATTTCATAAATGTTGTTATTCCATTTTTTAAAACTATTTTAACATTTATTTCTGTTCCGCATAATTGCTAACAGTTTCAGTATGTACCTTTCTTTAAATTAAATCGTTGTAAGGTGTTTAACTAAATATCCCTATATTGATACAGCAGAAAAAAGTTCCAATAATGAACTCTGGTTCATCCAATACTGTGAATATCGGAATTGATGCAGAACTTCAATTCATTTGCCATAGACTTTAAGGGATAAATCCGATACCGTCTCGGTAGGTTGATCTCATTTTCAGAAAAACACGATATCGATGGAAGAAGAATTCATTCTCAATATCGTAGTAAATATAAGTTGTTTGGATGTTTCAATTCAGATTCTGCGATGAAAGCAGCCGTATTTTGATTTTCAATAACTTAAACAACAACAACACATCAAGACAGACACGCAATACTAACCAGTTTTCCATTAACCATTCTGATGTTGCTCCGTGTAATGATGGTCTCCCGAGTTTCGATGTAGAAGGACGAAAGCTACAAAACGAAGTCTGACACTTAGACTTGTGAAGGATCAGAGCTGGATATGTAAACATGTTACAATATGTATGATTTAGTGTTGACAATGGAAATATTTATGAAGTTTGCAAATCCTGCAACATACACTGGTAAGTGATTTTGACAAATTGTCTCGTTTTAAATGTTTAAACATACATTTTCTGTTTTGTAAACGTCTAGCACATCTTACAGTGCAAACAATTTAAATACGGTCTCTATAAATGCATTCGAAGCACGATCTAGGTCTAGATATTTCTAGTTATTGTTTTTCCAAGTATAACAAGTAAATTATTATGTGGAAAGGCTTTTATTTATCCTCGCTGTTTTCCATGCCGCAATATGTTTGAACTATGAATAAGAAGAGGAAACTATATGGTCAGTAACAGCTGATCGTTAACTTCTCATCCTCACAATCTCTGAATTACTATTACTAAACCGAGGTGCTAACGATGTGCTATAGGGTGCAATAGAAACCGCAATGGCATCTTAGGTCCGCATTGTACTACAAACAAGGAATATTTAATTAATTATACAATGAAACAGAAGCAAAACATCAGAAAGTGTTACCGACTTTGAACGTTCAGTAGGCAATAAGGCCTACAGGTTAGCTTAAACAGTTTCCGTAATTTGCAGGATTAACGTTGAGCAAAACGTTTGCTAGTTTAGCAGTGCCGTTTAATTTAAACACGATTTGGTTAGTTAACCTGTGTGTATTTTCCTCGCAAGCCATACCATTTGTTCGTATTGATACTATAATGTTATCCAGTTGTAACAATTTCAACAATATTTAGACCAATAACGATCTAATAGTATATATATATAGTTACTGTATTGCTATTATCCTAATATGATTATTTGAATTGATATGCCTAGTTTCAAAAATGTTAAATGCCAACACGAATGCGACACATTCTTACAAATAAAAATCATAAAAGAAGAAGTTCAGTTGTATAACTAGTGGCTGTATTTGTTGTTAATGGTAAAATATTGATATTGAACCAAAATCCCATTGCAACTTTGCTATGTTCCCTATTTTATTTTATATACCGTGCTATGCATATATTATCGTTAGGTTTGGATTGAAAAATAATTACAAAGAATATAGTTCTACAAGAACTAATACAGTTATTTTCGCCATCATACTCATTTCAGTATTCTTACTAAGTGTGTCTGCCTCACAACTCGTGAAAAAAGAACACATTCGTAACTACAAATTAAATGTAACTTTATCTTAAATAGGAATGAAAAAGTGATTACACTCATTCAAGCACAAGTTAAAGCATATCCGCAGACAACAATTGTATATATATATATATATATATACATATATACACATATATATATATATGTTTCCATATAATTTATCAGATCAGCGTTTATCACACAAGATACAGACATTGCGTTCTTACTTTGGTTCAGTTTATACAGCTTAGTCAAATATTTAGACACCTCTTATTGATCTAATTTAGCCAACGCCAATTTAATACGATGCTTTAATTATCTTTCTGCCTGCTATTACTGGAGAGGTTCTAATTGTTCCACAATTTGCCAACCTAGGATCAAAGCACAGAAATAGATACTCATCTTGTTATGATCGAAATCAAGTCGGTTCTTCCGATCACGTATCCGGTTCGTGTGAGATGTCGGAGTGTACCATTTAAAGTAACATAACAACAACTTACGTACACAGAATATTTCGAGCGATCACTGTGAAATGAAATATGTCCATAAAATGTTAAAGATAATTGAGTTGAACGTGCTCTAAGTCTTACTCTTAAAGTTCGTATTGCGCAAACGGGAATGAACTGTTCAGACACAACCACCATTCACTTCGAAACAAATTGGCATCTTTGCATATTGTCATGTACACCAGTCATCACGTAAAAAGAATACACACACAACAATATTTAAAAATCAAACATAATCTGACCGATGGAAACACTAATGTATATTACATAAACAAATCTTCGTTTTAAATGTATGTTGTTTCAAATAAATGGATTTAAATTGCAAAAAAGTTTGAACGGAACAAAATGGAACTATTTTACAGAATACTATTTTATTTGATGTAAGCATCAAGCTTGCAGAGCTACAACATAATGAAACAAGCAAGGTTTTACGCAATCGTTAAATAGCTGCCTAGAGAAAATAGCTTTATATCTGGGTAGGAACTGAGAACAAAGTTTAACAAAATTACAGATTAAGTCACGTGTGTTAAAACAATATTGAAAAAAAATGTAAAAAAAAATTGTCACGAAGACGTAAACATGCCACGACCGTTTTTCCTTAATAGACAGTTTTTTCCCAATTGTTACCAACAGTTCTTCCTACCAAACATTATCAAGGTGGACGACCTCGCTTCGTTCTGGTCAAATCCTTTACATGCGTTACATATTGATTATTTGTAGCACGACATAATGAAAATTAGTCAAAAAAAGCTAATACTATGAGAATGTTTTATAGAGAGATAGTATACTTTGCAACACCTCTTAAGCCCCTAGCCCCGGGTTAAGCAGAACTCAACATTTAAAATGTGAACTATACGAACATTGAGCCATCCCGAGAATTGGTATGCATATGTCGGTGAACATGGAACGTTCAGTGAGGTATTTGCATATCAGTCCATGGCCAGCGGCGTATGGTCTTCTAACAACATGATTTGCCCTACACGATGGGAGAAATAAACAAAATGGATTTTAGTTGGGAGATGAGGTTTACAAGAAAACAGTGATACAAAGTATCACAAGCCGGTCAGAACAGTTATGAATATGATAATTTTAAAAAATAAACGAACAGTTTGTAGTTGTTATATTTATTTTATTTGTAATTGTCAACAATCAAAGCACATTTATCATGAACGATTTGAGCACTAGATAAATGGTTATCATGAGACAAAATGAACCTGTTTTTAATCTTGGCATCTGTGTTGTATAATAATATAAATATGATAGACATCTGAAATAGTATGTGTAATGGATCACTAAATAGAATGTTATTTCATGATTAGAATGTGAGAAATTGGGAAAAGATAATGGTTAGAATATGAAGAATTGGTAAATTATTATAGTTATAAACAAAACGACAACTTAATGATAATATAATTAATTAGCACGTTGAGCGTCTGCGAAGTTAATATCAGTTTTTAGGAATGTAAATTTAGAACAAAGGGTCCAACGTTAGATGATTTTTATTATTGAAATCTGATTAGTAGTTATTGAGAATAAGTAGCATTGGAACAGACCTATTTCAAACACTTTTGAAGATACTTCAGTTAAAGTTTCATCAACCCTGTATAATGATTGAAGGTGTGTTGCTTATTTTAAAATCAGACAACACCGACCAGAGATGCATATACATTTACACACAAACAGTTAGTAATATTCAAGCACAGTTTCCGTTATATTATTCTTATAATTAATATTAATTATTGAACAAATGCAAGTTATGTAGAAAAACTAACAAGGAGCCGCGAGCTTTTAAAAAATCAAGATTGCCGTTTGTCTCTTTAATAAAGTTTAACCGCGATCAATAATCAGTGAGATAACGATTTAGAACCAGCTGTATTCGTATGCTGAGAAAGATTTATAGACTGTATCCCTGCAATTTATACCTAATTCAAGTAGTTGAAGACCAATAAAATGCCTGTATACCAATTTGACTGCGTTCCGGTATACTTACTAGAAATCAGTTGTTTTATAAACACTAAAATGACGTTGAAACCCAGGTCAACACCCATAGCAGCTTTCTGAGTCCGGGATAAATATAGCCGCAATGAAGCCAGCGTATCACAAGCTACAGTCGACATACTTAATTAAAAAGCAGACAACTTATCCTAAGGGTGATTCAACAATTCTCAAAGGCTGGAGTGGTGGAACCAGCTATTCAAAATTAAAGTAAGAACAAAAAGTATTTGAGGATATACCACCGATATAGGTAAATACATTTCATGCTCATCTATCTCAAAAGATCGGATTGAATAACAATTCTAATTGCAAGCATGGGAAGACGTTTTACCACCGCCGTATTGCAAAAGCAATGCTACTGTGATATGTAAAATGAATATGATATGAGAAATATGGAAATCGGCGAACACAATAAATTTTAAAACTATTGCAGATTCAATTGAATGACACTGTACATGAACTGTAATGAAAAATGGTTGCTACAGTTCACGCTCTCTATTCCCGGGTTGAGCATAACGCACTGTTTAAAAGTCAGCAGTACGACAATTTGAGCCATCCCGAAAAAATGGTTTGCATATGACGGTTAACATGGAATCTTCAATTAGGTATTTTCTTGCCCTAAAAGTAAAAACAGTTTTTATGCAGTAACTAAGATTAATGTAACAGTATTGTGTGACGATTTCGGTTTTAAAAGCAACTGGTTAAATGCACTTGTCCTAGCGAGCATTCATTATAAGTTGAGAGTATTCACCAACTAACATACTGTTCAAGACAGATAAAAATATCGGACAGGGAAAGCAGCATTCAAGGACGACAGTCAACCACAAAACACAAAAACAAACACGCAAATAGACAAACGAGAAGGCAAAAGTAATAAAAAATGCAAGTGACATCACAAACACAAAATGGTTGACAAGAGGGCTACCGCCTTGGAACGGTCAGTTGCAACAAAGGCCACTGGGGGTTTAAACCGGTTCTCGGGGGCACCAAACCTCACACTTACCCTACTTCATCCCATTAAAACAGGACAGTGTAAATAAAGAAATCCCCGCCATGATCTAATTTCTAACCAACAAGGCAGCATCAATAGGCAATATAAGTAAAACACAAATATGCTCGTGTAAATATAATACAAAAAAACAATAGCCTAGAAAGCCACAATGAAGGAACTCAATGACTTAGCAGAAGCCAGAGCAGTAAGAGAACAAACCATTAAAGGCACTACAAGAAAGATCATAGACAAACATCAAACGCCACCGTCCCAATGGGCTTTAGGTAGGCGTCATCATAGGGTCCACAGCCTGTCCGGTCATCGTACAATTAAAGAGGAAAGCATAGTGGCGAATTGTAAAAGGGTCCACCACCAAGCATGCAAAATGATAGGGTCATAACCTCTTTTGATAAACTTTTTAACAAGTTTAACAAAGATAGTATGAAAGTGATCATGACCAAGAATCTTACGAAGTTTATAAATCACATCACCATAGAAGTCAGGTTGTGATAGTCCTTGTCGCAGAAGAGTCCTTAAAATATTTTATATTTGGAAAGAAGATCAGGGTTACGATAATAAAATTTTGCAAAGGTTATACGAAGTTTATGGTAACGGTAACCCTGATTGAGTAGCTTTTTAGTTATACAAAGATTACGAATATTGAAGTCCTCAACTCGAGTACAAGCTCTTGTAAAACGAATAAGTTGAGACACATACACCCCATAATAAGTTGCTCGGGGAACATCCCCATCCAAGTGGGAGAGGGCTGGCGTGGAGCAGTCGGTAGCGCGGCGGATTTGTAACCGGAGGCCCCGGGTTCAATCCTCCGTGGTGCCACTGTGTTCCGTCGGTGTGTTCTTGGGCAAGACACTTTTCCTTAGCCTCGTCCGTCGGATGGGGACGTAAACCGGGCGGTCCCGTGTATCGGTCTATCCTCCGGGCACGCTAAATAACCATAGGAATCTATTCGATAATAAGAGTAGGGCAGGTTCCCGGATTCCTATGTATCCTTCCCCTCTCTCTGGGGCGGCTCTAAATAACATGTACTGTGTTGATGAGCCGTTAAACAACATTCAATTCCATCCAAGTGGGGGTAACTAACAATGTCAAAATTAAAATCATCTCTCTTGTCATAGATTTTGCTAATTATTTGACCATTTTCAATCGAGAGATCTAAACCAAGAAAAGAAGCGTTATTATCAAGTATATTAGCTTTATTAAGCTGAAGTTCTTTAGGATAAATATTATCAACCTTAGCTGGAAAGAAAGGGTTGTCATTAAAAGCTTTAATAACATCTGCTTAAGTATCTGGTGAAAGACTCAACATGAAATCCCTTTCATAGCAAAATAAAAACAAATCTGCGACAAGTGGTGCACAGTTCGTACCCATAGGGATACCAACAATTTGTCTAAAAACGGTGGTACTATACCTGACGAAGTTACGTTTTATTTATTCAGCAGCAGCAAAGGCGAGATTATAAACGAATCATTTCAAGCGGATTACATAGACTTGTATAATGGGATACAGGCGTTGGTATACGTTATGTCATTTGCGAATGTACGACTCTCTTTTGTATAATGGTGTTTTATTGATGTGTCATTTGAAAACTGTAATTATACCTTCAGGATTACGATCTGGATTGGTAATCAAATAACAATGTTATTTCCTGGTAATCCCTTGCGCGTTTATTATATTACTAAAGAGTCGGTCAACGACAAAATAACATATAAATGCCTTCAACGAAATAATATAAAATGTGTTTTTTATATTAATACTTGGTTAAAATTTTCAAACTCTCTCTTTATTCGTAACAAAGTAACTTCACAGGGTTGACCAGCACAATAGGACATCTCACATATGAGTTAGAGATGCAATGCTGAATCGCCAACCAAGCCAACCTTACACCACTATGCACTTCCAAACGAACGTGCTTAAAAACTAACATAGAATCATTTTTTAAAATTCAAATACAGACTAAACGTTCAAACACACTGTTTATGCAACATAATTTCGAGAGAAAACAAGAATCCATGAACGTATCCATTTTCTGCCTCAATCTCAATATTCGCACAACGAGTCTACATCATTACAACCAGCTGATGATACATTAAATATCACGTGTCTTTGTGTTGGTTGCTTCCGAAGGGTCCCCGTTACGGTATTTATTGTTGATATATGATAACATTGAAGATTTGTCGACGCGATGTTCTATCTAATTGATAATCTAGCTTCTAATACGAAGTCAAGTATTTGTAAAGTAATTGTAAAACTAGTATTTCAGATAAATCTCTGAAAGGAAAAGGTTAATTAAAGCAGTTATCGATTTAATTAATGCTATTCACAGTGCTTATTCGCATTTATATGAGCACTATTTTAAGTTAATGATTTACTGGATTAGGATTTGTGCGCATGGCAGATGTCACGCGAGTGTGACACCCTAGATCACACCGTGACAGACGAAACATTAGCTAAAGTTCATATATGTATTGGGAAATTTAATAATGCTACGATGTAAATCAATATCAAACATTTATTCCCAAACTATACATGTGGTTTCGATAAAATATAGTTTAAGTGCATGTTTACTTTTCGAGCATAGAAAAAAAATACGCTGACAGTCAATGAAAACGCACCGTTAACTCCATATGTTTATGCTGTTGGATTATTCGCAAGCCATTTGGAATAAAACTACTGAACAAAATATTACGATTTTTTAAGTATTGAATCTTGATACCTAACATGTCGTACATGTTTACTGGTAGGTTTTAATGACAAGCAGTTGCGCAGTTTTGCCCTTGCCGTTTAACATGGGGTTCTATTGATAATAATAAACAGAAGACTGTTCCACTACATTTCAAGCTGCATTAATCATTCTCGGAATAAATTCCATTTGGTTTTACTGGAATTTTCATTGATTGCCGTCTGACAGTATTATGCCATGAATGATTTTGTGAAAATTATGTCCATTTGATAACAACAATGTGGAATGCACTAAATCCAGATAAGCACGTAAAACATGTTCAATGTCATTATATGGATTATATCATATGTTGTCCAAAATGCCTAAAAAATATATTTTTTAAAAGGATTTTTTTTCTGGTGCGTTTTTATTGAGCGTGAATATACTTTCACAATAAATATCATACTGCATATTTATACATATACAAGCGTTAAAAGGAATATAAGAGTCTGTCTATCCTTTCCCAGGACCGTAATATAACAATATACTTATTAGAACTTTCTGATTACACGCCTTTATTGGATAAGTTCTTGACGAATATCTTCGTAAAACATATCGATTCCTGGGTCCATGATAGACATACACGTATTTCTTTGTTCAAGGACTCTCTCACAACCCAGCCATATGGTCGTAATAGCGTTATTCTTTTAATCGTAATTTATTTCTGGTTCCCATGTCTACACACGATATATAATTATGCTATATTTGAGTTTTTGATATAGTATTGGATACCTTGTAAAGGTATTGGATGATAATACATGTGTATTGCATGATGGACGAACACAGTAATCATATAGCGGCGGTTGTAGGCTAGTGTTAAATCAGAAACAAAATACATTTTATGCGCATTGTTTATTCTGGGAAGTAAGTAACAAACAACTAGTGGGTGTAGTGTTGATATATGCCACAAAGTGACTTTTTATTCACAAGGGTGTGAATATGTTTAAAGTTCAAATAGTAGACATATAATATTGTAATATTATGTAACACATATTGATTTCCTTTAATTGCATAATGAAACTGATATAGAATAAAGCACTATACAATTAGATGTACTAAATATTATTATGCAATATTACGTAATCTAAGTTGTTACACGATTTGTCGTTAATTGGAAATAACTGTTTTTTATATAAAAAAACATTAATGGTGTTTATATAATCTTTAATTAACTATGGCGATTTTCGCCGTAGACGTAGAATAAAGTCAATACGAGCGCCATGATATAGTGTGCATTTATATATTTATTATTTTTTGTAGGGTGGTTGGTTGGGGATTGTGGCGGTTTTAGAATTTTCCACTCCGACTGGCTGTTGTAAAACACAGAGCCTGAATGGGATATGTTACAGCTAACCCTGGTGATGAACGGGGCCCGCCCCCGCTGATTTAATAAGCCAATGGTATTCGTGTTGCGTTATAAACACTGAAGCGCGTAATAGGTTTATAAACCGGGGTCCAGGCCGTACGTACAGAGAACAAACGCTTTGCATAAATATCCAATTACTTCGCAATTAGATTATATGTGTAATTATTATATGCTATGCGGATCAATTATTATAGTGAAATATAGTTTAATTTACACTTAATGCACACTGGGAATGTAAAGCTTTTCTATTTGCAAAGGACAAGGTATGATAAGGGGGTATTTTGGCCCATAATATATTCTAATGCAAAACAATAATATTTACATATAATCTTTTGTGCATTTTGTAGTAAATTGATCATTTTCTTCTTCAAAATATATTTTTTATTTATTTTATTTATCTAGAAGAATTAATAGGGTCTCCAAAAATGGCATATTTGGTAATTTTGTTATATTTTGTAGATTTTTTACCTTTCTGGGCAAGATTTTTATCCTACAAATATAGAGCGCACCCCGAGCACACACAGTTTTTTGGCTGATGATGAATCCCTATCAACAACCTGTTTCAACAAAATTCAGCTGTACTCGAGGGTGAGTTCTGTATTTCCAAGACCAAAAACTGATCGAAAACTGCTGAAAATGAACAAAAATGTCATGTTTTGAAAGAAAAGGCCTTGTTTGCGAGACTCTTAAACTCATTTAGAGAAGTTGAAACGTACTTGGAATGAGTTTTAATATTGATTCAGTACATTTGTAGCTTAATTAGATATTTAAAACGTTCAATATTGGGGGCCAATTTTGACCCTTATCATACCTAGTCCTTTGTTTGTGACTGATGACAAGTCATAGATTTGTAGATTACAATCACATGGTAAAAATTCATATTTTGTTATTCATATGCAAACTGGATGTAGTATGTACACACTTGATATGAAAGCATTGATCAATGCTTACACGTTTCTGGTAATTGCTAGATTGTTCGTACTAAGAAATTGAATGTCACAGGCCCAACAAATTCTGAAAGGAGCAGAACAAAATTAATATTCAAATGTTAGATTCAACATGAATTTAAAAAGGGGTACACATGTGGAAGTCCGTAGACTGGACAGGCTGTGGACCCTATGATGACGTCTACCTAAAGCCCAAAAGGACTGTGACATTTGATGTTTGTCTGCAGTCTTGTCATGTCGTGCTCTCAATGGTTATTGTCTTGTTGCTCTGGCTTCTGCCAAGGCATTGAGTACCTTCTTGGTGGCTTTCTAGGCTATTGTTTCTTTGTATTTATATATACACGAGCATCTTTGTGTTTTACTTATATTGCCTATTAATGCTGCATTGTTGGTTAGATAATAGTTCATGACGGGAAATTCTTTATTTACACTGTCCCGTTTAATAGGGTTGACAGTAGGGTACGTGTGAGGTTTGATGCACCCTAGAACCTGATTTAAACCCCAAGCGGTCTTTTTTTGCCACTGACCGTTCCAAGGCGGTAGCCCTATTGTCAACCCTGTTGTGTTTGTGATGTCTTCTTTGGCTCTTTATTCATCTTTACATTCGTTCTTTGTTTCTGTGTGTGTTGTGGCTGTCGTCCTTGAATGCAGCTTTTCCTGTTCGATTTTTATGTATATATTTACAGTGGTTTAATTGTGTCGTTCTTGCGTTTTTATTGCGTTACGTTGTAAAAAAGAGCCCATTGTAAGTGCAAAATGGTTGCGTCTCTTGCAAAGCCCTTTTAGTCTAAATCTTTGAAAATCAATAATTATAATTTAAATTTAACACATTAAAATCAGACTTTATTTTACGCAATATATCAATTATTATGGATTTTTCGTTTACTCACATTACGTGGTCACGCCTTAATTCCATTAAGGAATAGGTAGGCTTATATTAGCAGGATTTCATAACGGATATTTCGACAATAAAACAAGTTTAAAAACATGTTTGACTGCAATAAAATGCGAAAACCTGTTTAAAATTACCAATTAAATGTTTTAATTTTACAAGATGCAAACTTTTGAAGTCGAAATTAAGGTTTTAGTTTATACCCCAGCCAAACCCGTTTTCTCTTCTTGGATAAGGGGTTTGATGTGGTATGAAAGTTAATACTCGGACCACGTAATTGCTTCACCCTGTATTGTAATAAATGATTTGAATTATAGCGTAATCTTGGATAAGGAAAGTTACAAACAATTATATAATATGGAATATATGGTCGTTTAGCTCCACATGTAAGTGGTTATATAGGTCCGAGAACACGTTAAATTAACCTCGGACTTCGTCCACTATCACTATTAGTTTTCTAGTCCATATTACAGTTCCCCATTATGCTTTCCACTCTAATTGAACGATGACCGGACAGGCTGTCGACCCTATGATGACGCCTACCTAAAGCCCATTGGGACGGTGGCGTTTGATGTTTGTCTATGATCTTTCTTGTCGTGCCCTTAATGGTTTATTCTCTTGTTGTTCTGGCTTCTGCCAAGTCAATGAGTACCTTTATTGTGGCTTTCTAGGCTATTGGTTTTTTGTATTATATTTACACGGGCATATTTGTGTTTTACTTATATTGCCTATTGATGCTGCCTTGTTGGTTAGAGATTAGATCATGGCGGGGATTTCTTTATTTACACTGTCCTGTTTTAATGGGATGAAGTAGGGTAAGTGGTGTGAGGTTTGATGCACCCTAGAACCGGTTTAAACCCACAGTGACCTACTTTGCCATTGACCGTTCCAAGGCGGTAGCCCTATTATCAACCCTTTTGTGTTTGTGATGTCGTTTGTATTTATTATTACTTTTACCTTCTTGTTTGTCTGTTTGCGTGTTTGTTTCTGTGTTTTGTGGTTGACTGTCCTCCTTGAATGCTACTTTCCCTGTCCGATCTTTTTATATTTTATTCATGATATAATAAATAACAGTGACCTTTATTGTTGAACTTTCTAAAAGGACATATTATCTTATGGCTAATGGCATTGTTTATCGATGTCACATCTGCACGAGTCATTGACTGTCAATATGTTGCATTACAAGAGATATGGCACATAAGCTCTGGTAATGAGATCTGATCAGACGACAGTGATTGTGTTCTGGATGTTATTATACAGACAACACCGGTATAATTATCTATCTCATATATTGGAGATATTCGATAACTGACATGATTATATAAAAAAAGACAAACTACTGAAATACAACCAGTCATTGGATTTGCATATGTCTGAATTAAATCAATAAATATTGATGCTCATTAGCAACATAAACTGTGTTTCGTTTCATACATTTACGTATTAAATTAAATTCAGAACATTAGCATAACACCAACAAACTAATGTGACCAACCCAAGAGCACTAAAATGACTCGGTGTGTATCGGTGATGCTCAGCGGACATTATTCATTTATATATGCCATTTTAGTGAGCATATTATCTAGATTAAGTCTACATCGACGTATCGCTTTTGTTGCTGCCTTCTATCAAAGTATACCTACCAATGTGGATCTAACTAAACGTATGGTAGAACGTGTTGTTTTTTCAAATAGAGGTTCCGAATAAAAAAACCTGTGTTACCTGGTGAACGTGTTATTCAGCTTCTAGTAATCCTTAACATTGTTGTTGGTGTCTATATGCAAGCTTCTGGTTGATTGTGGTCCTTGAATTCTACATTTCCTGTTCGACTTTTATATCTACATTTTATGTATAGTTAGCCGCACCACATCTTTCGTTTTGAGTTTGAATACGTTTCATGAAAACATTATTGACGTGAGCATCAGTACAAACGAAATGACGATATAGTTTGTAACTAGACCTATGTTGGTGAAGGTCGAAACTGTATCTAAGGTCACAGGAGTTATGTATCATAATACGTAGAACATCATAGATGCGTTCTGTGTTTGACGTTGTACGGTGACACGGTTGACATAACCATTATACGTATAATATTCTAAGTTTTGCTGATATTGAGAAAAAAATATAACTACAACTTCTTTCACCTAAACATAATGTTAGAACAATACAAAACATTATACAACTTATAAAACAAAATACGAATAACTATGTTATAAATAGTTTATGAAATACATCTATGATTACATGAAAAGTATGTCGGTACAACATGTATTTTGTTTACAATGTTATAGCTAATGTAAAAGACACTTTTCTAGTTCATACTCATTCTGGCAGCAAGATTGCTTAGGAAACAATCACGTGGTCTGGCTTGAAGCGTTCACGTGATTATAAAACGCCTTACGAGCAAATGAACAGCAAATACTGTATTCTGGATGAAGTGTTTGCTTTCGATATTCGAGTTCATGTTTCAGTTTGCTAAACGATATTAGGCAATTAAATCAGAAATACAAAACAGCAGGCTTTGTACGGGATAAACATACTTCTGTTTCTATTTGTTGAAGAAATAAATGAATACTACGAAACTAGACACGTTGTACAAGCTACACAAACATGCTTTTGTTGCTATTTGAATACTGATAATAAACAAGTTATTACTAAATGAAATGTAACTCAACCCTGTGTTTGTTGAATTGAAGTTCCTTAGGATTGATAGTATTAACCAAAAATAAAGGATTTTCAATGTTCAGTATGTCATCCAAATTCTTATAGGTGTCATTAAAGGATTCAATTACATCTGCCTGGGTATCGCATCAAAGACTCAACACGAAATATCTTTCATAGCAATACCTGAAGAAATCTGCGACAAGAGGTGCACACTTTGTACCCATAGGGATACCAACACTTTGTCTGAAAACGGTAGTTCCATGCCTGACAAAAATTATATGAAAGTGAGTGCTTCACACCAAATAGTTTAAAAATGCCTTCACATAAGTTCAGTAAGTAAAGTGTAGTGCTAAGTCTGCTCGGCCTGGTGCCAGTATAATGTGACGGGGTTTTGTATTATGATATTTGTCTATGGTATGGTTTTCCAGTATGGAAGACATCACAAACACAAAAGGGTTGACAATAGGGCTACCGTCTTGGAACGGTCAGTGGCACCAAAGGCCACTGGGGGTTTAAACCGGTTCTAGGGAGCACCAAACCTCACACTTACCCTACTGTCATCCCATTAAAACAGGACAGTGTCAATAAAGAAATCCCCGCCATGATCTAATCTCTAACCAACAAGGCAGCATCAATAGGCAATATAAGTAAAACACAAATTAAAAGGCCGGTCTAACTTCTAAAAATAGACACCATCGTGACATGAATGAACGATACAGAATGCTACAGACGGCGTTATACACATACACAAATACTCATTACGTGGTCCGAGTATTAACTTTCATACCCCACACAACCCCTCCTCTAAGAAGCGAAAACGGGGTTGGCTGGGGTATGAAATAAAACTTTAATTTCGGTTTAAAATATCTGCATATTGTAAATTTATTATATTTAGTAAATAATTTTAAACAGGTTATTGTCATTTCTTGAGTAAAAAATGATTTTAAACGTGTTTTATTGTCGAAATATCCGTTATTTAATCCTGCTAATATTAACTTTTCCATCGCTTAATGGAATTAAGGCGGGACCATGTAAAGTTCTCCGAACGCCAAAATGAACATGTACTTGGTATTGCAAAACATAATCGAAACATTTTAGTAACGATACTCGCTTGAATCATAGACTGACTCAAGGCATATGAAATGGCCTCGGGTTGAATAGTATTCTCTCTTAGTCCTTTTTTTGGCTGCTGAAGACTACATGTATCTCTGTAATGGTTTTGTATACAATAGTAACTGTTACAATATGCATTAGAATAATTGGCGACCACATGATATGGTATACAAACACTTTCAGCCGAATAGAAAGTATCTCCATAGTATTAAAAAGGTCAGATTCTAGTCTATCACACGGAAACCAACCATTCGGAACATCTCAAAGAATCCAAGGAATCGTATGATCTCGACGAATGACGCGATTGGTCGACCGAATGAAATCGTAAATACTTGATCATTGTAATAATTTATGATATTTTGTTTATTATAAAGATGCATATTTCATTTTAGTATTAATTATTATGATATATTTACGATATTATTTACTATGTAAACAATATCCCCATATATACTGAAACGCAAAAGAAACACAACACGGGAATTTCCGCTATATATTGTATGTACAATATGCTGTTGTTAATCGAATGGTAAATGGTTACGTAAGATCTTTCCTTTCAGAAAAAATACCGAAACAACACATACTACAGCAAATAGTATTCCTTCAAAGTTTCATTATTTACATAGTACGCGTTTGGCTCAAGCATGTGAGCAAACTAAGGATGCAACATTTTGCAAAATCTTTACGTTAAATACAGTACTGAACTGGCTCAGTTTTTTTTAAAGGATTTCAACATTCATGAATTTCTTGTTACAAGGTGTAGTGTGATTAAAACATCTACAACATCACAACTGTGTCCTTTCTCTAATTAACTGCAACTATCTTTTTTACAGAACATCTTGGGATTTCTTTGGAATATTATGTGGAATTAAGTGTGCAGTATATACAATACATAGCGGAAATTCCCGTGTTGTGTTTCTTTTGTGGTTCAGTATATCTTCGTTCAACACAACAGTTAAGGAATACTTACATCATTTTCTATCACTGAAAGTGACATACATTTCCTTCTGATTTAGTGTCGGGCCGCCATTTAACGATTGCGTTAGACATTCTGGTATTGTTTGTGTTTGTCTCTTTCACGGTACTAACCGAACGCTATGCAAAGTTCAATGGATCCCATTTACTGAAGCCAATGCATTTTAAATCTGTGAATAATGCATTCTAACAACAGTAATAACATCTTTGCTCGTATTAATCAACGTTATTTCTATGTTTTCGTCGACTAACAAGCCCATTTAGGTGAAAGGCAGACAGAATGAAAATAATCGTATCAAAAATCCATCTCAAGCGAACATGGATTACTCAGAACAATGCGTTTTCGCCCAATAACAAAGATGATTCTAACAATAGTGTAATTAACCTTTATCTGAAAGCTGCTGATGTAATCACTGGCATACGGACATTTTGTTACTACTGCGAATACGTTTATAACATGTAATTAATTTAGATTGATATATTTATACATACTTTATTGACGTCTTTGGAAACTATTTTGATATTTATTTGATGATGGAGCTTTTAACTAAAATTCGAGCACTTGCCAACATACATTGGGCGACAGAGTGTTCATTTAAATTAACCAAGACTAACACGTAGCGGTTGTTTATCCGTGCTAGCTGTGGTAATTTAAGTGACATCAAATGTAATATTTAAAGCGGTAAGGCTTTGCTATGTCTAGTTCTTTAAAACCAAATGTTGGTTTAAACATATTTTATTTCAACATTTATATATATATATATATATATATATTGGTACAGAACAGAGTTAATAGGATTGGAACAAAATATTTTTTTTATAGAGTTCCTCTCCTTGGAAACAAATGTTGATGCATATTTAACTTATAGTGAATTATTTGGAGGTTATCACAGAAAATAGGTAATACAATATATATATATGTTAAAGAAAGTGTAGGCTAATACAAGTATATAAAATTATAAGAACTTTCACGAAATAATCAAAACGATAACACGTTAATAATATTAGATATAATTATTCCTATTATTATTGTTATTATTATTATTATTAATGGTAGTAGTAGTAGAAGTTATAGTAGTATTAGTAGTAGTATTAATAGTAGAAGAAGAAGATTAGGAAAAAGAAGGAAAACACATTTAAATTAGTGAGCGAGATAATATATTATTTGAAACAATTTCGGATTCTTCGAGACCCTAAACAATTATGTATTGATTAAGTTTAACATGTTTTAAATAATTTATAATCTCTATATGCGTATACACGTACTGCAATAACCCCATTAACCATAGTGCCATTAACGTCCACACTATCTCGTGTTACGTAATATAACGGGCTACATCGACATGCTAAAACAAACACCAGATGAGCCTGGATTGTAGCATTGGGAGAAAATGTCAACCTAAATACACGGAAAGTAGGTCAGAAATGTATATCGTAAGAAAATATTAACTATGTATATATAGATCAACAACTGCCAGTCAACATTTTCTACTGAACAACATAAATACAACCAGTCATTGGATTTGCATATGTCTGAAACTAAATCAATAAATAGTGATGCTCATTAGCTACCAAATCTGTGTTTCGTTTCATACATTTACGTATTAAACATATTCAGAACATTAGCATAACACCATCAAGCTAATTTGACCAACCCAAGAGGCAATAAAATGAATCGGTGTGTATCGGTGATGCTTAGCGGACTTTATTCATTTGTATACATCATTTTAGTGAGCATATTAACTATTTGAATTCTACATCTACGTATCTGTTTTGTTGCTGCCTTCTAACGTGTTATTCAGCTTTTAGTCATCTTAGCATTGGTGTTGGTGTCTATATGCAAGCTTCTGGTTGATTGTGGTCCTTGAATTTTACATTTCCTATTCAACTTTTATGTCTACGTTTTATGTATAGTTAGTCGCAGCAAGTCTTGAGTTCGTCTCATAACAACATGATTGACGTGAGCATCAGTACAAACGAAATGACGATATAGTTTGTCACTAGGTCTATGTTCGTGAAGGTCGAAACTGTATCTAAGGTCACAGGATTTATGTATCCTAATACGTAGAACTTCATATATGTGTTCTGTGTTTGACTTTTTAGAACAGAGACACGGTTGACATAACAATCATACATATAATATTTTGCTGATATTGAGAAAAAACTGTAACTACAACTTCTTTAACCTAAACATAATGTTAGAACAATCCAAAACAGTATACAAATTATAAAACAAAATACGAATAATTATGTTATAAATACTTTATGAAATACATTAACGATTACATGAAAATCATGTCGTTACAACCTGTATTTTGTTTACAATGTTATAGCTAATGAAAAAGACTCTTCTTCCACCTAGTTCATACTCATTCTGGCAGCAAGACTGCTTAGGATTATATCACGTGGTGTGACTTGAAGAGTTCACGTGATTGCAAAACTCCTAATGAACAAATGAGCAGCAATACTGTGTTCTGGATGAACTGTTTGCTTTCGATATTCGAGTTCATGTTTCTGTTTGCTAAACGATATTAAGCAATTAAATCAGAAATACAAAACTGAAGGCTTTGTACGGGATAAACATACTTTTGTTTCTATTTGTTGAAGAAATTAATGAATACTACGAAACTAGACACGTTGTACAAGCTACACAAACATGTTTTTGTTGCTATTTGATTACTGACAATAAACAAGTTATTAGTAGATGAAATGTAACTCAACCCTGTGTTTGTTGAGTTGAAGTTTCTTAGGAAAGATAGTATTAACCATAGTATAAAATAAAGGATTTTCAATGTTCAGTATGTCAACCAAATACCTAGATATGTCATTAAAGGCTTCAAATACATCTGCCTGAGTATCGCATGAAAGACTCAACATGAAATCTCTTTCATAGCAATTCCTGAACACATCTGCGACAAGTGGTGCGCAGTTTGTACCCATAGGGATACCAACACTTTGTCTGTAAGCGGTAGTTCCATACCTTACAAAAATAATATCTAATATGAAAGTAATATGAAAGTGAATGCTTCACAAACTTCTTGGCAAGTCCATACAGTGTAATTGTTTAAGCTGCCGTTATTAAAAAACGTTAGTAAGACATATACGTGATTCGGTCTTGGCAGGCCGAGAATAACATGCATGCCCGAAATTGTATCTGTGCTCTCGTACTGGTAATACTAGCTACAACAGATATAAATCCACAAGGTATTCTCCAAACGACTGCGGCGGTGGCGAAGTCGTATAACGTCTACTTCGCATTCGGGAGTTTGTGGGTTTGATCCGCGATCGGTTCAAACTAAATACCTTCACATACTTTCAGTATATAAAGTCTGGTCTAAATTCTAAAAGTAGACGCCGTAGAGAAATGAATGAACCATACAGAATGCTAAAAACGACGTTATACCACATATACAAATACTGATTACGTGGTCCGAATATCAACTTTCATACCCCATCCATCCCCCCTTCTCCAAGAAGCGAAAACGGGGTTGGCTGAGGTATGAAATAAAGAAAGATAGAAATATCGGTCAGGGAAAGCAGAATTCAAGGAAGACATTCAACCACAACACACAAAAACAAACACACAAACAGACAAACGAGAAGGCAAAGGTAATAACAAATGCAAACGACATCACAAACACAAAAGGGTTGACACTAGGGCTACTGCCTTGGGACTTTCAGTAGCAACAAAGGCCACAGGGGGTTTAAACGGGTTCTTGGGTGCACCAAACCTCACATTTACCCTACTGTCGTCCCATTAAAAGGCGACGGTGTAAATAAAGAAGTCCCCGCCATTATCTAATCTCTAACCAGCAAGGCAGTATCAATAGGCAATATAAGTAAAACACAAATATGCTCGTGTAAATATAATACAAAAAAACAATAACCTAGAAAGCCACAATGAAGGTACTCAATGACATGGCAGAAGCCAAATCAACAAGAGAATAAACCATTAAGGGCACGACAAGAAGGATCATGGACAAAAATCAAACGCCACCGTCCCAATGGGCTTTAGGTAGGCGTCTTCATAGGGTCCACAGCCTGTCCGGTCATCATACAATTAAAGAGGAAAGGATAGTGGCGAACTGTAAAAGGGTCCACCACCAAGCATGCAGTACGTTGCAAAATGATAGGGTCATAACCTCTTTTGATAAACTTTTTAACAAGTTGAACAAAGATAGTATGAAAGTGATTATGACCAAACATTTTACGAAGTTTATAAATCACATCACCATAGAAGTCAGGTTGTGATAGTCGTTGTCGCAGAAGAGTCCTTAAATTACTTTTATATTAGGAAAGAAGATCGGGATTACGATAATACAATTTTGCAAAGGGTTTACGAAGTTTATGGTAACGGTAACCCTGATTGAGTAGCTTTTTAAAACCTTAATTTCGGCTTAAATTGTTTGCATATTGTAAATTTAAAGTATTTAGTAGATCATTTTAAACAGGTGAATGCATTTTTTCAGTAAATAAAATGATTTTAAACGTGTTTCATAGACAGACGCAATGCATATGCAATATGCGGGTTGAATGGTATTACCTCTTAGTCCTTGTTTTGATTGCTGAAGACTACATGTATCTCTATAATCGTTTTGTATATAATAGTAACTGTTGCAATATGCATTAGCATAATTGGCGACCACATAATATGGAATACAAACATTTTCAGACGAATAGATTGTATCTCCATAGTATTAAATCGGTCATATTTTAGTCTATCTCACGGAAACCAACCATTCGGAACAACTCAATGAATCCAAGGACTTGTATGATCCCAACGAATGACGCGATTGGTCTACCGAATGAAATCGTAAATAATCATTGTAATAATTTATGATATTTTGTTTATTATAAAGATGCATATTTCATTTTAATATTAATTATTATGACATATTTACCATATCATTTATTATGTTTATTCAACCTTAAAAGATTTCATTTAAGAAACAATATCCCCACATATCTTCATTCACGCACAGCAGTAAAGAAATAATTCTATCATTTTCTATCACTGAAAATGACATACCTTTCCTTCTGATTTACTGTCGGGCCGACATTTAACGCTTGCGTTAGACATTCATTGTTTAACTATGGTAGGAAGTTTTTCTCTTTCACCGTACATTTGGATTACTCTAACAACTATTCAAAGTTCAGTGGATCTCATTTACTGCAGCCAATGCATTTTATGCCTGTGAATAATGCATTGTAACAACAGTAATAACATCTTTGCTCGTATTAATCAACGTTATTTCCATGTTTTCGTCGAATAACAAGCCCATTGTTAGATGAAAGGCAGACAGAATGAAAACAATCGCATCTATAATCCATCTCAAGCGAACATGGATTGCTCAGAATAATGCGTTTTTCGGGGATAATAAACGCTCTATAACAAAGATGATTCGAACAATAGTGTTATTAACTGAAAGCTGCTGATGTAATCACTGGCATACTGACATTGTGTTACTACTGTGAATACGGTTATAATATGTAATTAATTTAGATTGATATATTTATACGTATTTTATTAATGTCTTTGTAAAGTATTTTGATATTTATTTGATGATGGAGCTTTTAACTAATATTCGGGCAGTTGCCAACATACATGGGGTGACAAAATGTTTAAATTGACCAAGACTAACACGTACCGGTTGTTTATCCGTTCTAGCTGTGGTAATTTAAGTGACATGCCACTGCGGAGCAAATGTAATAATTAAAACGGTAAGGCTTTGCTATGTCTTGTTCTTTAAAGTTGTACAGACCCTATTTTAAATGGTAATAACTCATGAATATGAATGAGTCACGTGTAGTTTTAAATCGACGAACACCCCAAAAGTCGTAATATAAGCAGAAATCGATGCGTACAATTTCACATTTTTATTTAGCCTCCGTACATCGATAAATATACGGCTCCAGAATATATGTGATAACAAAATAGTTGCCCGGAACGGGATTTGAACCACAGCCTTGCACTTGTAAGTTTTGAAAGATGTACGCTGAACCACTAGACCACTGCTATTTATTGGTTTGTTGTAGCATTTTTAACACTAAATAGGCATTACGCAATAACAAGCGCGCGCACACAAACTCATCAAGTGCTATATAACAAGTCCAGATTTGGTTGATTTGAGCGAAGTATTAGTTTCATATTGATAACATACAGTATTACACCAGGTAAAGTTAATTTACACGTGCGACAATATGGAATACAATTTATTGATCCATCTTTAGTTGCGTTCAAATATGCTAAGTTATTTTGCCTCATGATAAATGGTACTTAGTATACTAATTTCTCAAGTAGCGTTATAGTTCTGTGGATAGAGCACCGGACTGAAATCAGAAGGTCGTGTGTTAATAGAATTGGAACCAAAGAAAAATCTTACAGAGTTCCTCTCCTTGGCAAAACATGTTGATTTTATATACTTAATTTATATATTTGGAGGGAGGTTATCACAGAAAAAAAGGTAATACAAACTATATATATATATATATATGTTAAAGAAAATATTTTAGGCTAATACAAGTATATACAGTTATAAGAACTTTCACGAAATAATCAAAACAATAACACGTTAACACTATTAGATATTATTTTTACTATTGTTGTTATTATTATTATTATTATTATTATAATTATTATTATTAATGGTGATAGTAGTAGTAGCAGTAGTAGGAGTAGAAGTAGTAGTAATAGTAGTAGAAGGAGAAGAGGAAGAAGGAAAACGCTTTTAAATTATTTAACGAGATAATATATTATTTGGAACAATTTCGGATTCTTCGAGACCCTAAACATTTATGTATTTATTAAGTTTAACATTCTTTAATCGCTTTACAATCTCTATACAATGCGTATACGCGTACTGCAATAACCCCATTAACCATAGTCCATTAACGTCCACACTGTCTGGTGTTACATAATAAAACGGACTACAAAGACATAAAACAAACACCAGATGAGCCTGGATTGTTTCATCGGGAGAAAATGTCAACATAAATACTCGGAAAGTTGGCCAGAAATGTATATGGTAAGAAAATGTTAACTATGTATGTAGAGATCAACAAGTGCCCCTCAACATTTTCTGAACTTAGATCTAATACCCTGATGCTAGTTCTCTCATCTAGGCCTTTCATGAGGGTCATACGAGATAACAAAAGATTAAGTGTTCACTGACACTCACAATAACAGTGAGCATATATCAACAACATAATAGGAGCCGACATTCAGACAGAGTATGTAACCTTTATCAAGCCTGAAAAATCAATGAGCACCATTGTAAAAAAGAGTAAGATAATGGACCGGCATGAGCGGTAGTGGAATTATACTAGCTACCGCTCACGCCCTCTAGCCCCGGGTTGAGCAGAAATGAATATTCATAAAATCAATAGTACACAAATTTAACCATCCAGAAGATGGCATGCATATGGCGGTGGACATGGAGTGCACTACTGCCCCATGTCGTACGGCGTATGGTCCCAGTATCTAATAAAATTAAATGCCCCAAAGAATGAAATAAACATAATGGAATTTAGTTGGGAACAGCGGTTATGAAGCCTACAGACAACATATCCTATGAGTGGTTAAACAATACCCAGAGGCTATTATCGGCCGGAGTAGTGGAACCACCGAATCAAAAGGTATGTAAGAAAACAAAAGAAATTGAAAATGTACCACCGATAACTAAATATAAGTATCGGGCTCAGCGATCTCTAAAGATCGAATGGATAACAGTAAGTCACAAATTCCCCACAAACAGACATACAAAGAGGTATATGCACACACATTACGATTCACGTTTGCACTTTGTGGTAAGGGGCATCCCTTTGAGTTTATAAAGTCAATGCCAGGTCGAGACATCAAACATAAATCGAGAATTAATTCACGCTTTATTATAAACAAAAACAATAATGCAATAAACAGTTCACAGTTATTCAGCAAGGACACACTGACTTAGCTATGATGATGTGATTTACACACTTTGTAAGAAAGATACAAAGATACAACTTGAAATCTATAATACTAACAACATTTTCAGCTGCGGCTAATGTGTTAATATTAATCATTTGCGTGTAACATCTCTGCCCTTAGCATCCTGAGATTGTGTTATTTAAAATTGATTAAGCGCGAAAAGAAATCGTTTTATCGAAATCTTATTCTTGCGTTTATTTTAGCCCTGGTGCTTGTTTTCTGTGTTTTATAGGAATATCTAAACATTGCTTGGTAATGATAGCAATTAATAGACTTTTAAACGCGTAAACTCGACTTGTTTAGCAATATGTTTGAATCATTGACAATTTAGATGTTTATTTTGAAATGGAACTCTGGAGGTGTAATATCTAAATCTGAGGATTGGGTGAATAAGTGACAGAACAATCCGGTAAACGTTTTTTTGCAAGGAAACTTGGCCGACCTTTTGTTATATTGCTTTGTTGAAATGTTGATTTGTTTCGAGACTGAGTTTTTACATGTAATGGTGTTTATTTAAGGCTACTTAGAATTGTTTTTTGAACAGAGTTATATAAGATTTGACTCTTATCAAATGTTCGTATTTTCGAATTAGATTCATGGTAAATATTGATATGCAATGGCTATATTTAAAACATAATAATATTATAATATTATTCCAAAGAACAATGAGAAAAATTACAGTACACAAGGGAGTTATCCCCCTTTTTCTTAAACCATGCATTTTTGGGATAAAACAATGAAATCTACTAACATTAGCTGAATTTGTCCAAGACAATATTCTCTATACGTTGCTTTCGAAAAGATCACAGAAAAACACAACACCGATTGTGTATGTAGCAGTATTTTATTATCAAAAATCATCAAATTACCTCCCTTTAAAATTTCCATAGCATGGAAAAAATAGAAACTGTTTAAATGAATATCTAGTACTCAGTCAAGTTTGCGTAAAAGCATCAAATATTGTTTAAAACTGGCCTATGGGAATACCAGTAAAACAGGGTGTACTTTTTGTGGGGTGAGTATATGTTAACCACTGACACCAAACTCAATGACACCGTATGCCCGCACCGTACCACACACACAGCTCAACTGAAATGCACAATGAAAAAGGACAATTCATAATACAAAGAGTGGTGATGACTTGGAACGGTCAGTAGGCAATAAGGCAACATCAATCGTATGCTTGAATGTTTTAGAAATATTAGTAGAAGACATGTTTTGTTTCATTTACCCGATGAATTGTGTTTTCATATCGTCTTAAAGTAGTTCAGAGTATTTGAAAGTATGCATGTGGCAGCAAACATAAACCAGAATGGGCGTGTATTCAACATATACTGACTCCACTAAAAGTAACCCCTTTTTTGCTGGTATTCCCATAGGCCAGTTTTTGAGGGCGTAGGGCAGCTTGCACAGCGCTTAAAATTAAACAATATTTGATGCTTTTAAGCAAGCTTCACTGAGTACTAAATATTCATTTAAACAGTTTCAAATTTTGCCGAGCGATACTCTCTTATAGATGCTATGGACAACTTAAAGGGAGGTAATTTGATAATTTTTGATAATCAAAAGCTGTTACCTACACAATCGGTGTTGTGTTTTTCTGTGATTTTTTCGAAAGCAACGTATAGAGAATGTTGTCTTGGACAAATTGAGGTAATGTTTGTAGATTTCATTGTTTTATCCAAAAAATGCATAGTTTAAGAAAAAGGGGGATAACTCCCTTGTGTACTGAACTTTTCAAAAAAATCTTTGGAGGTCGATCTAATAATTCGATACACATCATTTATTATTTCCTGTTTTTCAATAATAACGGAAAGGAAAAGTGTTACTTTTAAGTTTTGTTCAGTATATATATTTGTTTTGCATATTAATCGATGATATACGAGTATATATATATATCTATCATCGATTAATATGCAAAACAAATGCATGAGAACACAACATTGTTTTTGAAACTGGGCATGTTTCGTTACATTTACGCTTAGCCTACTGTTTGCCGGTTTTGTCAAATATCAGTTATAAATGTCCTTATATATGAGGCAAACCTCGAGTCGTAGAACATAAGTGTATAACTGTTAGCTAAAACTATGCAAGACATACATGGTGGCGATTTCCGAAGCTGAAATTATAAAAGCGGTATACTTTCAGAATAAATGTCGTATCTCCTAGAATATCACATACGGATGTATACCGGCATATACTAGTGTTATAATGTTATTAATTAAGTGTTTTCATATTGGCCCAGTTATTGATCCAAAGACTGGACCAAGACCGAAGTCCAGTATGACAGTCCGAAGACTAATACCTCGGACAATATGAAAACAATTAATTAATGATAATAATATTAATTAACTTCCACTACAGTTGTATGCTTTTTTTGAAATGATTTGCGTTTATTTATATTCAACCTCAATAATGGTTAATTTATTATTTGTGTGGATTAGCGAGCTCGAATGACGTCAATTAACGTAAATGACGTATTAATCTTGTTTTTTCATTCGACCGACTTCTGGTTCGTGTTGGCCGAGTTTGCATCGTTTTATGTGTGTGAAGAGTTTCTAGTAAAACACGGCTAATATTGTTTAGTAAATTAAAGGCGTTTTCTTTAGTTTTCTATGCGCAGCATTTTTGGGAGACTTCTCTTCTAAAACTATTGGATGGATTTTCCTAAAAATAACAGGAATGTTTTGCTTTTGATGTCTAGTTGTATGTTTTGTCTTTTTTGAATATTTTTTTTGATTTAATGTTGTTTTTTTTATCTTCTTTTTATTGGCTTTATTTAAATAAAGCCTATTATTAGATATATAAAATAGGAAAAATATAGCATTTTGTAAAAATTCCAACAAAATTAAAATATTTAAGCATAATGGTTCAAAAAACCAATATTAAATCTCAATATGCATGGTGACCTACAATTTTAATTGCATATATTGTCTAAATATATGTTCAAATAAGTGCCTAGGAAGTTTGAACAAATTCGGTTATTAGGAACATAACAAAAAAGGAAAATATACCATTTTTATATAATTTCATACAAAACTTGGCCTTTTAGCATAGGGGTAGGGTTTCAATGTTTTTTTCTAAACAAGCATTGGGACCTAACATTTTTATTGCACATTTGGTTTTTATATATGTTAAACTATGTGCTTATTCTATTATTGGGAACATACAAAACAAAATGGAAATTGTATCATTATGGGCTAATTTGTTCATAAATTGTGGTAATGGTCTCAACAGGTCTTGTAAAAAATATAGGTTTTACATAAAGATGAGCTTTAAACGTTATTGTAATTAAATGTTCTTTACTTTAATTCAATTTTAGCAGAATTGTGACCAATGAATAAATGATTAGACTTCAAAAATGTTTTATTTAGCTATTTCATGGATTTGTTCAACTTTTTGGACAGATTTACATGACGGTGGCATTACAAATTATTTTTAAAATTTTAACAGTCATGGTGACCTACCATTATTTTTGCCTTTCCTGTCTATATATATATAACAGACTTACTGTGCAAAAACATAGAAAATGTCTTTAATAATATGCAGTACAAACCTGTTTGTAGGTATGTCACTGACAGCCTTTGATTTCAAATATCATATTAACCTAGTAATTATAGGAATATTTATTAACAGGGTTACTAGTGATGACGTCTATGCTATTTGAATAGTTCTACTAGAACTCGTTATTTCGATATTTTTCAGGACCGTTACCATGGAAACCAATCTTATTGTTCCGGTAATCCTATACAGACCACGTATTTGTACGTATTTGCCAACACCTTTACATATATAAAGTCCATATGTTTCAGAAGGCGGGTCATAGAACCTACACGTCTTTATATTTGTGAAGGCTGATTATGGAACATTATAGGTTATTGAATTTGTATGGCTAAATATTACCTGGAACTCGTTGTTTTGGCAAAGGACGACGAGCTTGCGAGTGGTCCTGCGCCAAAACAACGAGTTCCAAGTAATATTTAGCCATACAAATTCAATAACCTTTTTATTGTATACTTTCACATTGTTTTCGATCAATGTTAATTGTATGACTATTACTTTTCATTGTATTCGTGGTATTCGTATAACTTTTGATGGAATTCCTATCTTGTCATTCAGTTTCATTTTGTGTGGATGATTATTTTACGCGAAAACGACGTCGACGTAGGATGACGTCATTAAAAACATCAAGCGATTTTCTAAAGTTTGTTTACCATTCGATAACGTTAAAAACAGTGGGAGAGTGACCATTTCAATTATTTTATCAATTCTGCCATGAAAGGTTGAAAAAAAACATGTATTATTTTGTTGACACTATACGAAGAATTCCGTTATTTTATTTGAAAGTAGTTCCTTATTTCTATTTCGCGGCCCTTTAACAAGCACGAGAAAAAGGTCCGGTGCAATATCAATGTGTGCAATATCGTAGAATATTGCACACTTAGCTCAATGTAAATTAAACGGGACAATATGAAAGTATATAATAAACAAATATTATTGACAGTTACATAATCTACATAGTTGAGAAGGCTGGTAATATAACCTACACGTCTATATATTTCAGAAGGCTGATTATGGAACATATATATATTTTTGAGAGTTACATAACCTTTCAGAAGGCTGATAACGGAACATACACGTCTATATATTTCCGAAGGCTGATTATGGAACATACATATATATGTTTGAGAGTTACATAACCTTTCAGAAGGCTGATAACGGAACATACACGTCTATATATTTCAGAAGGCTGATTATGGAACACACACATATATTCCTGTCCGAAACTACGATGCAATATGTATATGAGGACTACACGCTTCTTGAAGCTGTTATAGAGAGGGATATAGAGGCGGTGCAGGCCATACTTGACGACAATCCAACCGAGGAAGAGCTTAATGAACGGGACAAAAGTGGCAGGGTATGATTATGTCCATTTCCATTCACTTAGTAATCTCTTAGTTTTATAGTTGGTCATTAAATATATACATATTGCATGATGCTTGCATTTATCATGCAGACACATATGTACCTTTCTGTCCGAGAAAGCGGCGACCTAATACAGTCTGCGTTATCAGACGTTTACTGTACGTAACCATGTCTGACATAATGAAGATAAAACAATATGGCGACGGCCAGAACCAGCGTAACATTCAGTTTAATATACACAAATAGTCAAAAGGGGATATTCAAATGTAAAAGACACTGACATTAGATTCTCTGTAGTTGTATGCTGATTTAGGCAGACTTGTAGGATAGGGATATCCATGGTAGAATATGTTACTTTACAAATGTAAAGTTACTGACTGAATGAAAGATATCAGGAAGTTAGTTATCAATGCCGTTAAGATGTTTCTTACATACTAAATGTGTGATCTTTTATTTCTCCGTGATAATTAATAAGATTAATGTAAAATACAATATTTAATCAAAACAATGAATGCACAAAGCGTAGACTGAAACCAGGTACATGCAACTGATGAATAATCGTATCGATTCCTAAACCTCAATATCTCAGTTGGTTGAGCGCTGAAACGGTAAACCAGTGGCCCTGGGTTCGAGATTAATTATAAAATGAAACACTATTACAAATAATTTCAATTTGAAAATTACGTCATCACAAAGAAATGTTTAGAACACAATGTCGTTAAACTAACTGAATTATTAAAATGTGCAAATATAAATACTTATTTAACCAGATATACGTAGCACTATATAAGATTTGCTGGTATTATAATACGGCACCACTGAATCACAAAACGGCCGAGGTAACTATTACAAAACGACGCCACCGATTTACTAATCTGGCGAGGTAACTGCTACAATACGGCGCCTTGAATCGTTACGATATTAAGCTAACATCTGCAATACGGCACCACTGAATCACAAAACGGTCGAGGTAACTATACTCAGTTGTAAAAGGAAGAGGACACTGAGTTTTGTTTAGATTTAATTGTGTAAAATGTTTTTAGAATTAAATTGACAAATTCCAAAATGAATATGTCATGTTTGGTACCAAAGATTTTTATCATTCCATTGCCAAAAGCATTTTGACATTTGTTTTTCAATAGGTCGAATCATTAAGAGACTGTCACTTGATAAAGAGGATAGGGTGTAAAGTAAAATGTTCAAAGTGTCCAGTTTCTTTTGCAACTGAGTATATATACAAATGACGCAACCGATTTACTAATCTGGCGAGGTAGCTGCTACAATACGGCGCCCCTGAATCACTACGATATTGAGTTAACGTTCGCAATACGGGGCAAACAACTAAAAAATATGATAATCACACACGTAAGAGAGTTGATAACAGGGCTACCTGTAACACTCTATGTCACCAGGGCATTAATAATTAATAAGTCCAGACTTTTAAACACACGTTTTAATAATCTTTAAAACTACCCCATTTTACTGTTTGAACATATAGTAAATTCTATCAGATGTTACTTAATCAAATCTCTACATTCTTAGACTATATCTAACAACCTCCCACTATCTCCGACTATCTCTACTCTACTTCTAAACACACCAATATATACCTGCACGCACACGCAAGCCTCCCATTGGTTGTTTACACAGTTATTCAATATGTCGTAATACAGTATGCCGCCTACTACTATATACCTGAGTAAGCTAATATAATATCTGCTATTTAAGAGGCAAATCCCAAATTGTAGATCAATGGTCATTTACTATTAACTGCGATATACTTCTACTACTTGTCGTGAAGATCAGACGATATGTTATGTCCATTGGCTTATCACGTGATGAAAGGGTTGATGACCCCTTTTCCGCAAAACATGCTGTCCGGAAATCTGAGCCGGCATCGAAGCCTCTCGGTCTTCTCTGAGAGTTCACCGTATACTCACACAAAACTTTTGGCAGAACAGAGTTTTTTTCATTTTTTTTTATCCCCAGTGACCAGAGCTATTATAGGCAGTTGTCCCAAATGAAAAATCCCCAATTTTGAAAGGTTGAGTTTTCAATTCCCCAATATGGTGTTGCATTGGAAATGACTGTATTGTTATTTGGAAGTTTAAGAGGAAAGGGTTCACTGTTCAGTTTGCTTTATGTTTGCATGATGTATTAGTACTTAATACTCCTAAAGTATTACTCTCAGCTTTTTCTGAACCATACAGAAATATGATTTTTAACCTCAAATTAAAATTTGAAGCCTAAAGCAACCCACTAATTACTTTGATGATTTACACTTAAAATCAACACATGTTTGAAGCATGTTTGAAGCCTAAAGCAAACCACTAATTGCTTTGATGACTGTTGCCACCTTCCTCATTTTCTCACTTTGTGTCTGTCTGTCGGATTTTTTTCGTGAGAAACGCTTCTTGCGTGAGATAACAGAAATCTCATTTCCCTTTTTATCTGGCTCATTTGAACTAATTGACATGTTCTCCGAATATGATTCCCTCATTTTGGTTGCACATCAGGTGCGATGGGTGTTGTTTCCATTTTAACAATCTCCTTATCATCTGACGAAAAAGACGGAGGTGTGGTTGAAACATTGGTGTCAGAATTAGAGTTTTCATGATCTGAGTTATGTTGTGCACGAATTCGTTACATAATTCCAGCAAAGGGATGTCAGATTCACCGTCAGAATTATTACTTTCTTGGAGGTAATGTTTGACTAATTGAGCTAATGGCAGTTCATCGTCATCATTACTGTCAGATATATCTGAGGTGGGGTTGGAATTATGATCGCTTATCGGTGGAACCACATAATTAGCTTTCCTAATTGGTCGACTTAACTTATCTGTTGGTATCTGCCATTCATCCACATTAGCTAAGCGTAGGTGGTGTACCTGTACCTTAGTGACAGACCCATCAAGCTGGTTCTTGATAATGTATGTAACAGGTGTGGTTTGATAATGCGATAAGGACGCCATTTTGATTCTAATTTGCTCTTTCGAGTGTGGTTTTTATAAAAGACGGGATCCCCAACTTCAAAAGTGACTAGTTTAGTATTTTTGTTTGCATAATTGGCTTGTCGGCGTTTCGCATCTTTAAGATTTTGATGAACTAAGAAAAATGATTTATGTTGTTGTTCCAACGCGATTTTATGCATATCCTCTCCCGCATATTTTCTGCGTGGTTTGAGAATTGTGTCTAACGGCAACACGACATCCCTATTGTATAATAGAAAGAATGGTGAAAATGTCAACGACTCACTGACATTAAAGCGAATTACAGCCAAAGCTTGATTCAAATACACATCCAATGTATTCAAATTATCCTTCAATTTCTTTGCTAAAATATCACCTAGCACGCGTTGATACCTTTCTATTTTATTACTCTGAGGATGGTAATAGGACGTAGTAATATGATGAATGTTCAAAGTAGCCAGGGTCTCTTTAACAGTTCTATTTATAAACTCGCCGCCATTGTCTGATACCAGAGCCATTGATGCCCCGTAGCTTGGAAATATTTCATCAATTATCAAATGTGCGATTGTCGCGGCGGTCTTATCTGGTACGGGAAATAGTTCGGGGAAGCTCGAAAAAAGGTCGATTAAACTTACGATGTACTTGTTACCAGACAGTGATGTTGGATATGGGCCAGAAACGTCTACAGCTACCTTTGCAAAAGCGTACGGAGGAATATCGGTTTCTTGTAATGGAGGTTTGATCTTTTGCAAGTTTCTGGTTTGACAGGTAACACAACTAGAGACATAATTTAGCAGTTCTTTAAACATGTTTGGCCAATAAAACGTCTGTTTAATTGTGTCATATGTCTTGTCAACACCCATATGACCATTGGAGTCATGATATTGCTGAATAACCTCTGGTCTTAAGTGCCTTGGGAGATAGAGACGTAAGATAGGATCTGAATCGGCGTTTGAGATATAGTACAATATATCATCGTGAATAACATGCCTATTTGCTAAGGTAGGTGTTAATTTGTCATTTCGAAGTCCCGACTTGATTTCGACTAAAATTTCATCTTTTTCCTGTTCAGTTACCTTGTCTATGCCAGGTTCGATCTTAGGTTTCTGCAAATGATCTTCAAGATTAACATTGCGCTTAACATACCTCCTTGGCTCAAACCTATTCGAATTCAGTGCATTAACTTGATAGGTGTTATCATTGATGTCAGGGTCATAACCATCGAATCCTCGGGTACAGCATCTAAGGGCAAACGAGATAACATATCTGCGACACTGTTGTTCACCCCTGGGATGAACTCCAATTTCCAGTCATAGCCGGCAATACCGAGAGCCCACATTTGAATTTTCTTATTTTGCATAGGGGAATCTAACAGATATTTCAATGGAAGGTGATCTGACCTAATTATGAAGGTTGCCCCATGTAAAAAGTGATCTAACTTCTGCAAAGCGTAATGAATCGCAAAAGCTTCTTTCTCGATAGTAGACCAACGACATTGGGTATCACTCAACTTGTGAGATAAAAAGTGAATGGGTTTTTCATTTTTTATACCAGGAACAGCCTCAGTTTGTTCATCAACTGGCTGTGTCAAGCAAGCTCCTATGCAATTGTTACTTGCATCCGTACAAAGGATATAAGGTTTTCCTGGGTCTGTGTAACCTAACATTGGTAATATCGCTAAACTGTTCTTCAAACTTTCAAAAGCCTCTTGACAGTTAGCGTCCCACTTAAATTTAGCATATTTTCTTGTGAGAATTATGATTGGTTGTGCTATTTCCGAAAACTTTGGAATAAATCGACGATAATAACTGCACATACCAATAAAGCTGCGTACCTCTTTTACACAGGTAGGCGCAGGTAACGATTTTATGACTTCCACTTTCTTTGGATTAGGTTTAATTCCGTCTTTATTGATAACAAAGCCTAAATACTCAGTCTCAGCTTTTAGAAAATTACATTTCTTTAACTTCAATTTTAAACGATGTTGCCTTAACCGTTGAAATACTTTTTCAATGTGCGCCAAATGTTCTTCAAGTGTAGAACTGAATATCAAGATGTCATCAAGATAAGCAGTTGTGTAACTGTCTAACCCAGCAAGAACATGTGACATAAGTTCTTGAAATACAGCTGGTGCATTGGTTAACCCAAAAAGGCATTGAACTGAAATAGCCCTCTATGACAAGCAAAAGCTGTCTTTTCAATATCATCTTCGTTCATGGCTACTTTCCAATAACCTGATTTGAGGTCTAGTAATGAAAAGTATTTAGCTTTCCCTAAAAGGGCCAATAGATCGTCCACTAATGGCAAAGGATAACCATTTGATTTTGTAATTTTAATTAAGGCCCTAAAATCTACACAAAATCGTTTAGACCCATCCTTTTTATCTACAATGACCACAGCGAAACTCCAAGGCGATTTTAATCTGGAAATAATATTTGCATCTAACATTTCTTCTATTGCCTGATCAACTATTTTTCGGTTGTTTTGTGGTGTTCTATATGGTCTTAATTTAATTGGTGTATGGTCGCCTGTGTCAATTTTCATTTTGACTGTTTCAGTGTGACTTAAATCAGTATCTTTCTGTGCAAACAGATCAGCATTTTGTTTTAGTATTTTAATTAATTTTGCCTTAAATTCGGGCGGAGCATCAACGCTATCAAATTCACTTGATCCTTAAGATCGCCATTTTGATCTTTAGTTACAATAGAAATTTGTTGATTTTGAATTAATTCTATTTTATCTACCGCGCAACCCTTCCTTAAGGTAAATATTTTGTTTGTGGTGTTTGTTATCACAATAGGAACAATTTTATCTCTTTTTACTTTTGAAACTGAATTTGCAACTAATACACCTGACTCATAGCTAAGAAAACCACGTTCAACTGCCGAAACTTGGTAAGTTTGACCATTTGTTTGAAAATTAGGACTTTTCCTAACTCGACACTTACAAACTACGCTCGTTTGAGGTGGAAGTTTAGTTTTAGATTTCAATCGAATTATCGATGAAATGTGAATATCGTCCTGAAGTGGTACATATTTACCAGCGACCCTAATACACCCAAGGTCATAATAAATACGAACACCATTATTAAGTAACCAGTCTTTTCCTATTATTATTCTCCTATTCATTCCCCTGACTACGTAAATGTTATGACTAATTTTGATACCACCTATCTCGAACATGATTTCTGTGCTCCCATCGCAAGTAAGCGGACCTCAGGTAACAGACTGTAAGTAAGCTTTGCGAGTTTGTATCTAATTTTGGTTTTAGTTTAAATTTGTCATAAACGTCTCGATTAATTAGTGACACGTCACTTCCGGTGTCAATTAACGCCCTAAGTTTTTGTTTCTGGATCCTTAACAAACAAGAATTTGGGTTTGATGTTAATGCAATATTAAATGCGGGTTTGCTTCTATTTCTCCTCCCACCGGCTTCTACATGCGAGGAGCGGAATCTTTTAACTGACCCCTAGCCAGTCTACCTTGCTGTCCGTTCGACCAATTTGTCTCATTTCGACATTCACTGGCAAAGTGACCTATTTCTTGGCATTGCCAGCACACTAACCGTGTACGGTCGATCGGCCTACGACGGGGTTTATTTTCAGTAATAGCACTTACTTCCCGTTTTTTCTTTCGACACTCGTCCACTATATGACCATTCTTATGACAATAAGAACATTTTTGCCTCCTTAAATGGTCAACTTCCATAGGCTGTTCATGTGTCGGTTCATTATAATTCTGGTAATGATGACCTGTCCTTAACTGAAACCTCTTTCTAAGGTTCTGTTCTGCTGTTGCAGTAGCAATTGCATCTTGCAACGTGTTTGGGTTGGTTCGCATGACTCGAAGTTTCATTCCATCGTCATGGAGTCCATCGATAACGTCCCTTTCAATTGTCTATCCCTAACGTCTTGGGCCTTCCCGGCAAAGGCGTCATCACCTAAGGCAATAAGACGTTCGGCATATACCTGAATTGTTTCATTACGTTTTTGAAGGACTTTGCGTAGTAACTTAAGTGCATGTTGTGGGTCAACAACTTCAGCGAAACGAGCTTGAAGTTCTGCTTTAACTTGTGCCCATGTGTGGGTAGGGTTTGCATCCATATACCTTTTCAAGAAATCACTAACGGGATCCTTACTTGCCCGATAAGCAACCAATTTAATACTGTCATGTGCCATGCCAACTAACAAAGAGTATTTCTCAATATTTTTTATCCAATCCTTAAATAATTTGCTTTCCCCCTCAAATGGCGTAATGACTTTGGATACACCCTGAGCCCCCATGGTTGTTGTTAACCACGTAAGCTGGTCACCCATTACCCTAAACATATTTGCAAACTCTGTCTGTTCAGCCATATTTGTTAGAGTAATACAGTAAAGCTACTCACGTTAGTCGAATATGCCTCCAGTTCTTCTTGCACGTATTGCACTATTGTCACCAACCGTCAACAAAGTTTATTTATGATCGACTATTGTCCACACACATGTTCAAAAACTGCCCACAACACCAAGTTCGCAGTGTTAATTATGTCGAATTAACACATAATCCTGATATCGATAGCACCAAATAAGTCCTGTAACACTCTATGTCACCAGAGCATTAATAATTAAAAAGTGCAGACTTTTAAACACACGTTTTAATAATCTTTAAAACTACCCCATTTTACTGTTTGATCGTATAGTAAATTCTATCAGATGTTACTCAATCAAATCTCTACATTCTTAGACTATATCTAACAACCTCCCACTATCTCCGACTATCTCTACTCTACTTCTAAACACACCAGTATATACCTGCACGCACGTGCAAGCCTCCCATTGGTTGTTTACACAGTTATTCAATAGGTCGTAATACAGTATCCCGCCCACTACTATATACATGAGTAAGCTATATATCTGCTATTTGAGAGGCAAATCCCAAATTGTAGAATAATGGTCATTTACTATTAACTGCGATATACTTCTACTACTTGTTATTAAATTAGTATTATTACTTATTAAAGGGTATGGTAGTGCTACATATCGCCTTTGAACCGTCAGTGGAAAAATAAGGCCTCTGGGGGTTTAAAACAGGTTCTAGGGTAGCATCACTGTTACACTAGTGTCATCCCAATAAAACTAGATAAAATAAAGATATCCCTTCCAGGTTCTATTCCCTTAAAAAACAAGTCAACATTAATAGGTTTAACAAATACATGATCATGTATATATAACATAAAAGAAGCTTAGAAAGCCACAAAGCAAGTACTCAATGACTTGGCAGAAGTCAGATATCAAACCCATACATTCTATTCATTAGGAAGACTCACAGGTAAAATATTGCATAAACGATCAGAGTGAAGTTCTAGGCTATTGTTTTTTTGTATTATATTTACACGAGCATTTTTGTGTTTTACTTATATTGCCTATTGATGCTGCCTTGTTGGTTAGAGTTTAGATCATGGCGGGGATTTCTTTATTTACGCTGTCCTGTTTTAATGGGATGACAGTAGGGTAAGTGTGAGGTTTGGTGCACCCTAGAACCGGTTTAAACCCCCAGTGGCCTACTTTGCCACTGGCCGTTCCAATGAGGTAGCCCTATTGTCAACCCTTTTGTGTTTGTGATGTCGTTTGCAATTTTAATTACTTTTGCCTTTTCGTTTGTCTGTTTGCGTGTTTGTTTTTGTGTTTTGTGGTTGACTGTCGTCCTTGACTGCTGCTTTCCCTGTCCGATATTTGTTATCCTTCGTGCTACCAAGACAACTGACTCAGTAATTACAATATAGCGCCAATCTATCAATAAACCGTCGCGCTGACTACTGCATAATGGCGCCACTGAATCAGTAACACGTTACAGTTTTAGAAATAAATGTAGTGCGAAAGTTATATACGGTGACATGTCATTATTGAGATAAATGTCAAACGTATAAAATTCATTTCTTCACCATTTCTTGGCACTTGCTCGCATTTTTCTGTCTGATTAAAATCAAAAAATCACCTGAAATATCTGTAATCATTATTTTCTTAATCAGAGACCCTAAACTACAACTGAACAATACATGGTAGCATTACAGGTTGAAACAATTTCCAATCCAAACTATTTATTGTGTTCAATTCACAAACTTAAAAAATAAGTAGCAAAAAATACATTCGTCTTTCTGATATACATGTATGACATTATGAGTTGGCATTGTTTGATACTGAATTCTGATATATGCTAACGGAACAAGAAACGCAACTCAGTAATTTCCGCTTTATATTGTATGTATAGTATGCTGCTGTTAATCGAATGGTACATAGCTACATTAGAGCTTTTTTTTCGGACAAAGGACTAAGACAATTAATAACACACCTGTTGTCCAGATGTTATCCCTTCACAGTTTTATTAATGCGTTTGGCTGAAGCAGGTGAGCAAACATTGGATGTAACATTTTGCAATCTCTTTACATTAAATACAGTACTGTTTTAAGGCGGAACTACTGCATGTATGAATTGCGTGTTACAAAGTGGATTGTGATTAATAACTAGTTGTAACTTTTTTTCTTTTACAAAATACCTTGAGATTTCTTAAAAATAATACGTGTGAATTAAGTTTAACTTCCCGAGTTGCGTTTATTTTTTCGTTTAGTATATCTGTAAGATGTATATCGTTCGTATATCCATTAATAAATATACATTAGCGTCGCTAATCCATTAAATTCAAAACATCAATGTTACCCATTACATGTAAACATTGACTTGTTTTGATTTATCGTTTTTTTGAAAATGACATTGCATTGTTTGCATCTAACCTGTTTTTGATCCGCTTTCAAAATGAAAACCTTACTAATGATATGTCTAAGAATTTTTTTTGTGTCACGTTCTATGGAATTTTCGCACTTTCTTTGGTATTTTCACATGTTTTATGCGTTTTTATTCCACTAAATAATTGACAGCAAGTACGAATATCATTTCTTATTTAGGAATGCCCAATTAAGGGCATAGCTATTGTTTCAACGTTTTAAAAGGACTGCCGTAAATATGAGAGTATTAATGCATGATGCATTTAAACAAAACAAAAAATGTTTGAAACAGGATAAGTCCCACGTGTTGAAAGCATGCGTTATAGAGGATGATCGTTTTAAGAGGGAAAAACGAATATTGTTCAAGCCTTTTGAAATCACACTTGTGCCATTTCCTATGATGTAGCCAAACGTTATTTCGTTCGTCAAAGCAATTACATACTGACACTTTGCAATACATATTGTCATTTTCTTCGCAGAGAATAACAACACTAACACCATTTCATTAATAGTGACGTGGCGAGACAGGATATATTGAATTTCTGTTTGATAGCATAATGCATACATCTTGATGAAAAGTCGTAGACACGAATACTATATTGTTTCAGGATTCTTCAAGTAGCTATCTCGCCTACAAAAGCCACAATTTACAATAGCTGTTCACCGTTTTTAAACATACTGAATACGAGGTCCCACGTATATATAACTTACATATTTTTAGAATCCAAAAGCTATAGACACAATATAAGCAGCTTTAACCAGCCAGGCTGAAGCCCAAAACTGAAGCGTTGAATTAAGAGTTACCAACTCATAATTCTTTTCACGCATATTCATTCACGGGTATTTTAAAAACCTGTGAAAAGTCGTATACTTTTTATTGACACATATACCTTATTATATGAACTAAACACCTGGATATAGATATGATAGACGGTTTTGTAGTGTAATGGTGCCGTTGTTTGGCGGGTTAGGTTGTTTAAAAGTCGTAGATATAGAGAATATTATGTCAGTGCCTTTTACTATCAAGTTTATTAGACGAGGCTTAGAAAACGAAGAATGGCGAGGCTGTGCCGAGCCATTTTTTTTCGTTTTCGTGCCGAGCCTAATAAACTTTATAGTAAAAGGCACTGACATAATATTCTATTTATCATGTAGATTATCCACATTGTCTGTATGAATTACTATTATTACCTATTTCTCAGAATGTTACGCTTAGGGGGCACTCAACAGTTTAATGTACATTTCTCAATCATCAAACCCATGACAAGCCCTTAGCCAGAATCCTAGAGCAAAAATAAATCACATCATCATTGTGTCATACATTTCTTATAAGACAATAAAATTACCCATGTTTCCATACCAAATAAAAGTACCAAAAAGCATTTTCTGTACAACTTTAGTCCCATTTCTTTAAGATTACCCCACCCCTCAAAACATGCTAAAAAAGCAATTTTAGCAATATTTCAAATGTCAATAAATAAAAAAAAAATATGTCCTACGCATATCAGTGTCACTCTGAAAATCTGTCTGCACTCATAATGCTCTTGCATATCAGGAAATGCTAAATTTTACATACCTACTCCGGCGTTTTAAAAAGTTATTCCAAGCTGATCAATCCGTGAGTCAAAATCAGCCATTTTACCTACTTTTTGGAAGTTTTTGATAGGTCCGCATTTTTCTATTTATAGCCTCCAAAAAAGCCAAAGAGTGCATATTCCAATACACCAAAATAAACTTAGAAGTACTGAAAACTGAAAAAAACATCAAACATGTGCTTCATAATTATTATAAATACCATCCATGGACCTAAAAGATGCTTAGTTGATTTCTTTCTGAATTACACCATGGACATTTATGCGAAACTGAGGAGTGCCCACTTAAGGGAAAGTTGTCCGTTAAAAAAAATTGAAACGCCCTTTTTCCATTTCGCGAATTTATTCCGGACGTCCTGACATACGAATTATTGCGATTGTCCAACAAACCGGCCTAACAGCATCTTTTTAAGATAACACTGAAATAGCCTGTTTAACAGTTATTTTGCAAACTTTTTTCTTTCGGTCTGTTTTTTTTCCATAGCATAAAAAAGGTCTGAAATGTGCAATCAGTAGTCATTTCCACTCTAAAAAGTTGCCTCCTATAACCCGATTTATATCAAGCCGCTATATTATGCGATATTTTTTTATTTTAACGTGACACGACATAATGACGTCATGTGACATGACGTCACGCCACATGCTATTCTATGTTTAACGTCATCTTACTATGACATCAAAATACCATAACAACCAGTACTTAAACGGGACATTACCATTAGCAAACTGTCAATATAATGAAACAGTGTTAGGGCAAACCCAAGAATTACACCAATGGTTAGCTTTTAAATGGCAAAAAGCCCACCTCAAACTTAGAAAATCCCACTGAAATTGCAACCAACCGCAAAACAGATGGGATCTTGAGATATAGCAAGTTAGATATCTCACGATAAGTTGCGATACATCTTGAGAAATTGTAAGATATATCTCCATTTATTTTGAGATATGTAGGACTCAAGACACATTGAGATATCTCAAGATAATTATCTCAAAACAACTTCAGAATATCTCAAGACAGTTATCTCAAGATAAATTGAGATATACATTGAGATATCTTGAGATTAATTGAGATATCTCAATATCTCAATATAATTGAGATATCTCACGATAAAATGTGATATCTCAACATGGCATATCTCAAGATAAATTAGACAAATATTGAGATATCTCAAGATACGGTGCATCGCGGAGTATTACAATATACATATTTTACTGAGTTGTTCATAATCTGGGTTTTGTAGCAATGCGGGTTTGCCTTATCGACACCTTATCGACAAATTCCATTCTAACCGAAGTAATTATCTTCGCAAACAAACCGAATGGTAACAAACTTTGAAAATCTGTTGAAATACAGACAACAAATCCTTCATTTGACTGTTTTAGTAAAAAAAGGTTGGACCCTTAAGAGGGCACTCCACTTTCTCAATCATCAAACCCATGACAAGCCCTTAGCTTGAATCCTTGAGCAGTTGATTTCTTTCTGATTTACACCATGGACATTCATGCGAAACTGAGGAGTACCTCCTTATCGAGGACGCCGCCATGTTGTTTTTTGTTTGTTTTATGACGTCCGGCAACGTTACGTGCATGACGTCAGATAACGTTACGTACAATAAACGCCGAGTGATTCCGCATTGATTTGCTCTATTGGTCAGTGCCTAATAAAGCAAAATTTAATAGGTCACCCCTTTATTAGGCAGAAAAGTGAATATCTGCATGATACATATAGTTGCATGTCAGGAATCTTAAAACACAATGTTATTTGTATACTAATTATAATAAGTCTAAAATGTATAGGGCTGATTTCTGCCATGTCGTTTTGTCAGCTTGGCAACCCGCCAAGACGACAAGACGCAACGCGAAAGGACGACAAAACAGCATTTTGTCGTCGTCGTCTTGGCGGCACCAAGCCGACATTTGAAAGGCGCCAAGACGACAGATAAATGTGGCCCGTTGTCGTCTTTTCGCGTGGCGACTTGTCGTCTTTGCGCTTTATTCTTGTCGTTCTGTCGTCTTGTCGTCTTGGCACCAGCCACAACGACAAAACAAAAATACAACAAAAGGCTGCAATTAATTAGAGCCAATGTGTCCGAGCAAATGTGTGTATTTCTACATGTAAATCATATTTTAAAAGCTATTTAGCTACCTCTGCAAATGATATTGGCCCAACTATGTTCCACAGCTGGTTTGATGTTGGCCCAACTTAATATTATTGCCACAAATCATTGGCCCAACAATAAACCAACATGTTGGGCAAATGTGGAAACGATGAGCAGAATGTTTTATGATATAAGACCCACTTACGCAGATCTCACACAACAACTGCATTGATCCTAAAGCCAACAATTGCCGCAATGCTATGTGTCGCTAACCTCCCAAATTTTAATCTACTTTCGCTTAGAAGTCAACTACTTCACAGCCAATGTAAACTCCGTCTTCTGTCCATCCATCGTCATATGTAATCGTAAGTTTGTAGGTATCTGTTATGCAAAAGACAATATAATACCATTTAAAATTGTAAATTTTAATTCTGATTAGATTATTGAATAAAGGTGTAACTCGCGTATCTTTACTTAATTTCAATATTTTATTTCAACATACGTCGTGGCTACATCAGATATTGATTGTATAACTTCCATATATATATCATATAAAATATAAAATATAGAATATAAAAAATAAAACATACATTATACTCAAATTTATTGTTTATTTTGAAACAATAATAATCTATTGAATTTGAGCGCTCAACTAAAAATAGAACCTTTTTATATTTTGGCGTTCCTGTTTGGCTGTGACACTATCAAGGCTATTTTTGAAAAATTGAAGGAAATCGCTGGAATTAGCTAAGCTCTTAAAGTATACAATTGTATGTCAGACTCATTAAGTTAGCGCCAATGTCCTTAGGAAACATTTATGGCAGATTAAGCTTTATTATGACGTCATAGCCTTCCCTGCTAACGCTAACTTGTTATTAAAAAGTGTTGTCAAATTGCGATCTGGAACGTAGGTATACCAATATAGTGTACACGGATGCAAATCAAGTAATAATTATAGTAAAATAATAATACTAATAACATCTCTATGTTAATCAGCGTAGATTGCATTCGTTTTACATTATAAGGAATTGATTTTACCTTTTTTATTTAATATTCTAAATTAGTTTCATTTTAACTTCCTGAATATAAAAACACTTCTGGTGCGCACCGTCTGTCTCGTGGGCGGGAAATGGCATTTTACAATTAAACATTGTTATATGTAAGAGAGTAATTAACCCCGTGATTTTAAACGAAGATTGGGTTCGTTTTTAGTCTGTGTCATATTATTTTGAAGTTTATTATTAATATTAAAATTGAATGTAGTTTTAAAAAAAGATATAAGGCGTCGGTCATGTAGCACGTAATACTGTAATATATATTCGTGAATATGATGCATCACGCATTAAACATAATGTAGATTTAAATTTAATTTATTCCGTAAGATTGGCCCAACATAAAAGACCAACATCGGCCCAACAGTGTTTCATAATATTGGCCCAACTATTTTCCACCATCAAATCACAGTTTGCTTGATGTTGGCCCAATTGTTTATTATTTTCACAAGATATAGGCCCAACAATAAACCAACATGTAGGGCCAACGTGGAAAAGATGAGCAGAATCAAATAGGCCCAACAAAAAAGACCAATGCAGGGCCAACGAAAGTGTTATTGGATTAATGTTGGCCCAACATATGCATGCTATCTGGGAATACACACGGAATTCGTTTAGTTAGTAAAACACACTTCCTATGTTTTACAGATGCTCATACTACCCGAGAAATAATATATGTTTTAACACCATACTTTTCACGTGTAGCTTTCCTTTCAATAGAAAAGTTGCTTCACTTCATGTAATGGGTGGTTGTAGAAGGTTTTCGGGAGTTTTAATGCTTTGGCTCTAATTAATTACAGAGCGCATGTCTACCGGAAGGCGAAAATACAAGATGACAAGACGACAAATACAGCCTTTTGTCGTATTTTCGTTTTGTCGTTCTGGCGGGCGCAAAGACAACAAGACGACAAGACAACAAATACAGCCTTGTGTCGTTTTTCATTTTGTCGTTCTGGCGGGCGCCAAGACGATAGAGCGACACAACTAAAGCTCCAAGACGACAAGTCGCCACCCAACGGGCCACTTTTATTTGTCGTATTGGCGCTTTCCAAATATTGTCTTGGCGCGTGAAATCCGTCGTTTTGTCGTCTTGCAGTAGCAGAATCGGTTTTGATTTCTGTATTTACACTATCAAGTTTAATAGGTTAAGAGAGACAAATGAATGTTTGAAACAGGATAAGTCGTATGTCCAAATTGTGTTGAAAGCTTACGTTATAAGTGATGACCGTTTTAAAAAAGAAAACGAATATAGTGCACGCTTTTGAAATCAACTTCTTCATTTAAAAAAATTCTTAACGAATAATATGCCATTTCGTCATATAAATACATAACATTTTCGTTAACGTATATGATGGCTTACTTCGGAAGCTTTATGGACAATTGTACTTCTAATTCAGAATAATATATATGTATTCTCTTCTGTAAATTGAAATCAGCTATTCTCAACACTGCCAAAGGCCTTCGTCGTCAAAAACATTCGACAGTCTTTGTCCGTCTACAATAAGACATCGTTACATATTGTTGTTATCCATTGGCTTCATTAGTTTCTATATGAAGTAGCCAAACGATATGTCGTTCGTCAAAGCAATTACATATTGACAATTTGCAATACATATTGTCAGTTTTCGCAGAGAATGACAACAATAACACAATTTCCTTTACAGTGACGTGGCGTGACATGATATATTGAATTTCTGTTTTGATAGCAAAATGCATACGTCTTGATTAAACGTCGTAGACACGTAAACTATATAGTTTCTTAAAGTAGCTATATCGCTTACAAAAGTCAAATGTTACAGCAATTGTTCACCGTTCCTAAACAAACTGTCGACAAAGTCCAAAACTAAAGCGTTGAATTAAGTATATCGTCTTCCGAGTATTAACTTTCATAACCCTTCTCCAAGAATCGGGGTTGGCTGGGGTCTGAAATAAAACTTTTATTTCGGCTTGACACGTTTGCATATTGTAAAATTAAAACGTGTAATAGGTAATTTTTAAATGGTTATCACATTATTTCAGTCAAACCTGTTAACGGTTAACCCTTAACGGTTTGTTATCGTGTTGCTCTGGCTTGTCGTTGAGTACTTACTTTGTGACTTTCTAGGCTTTTGTTTTTTATATTATATATACATGATCATTTGTGTGTTTTGCTTATATTGCCTACATGTATTAATGCTGCCTTGTTTGTTAGAGATTATAACCTGACGGGAATACCTTTATTTACATTGTCCCGTTTATTGGGATGACAGTAGGGTAAGCGTGAGGTTTGGTGCTGCCTAGAACGTGGTTTAAACCCCAAGCGGCATTTTTGCCATTGACCGTTCCAAGGCGGTAGCCCTTTTTATCAACTGGTTTGTGTTTGTGATGTCTTATTGTGCCTTTTATTCATCTTTAAATTTGTTATTTGTTTCTGTGTGTGTTTGTGGTTGACTGTCGTCCTTGAATGCTACGTTTCCTGTTCGATATTGTACGATGACCGGACAGGCTTGTGGACCCTATGATGACGCCTACCTAAAGCCCATTGGGACGGTGGCGTTTGATGTTTTTCTATGATCTTTCTTGTCGTGCCCTTAATGGTTTATTCTCCTGTTGCTCTGACTTCTGCAAAGTTATTGAGTACCTTCATTGTGGCTTTCTAGGCTATAGTATTTTTGTATTATATTTACACGAGCATATTTGTGTTTTACTTATATTTCCTATTGATGCTGCCTTGTTGGTTAGAGATTAGATCATGGCGGGGATTTCCTTATTTACACTGTCCTGTTTTAATGGGATGACAGTAGGGTAAGTGTGATTTTTGGTGCTCCCTAGAACCGGTTTAAACCCCCAGCTTGCCTACTTTGCCGCTGACATTTCTAAGGCGGTAGCCTATTGTCAACCCTTTTGGGTTTGTGATGTCGTTTGCATTTAATATTACTTTTACCTTCTTGTTTGTCTGTTTCCGTGTTTGTTTCTGTGTATTGTGGTTGACTGTCCTCTTGCATGCTACTTTCCCTGTCTTTTCATATTTCTTTATATTGTCTATTGATGCTGCCTTGTTTGTTAGAGATTATAACCTGACGGGGATACCTTTATTTACACTGTCCCGTTTATTGGGAGGACAATAGGGTAAGTTGCACCCTAGAACCTAGATTAAACCCCCAGCGGCATTTTTGCCACTGACCGTTCCAATGCGGTTGCCCTTTTGTCAACTATTTTGTGTTTGTCATGACTTATTGTGCCTTTTATTATTCTTTAAACTTGTTCTTTGTTCCTGTGTATGTTTGTGGTTGACTGTCGTCCTTGGATGCTACTTTTCCGGTTCGATACTTTACTTTATGTCTACTTTTAAACGTGTTTTATTGTCATCGGTTATAAAATCCAGCTAATACAAGCTTTCCCATTGCTTCATGGAATGCAGGCGGGACCACGTTATGAGATATATCAACTCATAATTCATTTTACGCATATTCAATCATGGGTATTTTAAAAAACCTATGAAAAAATCCTATAATTTTAATCGACACATATACATTATTATATTATTATATAGATAGAGTTATGATAGACGATTTTGCAGCGTAATTTTTGCCGTTATTTGGCGGGTTAGGTTCTTTAAAAGTCGAAGACACGTATGCTATCTAGTTGCATGTCATGCTAAGTGAAACAAATGTTATTTGTATACTAATAGTAACAAGTGCTAAAAAGGAACCAACGCACACAAACAAGAGAAAGCAGTACCAGAATCTGTTTTGACTTCTTTATTTACACTATCCAGTTTAACAGGGTAAGAGTGCGTTTTCAACATTACGTGGTCCCGCCTTAATTCCATTAAGCGATAGGAAATCTTATTTAGCAGGATTGTGTCAGGAATATTTTGATAATAAATAACGTTTAAAACACGTTTTACTGACGAAATGCGTTAACCTGTTTAAATTACCCATTGAAAGTTTTAGTTTTACAATATGCTAACTTTTTAAAACCGAAATTAAGGTTTTATTTTATACCCAAGCCAGCCCCGTTTTCGCTTCTTGGAGAAGAGGTTGGACGGGGTATGACATTTAATACTCGGACCACGTACTGGCTGCAACCTGGCTGTAACCTGAATCCTGCGACTCGGACCACGTACTGGCTGCAACCTGGCTGTAACCTAAATTCTGCGACTCGGACCACGTACTGGCTGCAACCTGGCTGTAACCTAAATTCTGCGACTCGGACCACGTACTGGCTGCAACCTGGCTGTAACCTAAATCCTGCGATTCGGACCACGTACTGGTTGCAGCCTGGCTGTATCTAAATCCTGCGACTCGGACCCATACTGGCTGCAACCTGGCTGTAACCTAAATCCTGCGACTCGGACCACGTACTGGCTGCAGCCTGGCTGTAACCTAAATCCTGCGACTCGGACCACGTACTGGCTGCAACCTGGCTGTAACCTAAATTCTGCGACTCGGACCACGTACTGGCTGCAACCTGGCTGTAACCTAAATTCTGCGACTCGGACCACGTACTGGCTGCAACCTGGCTGTAACCTAAATCCTGCACTCGGACCACGTACTGGTTGCAGCCTGGCTGTATCTAAATCCTGCGACTCGGACCCATACTGGCTGCAACCTGGCTGTAACCTAAATCCTGCGACTCGGACCACGTACTGGCTGCAGCCTGGCTGTAACCTAAATCCTGCGAGTCGGACCACGTACTGGCTGCAACCTGGCTGTAACCTAAATTCTGCGACTCGGACCACGTACTGGCTGCAACCTGGCTGTAACCTAAATTCTGCGACTCGGACCACGTACTGGCTGCAACCTGGCTGTAACCTAAATTCTGCGACTCGGACCACGTACTGGCTGCAACCTGGCAGTAACCTAAATCCTGCGACTCGGACAACGTACTGGTTGCAGCCTGGCTGTATCTAAATCCTGCGACTCGGACCCATACTGGCTGCAACCTGGCTGTAACCTAAATCCTGCGACTCGGACCACGTACTGGCTGCAGCCTGGCTGTAACCTAAATCCTGCGACTCGGACCACGTACTGGCTGCAACCTGGCTGTAACCTAAATCCTGCGACTCGGACCCATACTGGCTGCAGCCTGGCTGTAATCGGAATCCTGCGACTCGGACCCATACTGGCTGCAACCTGGCTGTAACCTAAATCCTGCGACTCGGACCACGTACTGGCTGCAGCCTGGCTGTAACCTGAATCCTGCGACTCGGACCACGTACTGGCTGCAACCTGGCTGTAACCTAAATCCTGCGACTCGGACCATGTACTGGTTGCAGCCAGGCTGTAACCTAAATCCTGCGACTCGGACCACGTACTGGCTGCAACCTGGCTGTAACCTAAATCCTGCGACTCGGACCACGTACTGGCTGCAACCTAAAGCCTGCGTAATATCCTCAGTGGCCTTTTTGTCACTTAACGTCCAAACCGGTCCTTCCATTGGCAGCCTTGTTATGTTTGTAGTGTCGAATACTGTGCTTTTATTAATCGTAGTAGTTGTTAGTCTTGATCATCTTCGACGCCACTTGATTGTACATACAAGCGTCTTGAGCGTATGTGCAGAAACAAATTTGAAACAGGAAGCACGTGACCGTAATTATTTTTGACCATCCGCATTTAGTTCTACGATATAATAATGAAGTTTCCCTCTTTGTTTATCTTTGTGTATTCATAAATGTCTGTCTGCTTTGCTGTATATCGTGGATAGCAGGTGTTCCTGTCTCATTCAATCAGAAACTTTACCAGTGTATCGGCAAAAATCAAAATTGTGTTCAGGGGGACTATTCTAGGCGTGCGTCTTGAAAAAAGCAAGCATCGCGGATGACCTAGACTAAATTGTTGTTTGTTTTGAATGCATGCGTGTTTTGGTTGAATATGTTCTGGGAAACGCTTCTTTTCTTGGTTCACTTGACTATGTTAACCTACTTTTATCGAGTCTGTTCTTGGTAGTATAGGTAGATATACAACTCGAACGGGAAATGTAGCATTGAAGGACCACGGTCAACCAAAACATGCACGGAATTAAATCATAGTAAAACAGATGAATAAAAGGCAAGACATGACATAACAAACACAAAATAGTTGAAAATACGGCTACCGCAATCGAACGATCAGTGGCAAAAACAAAGCTGCTGGTGGGTTTAAACTAGTTTCTAGGGTGCACCAAACCTCACACTTGCAACCCAGCACCGGCTTAAGCAGTATTCTACTTAAAAACAAAAATGCCTGGGTTTCTTGATTCCAAAGGACCAGTAAGTATTAATATTATTATTCGTTGTCGGGGCGACTTCTAACAGCGGCTCGCAGCACTAAATTAACTTTAATGTGTATGTAAATACATGCTCCAATGAGGGGTTCTCATGAAAGCAACGAATAAAAATCATAGCGAAAATAAAAATAGCTGTAAATGTATATCAAAAGAAGAACGTCCTTTAGGAATTTATGTTTTACTTTGATAGCGTTAGAAATAAAGACGTCAGATGTTGGATTGTTAACTTATAATGTGTGTCTACCATAGTGAATACACTGTGCCATTTTGTGCGTGCTTATTGCATTAAAACCGTGGCGTGACAGAGCGTATTACATTTTTGTTTTATTAACATAATGCATACGTTTTGATTACAAGTCGTAGACACATATAATATCAATGCAACACTCTTGTATGTTAGGATTTTTAACTCATAATGGACGGCACTTAAAAGGGTATTCATCAGATTTTTCCTGGGAACATTTAAGCAGCTTAAACAAGATTCCCTTCTTAAGGTGAAATCACATGTTAGGCCTAAACATGTACATGCTTGCACCAACCTCTCTCTCCCCCCCCCCCTCCCCCCACCCCCAACACACACACAAATACATTATATGAATTAGAAAATGTTAGATTCTTCTAGCGCAAAAGCCTGATGTAAACCCGTTAGTTGGTCATATATAATAATAACAGCAACTGCTGAAAAGGGGATCCCTTGGAAGTCACGAACGCATAAAAGAGAAAACAGTAGCAGAATTGGTTTAGATTTCTTTATTTTCACTGTTCGGTTTAATAGGATAATAGTGAGTTTTCCTGCAACCTATAGCGTGGTTAATATTCACAGCGGCCAGTTTTCCACATGTCGTTCAAAAGCGGTTGCTCTAGTGGGTCTTGGTTGCGTGTTTTAGTTGGCTGTGATCTGCGAAGCTTTCTCTACCTACCTTTGTCGATTTCGTCCTTGCGAGGTAATATAAGCTACATTCCAGTACCGATTTAAATGCTAATTAAAGGTAATGGATACTGAAAAGGTGATCCCTTGGAAGAAACAAACACAAACCAGAGAGAAAAGTAGCGGACTCGGTTTTATTGAGTCTGTTCATGAGAGGTAATTATAAGATGCACCGGCTTAAGCGATATTCTACTTTAAAGCAACACAGCATGGGAACACTGCTTGGCCGGGCTTGATGATCCAAAAATACCTTTAACAGCAGCATCGCAGCACTTTCATTTAGAAAGCTAGTGTGAATGTAAATAAATGCTAGTGACCTTGTGGAATCAACGGACACAAACAATAGCAAAAATATCAATAGCTGCACATTTAAATCAAAATAGTCATGTCCTTTATGGTTTGATGTTTTACTTTTTTTATTGAGCCGTCTTTTGACGACCCGTTTATTTACTTAATCTCCATGTCGATAGGCGAAGCGAGGGGTCGTTGAGGACCAATCCTTACCACATCTGGCAGTATCTTCACAGATCAGATTTACAAGTAATATTCATATGACATAATATGTTAGCATAATAAACTAAAATATGCATGTATTGTACGATTAAGGCAGCGAACATGGGATTTCAGAAAGAAAGAAAACAGTCATTTGAAGTAAAAAAAACAAAATAATAAATAGTTTACCTAAGCAGTCCAGTGACTCATCTGCTTATGAACAGTGCATACGTAAATATTTAATATTCAGTTATGATACATTTGATTTACAAATTTCCAGTCTTGGTTCGCTATTAGATTTACCAGGAGGAGTGCGTGGATAGGAATAAGAAGAGTTCAGGTTAATCTACACTAGTGTTATAATTGCTCCATGAATTGTCATAACTTTCTAGCTGATTATTTCTAAATGCGATTTGTCTATGTGTTTCATATATATACCGTCTGTATATCTTTGGAGTAAGGGAGAGCGGTGTTTGTAGTCGTTTCATTTCTAGTATAATATGTAACTCTACAAGCTTTTCACTTGTGTTAAAACAAAGGCTTGTTCTGAGAGCTTCACATTTATGTTTGTTTTGTTTGTTGTTAAAGAGAGAATGTTTATCTGTGTTAAAAAGATCGGAGATGAATGACAAGCCCAAAACATATGAACTATAGTCTCATCTTGGTGGGAGAATTGACAGAAAGAAATATGCTTTTTTATTTCATGTAGATAATGCTGTGTTGAAGAAGCCGATGGTTAATTCGTGTTTGAACCCATTGTTAGTACTGTGCTAGAAGTATTTTTGAAAGAGGATAAATAAATATATTTTCACGCTTCTGTTTCAATGTCATAAATGTGTTCCCATTTGATTTTTGATGTTGGACTTTTATTATTTCTGTTAAGAATAGAATGCATATCAGTGCAATCTTTCTTGCTTTTTGATGAGAGTTTTGATATTCGCATGTAGACTTAGGTTTTCGAATTCGTTCAAAATGTTTTGTTGGTTTTATATTTTTTTTCTAAATGTTTTAATGGCAACTACTACCCTTTCATATATTAGAAAATGCGTTTTAATGCCAATGTTCTCTTCCAACTAGATACAGAGTAAAATCCGTGCACTAGCTCTCTCCGTAGTATTTGCACTGTTTTTCACACTTAATCATTATTTGTTCATTAGTAAAACTCCGACGAATTTCCGATGTACCGTGAAACAAAATCCAATGAATTAAATGAGGTCCATGCACTTATCTAGATTATATCCCATGGTCAAAACATTATATAACCAAAGTTCCAGACAGTGTCTTTCTCAGCCGGTGTTAACCTTCAGTCCGTTTTTTTCAAAATAAATTTAGTCTTTACTTGGTGACCAATGTTATTTCTTCTCATCCTATTGAGATGGCAAAATTCACCGCTGTTTCAGTGTTTGTTTTTGGCTATACTATAAACGCATTACATCTTGTTAAAACTATGAATATGCTATTAAAAACACCAAAAGTAAGTCTTTCGCCTCTTAATCTGGATAAATAATGAGGTGTTTTTGATGATGTATTTTAAATGTTTTACAACAACATATAAGTGCATCGTTTGCAGATGTCTCTAGATGTGGACTTTATTGCTAGATATTTCTTTTGATGGAATGCACTTATAAACACCGTTTTGTTAATCTGGGCACTGAGACAGGTTACTAGCGGGGTTGTGTAGATATAACATGGATTTAAGCTAAACAGTCTGCCATAATGTCATCTGACTGTTTCAACTCGGCAACTCTGACTTCACCACTCTTTGTGTTATGTAATGTCTTTTTCATTATATATTTAATTTGCCCTTTGTCTGTGGCGCACTGCGGACTACGTGACAATGGGTATAGGATTTGTGATTTCTATAGGAACATTTTCTCATTTTAGCAAGAAATGAACGGTGAACAATTGCAGTAACCAGATTAAGCATTACGAAGAAAATAACATTTTCAAAAATCATAATCATGATTACTTATTGACAGGCAGTTTAATCTAAATTTTGTTTTGGTATTACACTACTTTCGACACTATTTAATATTTTTGTTAAGACATCCGTTAAATTTAAGGTAAGAAAGCAATAAACGCGATGTTAATATTTTTAAATGGCTAGGTAGCGCTGTATATTACGAAGTAGGAGCGCGTCAGTCTCCTTGTTACAGAAGAGGCGACTTACACGAAGTGTTAAAGGACCTATTTCCCAACGCTAAAGGAACATAAACAAGAAGAGATATAACATAAACGTTACATATGTGGACAGTTTTATGTGATTTTTTTGAAGAGGGTAGTTTTGCATATGAAATCCAAAGCTTCCATTCTATATAAGCTACCTACCCATAAAGTTTCATTCCAATATCTCATTCCTAACTAAAGTTATTGAGCGGAAATCATTTTTCTATTTTTAATAACAGTGACCTTGACCGTGACCCCAAATGCAATCCCAAATTTGCTTTTCATATAAGCTACGTACACATCACATTTCAGGCCAATATATCATTTCTAACTAAAGTTATTGAGCGGAAACCAGTTTTCTATGTTTGTAATATCTGAATGTATCCAAACTTCTACAATGTATCAAAACTTCCACACACCAAAATAGCGGACAATTCTTTCTTTTCAAGAACCCGTAAACGTTCGGTAAACCTAGTCTATTTCGGTAAACGATTTTTACCGATACGATAAATTACTTTTGTACTACTATATAACGACTAAAACCTCGTATATTTCCGTTAAAAAATGCGAAACTGGTTCGGTAATTTACTTAAATCACTATTGTACCTAAAACTATATAACAATTAAAACCTCGTAAATTTCCGTAAAAAAGCGCGAGACCGGTCCGCTAATTTCCGTAAATCATCAAAACAATTGTAGACTAATGAATATACCAACGACTACGTATCTGTCCAGAAAATGCATGGAAATCTTTCTTATTTACTGCTTACATGCAACATGACCGATTAGCTCAGGTATATAAACTAAGGCCCGAGTAAAGTTTTTTCTTTCATAAGCATTGGTATATTCAACATTATCTAGGATATAGCGGTTTATAATACTTCACACTTTACTTTTATAAAGATAAAAAACAAAAAATTAACATAAAACCACAACTAATGAAACACTTGCGTTTATGTTTTAATATGTTAGTTCCATATAAACCCTGTATTGGGAGGGCCTCATCAACTGAAACGCACTACTTTCTCATGCAGTTGTATGTCTAACAGTGATTTATTTACCTTTACAACTTCTCTCCCTACCCCAACCCCACCCCATACCCAAAATACAATAGGCTAAAAATAGGTCCTTAAACTCTTGTGGACGGTTGTCAACGTGATATAATAGTTAACACCTCGGTTTATTATTTCAGGGATCGTGCATTTTATCACCAGAGGACTGAATTTGGATTACTTAAATTAATTTCACACCTTGCCAGTCCTTCGGATGAGACTTAAAAAGAGGTTTGCTCTCTAGAATGCCTAGTTCAATACAGCAATACAGGATAAATACACGCTTAAATGTAAACTTTATTTATTCTTTTATTTTCTTTTTTTGTTGATTTGCTAAGCATACAATACAATACTAATCTGGCTTTATTAATTGCGGTTACATCGCGATGTGATATCCATGATTAGAAAGCTAAGTATGTATTCACATTGCCATAGTGGTTTCAATAACTAGGTAGTTTAGGTTTTAAAAAAAATAATTTACTCCGAATTTTTAACTACTTCTTAATTTGTGTTTAGAAGTAACATGTACTTTAGTATCACAGATGCCAAAGAAAGTGTTCTTGACATAAGTTCGCGATAGACGAAAATTGAATGAATAAACATTTGTAAAATGCATAGAAATATATCCCCTATATGTTTACAAATGTTTAAAATTAGTATATTATTAGAGTAGCATTAATTATCTATTATAGTTTGAAAATCTGATGAAACATTTACATTACGTGTATATATTTTTTTTTTTATGTCATGGAGAAACTCATACGCTAGAACTACTTTATCAACCATCTCTGCTAATGTTGCTACTTATTTCGAGTGTTAAAAGGACTTGCCACCGACCGCTCCAATGCGGTATCCCTTTTGTCAACCTTTTTTATGTGTGAGTCGTCATAGCTGGACCTTTATACATCTTTGTATTTATAGTTTGTTGGTGTGCGTGTTTGTGGTTGACTGTGATCCCTGAATGCTATATGTTCTGTTTACCTTTTATATATACCTTTATAGCAGTTGCCTATTGACGGCCAAAATATGTAATGTCAGATCGTCATGTTATGGTGATCTCTATATTAAAGGTCGGTATATATTTCCGGTTTGGTGATAAGTGATCACACAAATACATATATGATCCAACTATTAACGTATCAGTTAAAATACGTGTAGTAAACATGGTAAAGGGATAAGTATGTACTTTTAAACTTTTCAATATGCCATTTGGTCAAGTGGTAATGGAGTCCGAATTCGACCGATTTCTTAATTGGGAAATTGTTATCATGAGTTAATGATAATCATCAGTGGAGCGCGTGGTCCAGTGGTAGAGCGCCGAACTCCAGATCGAGAAGCCATGGGTTCGGTTCTCGCCACGGCCACGTTATTTATCCTTGGGCAAGATAATTAATCCACATGGCTTAGCACTGGTTCTACCCAGGAAGCCATCGAGAGTTATTAATCTAAGTTGCAAGAACTTGTTTCACAATCGATGTAAAATGAATATGTTTAAACTAAACTAATGACAATCAGATGATTCTGCTTTAAAGTAAAATACCGCGTCGATAAGTCGATACCAATTTTATAAGTATTTTATCAGAAAAATAAAAGTGTTATTTCACATTGTGAAACATAGAGTTTTGTTTAACAGTAGCTGCCGATACTACTTTGTTTTAAAAAGCAAATTGTACATTTTATTCAAACACTGATTTGAAATGGATTTTAAAAGTTAAAAGTAAATGACTGCCAGTATAAATATATAATGTTTTTTTTTCCTTTTCTGCGTATAAATAAAATATCTTTAGACTACATTTTGTAGTCGGGCAAAAACATGTAAAGCGGCTTAGTTATTTAAATTACCCCCCTTGTTGTTCTACCGTAGTTTCCATAAACAAATGTTAGTAAGCCATAACATAAAAATAGTATTTGTTGTTTTGTCATGTATAACATATTGTATTTCAGTCGAAGTGAGAATTTTTTTTTTTAATATCAACATATTTGTTTAATATAAAGTTTTCTCACTTCGAGATGAAATATATCATTCACGACAAATAACAAATATCCTGTATTACGTCTCACAAACGGACTCAATACCACTTTTCCGAGTCTACCACTATTTTATCCTGTACCAATCTCCTTTATGATGTAATGACTACATCATTAAGAAGGCTATACTTTTATAGGGTGTTGATCTCTTCATAAATATACTAGTTTGCCGTAAAATAATGACCGTACGCATATACTATATTAATGACCCTAGCTATACACGCACGCTTTCCGTCGAAATAAATATTGCTCATTAATGGCACTGATTTTCCTAATGATTTGGTAACAACATGCACTCCTTTTTCTCCTTAATTGGAATTGTTTGCATATATACCAGTTTATTCAATGTGCTGACGTGAAATGATCGTGGACACATATGCATTATGTTCTTATATTCACGTACAATTCAATATAAGGAATACACGTCCCTCCCTCACGAAATTGCACAGGTACATTTGATTGTTTTTGTCTGTCAGTCCGTCTGTCCGTCACATTTTTGTTTTCGCCTAAACTCTTACAGCATTTTTATGGATTGCTTCCAAACTGTATACACTTGTTTACAATCAAGTCCAAATACGACAGTGCAATAATTTTGTTTCTGTTTCGACACTATTTCTACCAAGATTTCTATTCTTATTGCCATAAAATGCAGCAATTGTCGCCTGAACTCTTCCTACAACCTGACATTGTTTGCAGGGTATATTCCATTTTTCGACATATATTTTCTATGCTCCTTGCCTATAGTCGCATTGTCTCCCGAACTTCTACATCGTTTAACGATAACCAAATTGTGTACATGCCAAATGTGCATACGGCAACATCATTTTGCTACAAACCGTTTTGCAGGGTAACGCCCTTTCTCGACATAAATTACCTATGTTCATTGCACACAAATGCCAATATTTTGTCAAAATATTTATACAACATCTTGCAGATTGCTTCCGAACTTGATACGGGTATTTGGCAGTATATAAACATGTCCACATGGCGCTTTCAGAAGCATGCGCAGTTGTGCAACTGGCAATCACATGTCAATCAGACAGATTTTTACAGAGTTTTTGGACTTTTAAATCTTAGATTTCATTTGCGACTATTGTTTACAAATGACGACAATATAGAATAATTATGGTGTTTGCTTCTTTGTGTGATAAAAAACGATTTTTCCGATCATCAACGATGATAGTTTTACCATCTTCAATGGTATTCCCCAAGACATATCACGGCATTGGAGCGGTGTGGCATATCTGTATGATTTCCCTGGTCGCAAATGAGATTTATGAGCTGTGTCGTGTTTTCGTCATTACTCATGAAACATTTTAATACCGAGGGAATTTCGTTTTCAGCCCTGACAACAGTACTTTTGGAGTTTACCCTCCACTCTTGCCCGCGCCTATTGCCCTTGTCTCTTTCCCTCGCATCTTTCCCTCGTCTCTTGCCATCGCCTTTAGCCCTCGTCACTTGCGTTCAAGCGACTTGATAGATCCAGTCACACAATCGAATTGAATTGTTGGGTTGAAGCTGAAAGAACAGCTCTACAAACGTACCAGGAACGAAGGGTAGGCTCTTGGTAAATGTTGCATTACTGTAAAATACATACACAGTATCCTCAGAGTTGTGAAATTGGTTCGATTCGCGTTTCAAAGCAGTGGAGTTATTTAGTTATGTCCGCTTCAATTCGGATTTCATCAGGTGTTGCAAGTGACCATAGAACTTGACTTAGATGAACTCAAGATCTATCTCATGATGGACCCATGAAATACCCGTCGTCGTTGCAATCAATACATTCTGAAAATAGGATCCCCTGGAAGCAACAAACACAAACAAGAGAGAACAATTGCAGACTCGATTTTATTGAGTCTTTTCATGAGAGGTAATATAAGTTGCAAGCAGCACCTTTCATGCCCTAGGATCGACTTAAGCGGTACGCAAATTTAAAGTCACAACTATTGGGCTTGATGATCCCAATAAACACTACTGATTTGTAGTCGGCCTATAGTTTACAGCCGCCAGACAACTTGAAATAAACGATAGTGTGAAAGTTAATACTTACTGAAAAGGGGATCCCTCCGAATGGTTTAACCCATTGATATATAACCCACTGTTAATCTCCTCGAGTCTTTCTCACTGCCCGTTATCTGGGTTGTAGCAGGCATATGTACGAGGAAGTCTTTCTGATTCATATTTGATATTGCATGGCCTTTTCATGCTTTGCTGCACGTTTCCAGCATCATACTTCCGAACGAGTCTAATGTGTAACCTTTGAACGTTGCATGTCAATTGATAGTTTGCATGTTGACAGATAGTTTGCTCGATAGTTATGTCTATGGGATCGCTTTGAGATAAGCCAGCGATTACTTTTAGGAAGCAATTATCTATATTATAAAGCTAACGAGAATGGACAACTTAGGTCAAACTAATTGTCCCTGATAAAAGCCATGATCATACTGCATTATTAGAGATTGAAAATACCAAATAGCACTATGTAAATAACACATTTCATAGAACATCTTCTTTTTTTCTCAATGTTCCACGAAAGGGACAGAGTCCGTAAGCAAAGCATATATTGAGCATAAGGAAATAACTGTCTGATTTTAATCGGTGAAATGTATACATGGAAACATGAGAATAGACCCAAATAAGTATGAAAATAAGTAGATTGGTTAACATAAAAAACATATTTAGGTTGTTTATTGCTTGTAAACATTGCTGGACCGCATTCGTTTACATTTCTATTGGTCAGGTTGTGTCCATTATCGTGATATATTTTAAACACAGTATGTCTTGCATTACATAACCGACCCGTTTTAATATAAAAGAGTATGAGAGTGTAAAATTGAAACGGCCGAACACGATAAGTACGAACTATTGCAGTCACGGTTTGATTGTTCATGAACGGTAGTGAAATATGCTTGCTACCGTTCACGACCCCTAGCCCCAGATTTAGCAGAACTCAGTATTTATGACTGTGCAAGGAATCGTTTGAATTGTTGTTGTTTTCAGAAATAACCACCCTCGTTAAGAGAACCTATGATGTATATGAACGGTATATAAAACAGTCAAGACAATTAAATTCATTCTAGCAGTAATATACCCCTTAAATAGTAATTTAAAGTTCAACTGTTCCGGAACATTAGTGCGAGGTACATTTGCTAGTATTTTCACGTGATGTTAGTCATCTCAGTTATCTGTTTGGGAAATATACTCGCGGTCAATTAAAACTCACCACAAAACAAATCTTTATAAATCTTAGAATTTGAGATATTTTGGACAAAATATGATATATTCCATATAACGAGTCGACATTTAACACTTGTTTACGTGCATATCTGGATTTAGTGCATTCCACATTGGTGTTATGACGTGCACGAGCATTTCCGGTTTTATTTAGTTACAAAGCACATAGAAATCATTTTCTCAAACACATTTATGGCATAATACTATCAGACATCAAACAATAAAAAGGTGAGTAAATTTTAATGGAATTTATTACAAGACAGATTAATGCAGCCTAACATTTAAAGGAACAGTTTTCTTTTTATTAGTATCCTTAGTAAACAATGTTAAATGACAAGGTAAATAACTGCGTAACTGATTGCCATAAAAACCTACCAATAAACATGAGAGACAAGTTAATTATCAATATTCAATACTTAAAATATAGAAAATATGGGTGCAGCAGTTTTATTCCAAATGATTTGCGAATAATCCAACAGTATACAAATATGGAGTTAATGGTTCGTTTTCAATGATCGTCAGTATATATGTAACGGTTGGCAACTGCTCTAGGTATCCCAGCAGAAGGTGCGTGTATGTTGAATGGTATGTGTGTTCCGTTTTGAAATCATGGTGAAATTGTAGAAGACGGTATCGTAGGTTATTGGATGATAAAACATATTGCGTGTAACATTATGTTTTTAAGGAAATTTGCAGATCTTAATATCAGAAAAGTCCATGTATACAATAAACGGCAATCTGCCAAAATGTATCATCGCTTTTGATTTTGTTTAAAAATGAGCCAGTTTGTTAAAATTAGTCAAATTGAACACGAGTCGTGTCAGGTCCTAGCAAGGAAGCTACAAGTAATTATTCGCGTGTTACAAGCTTACAACAATGTCGGATTTTGTATTTTATTACATTATACTATGTATGACAAGTGTTGACGTGGTCAAGGTTTAACGATAAACGACAACCGGGGCGAAATTGTGAAAGACATATTACATAACGCCTCGGTAGCGCAGTAGGTAGCGCGTCAGTCTCATAATCACATATACAGAGCGATCTGAAGGTCGTGAGTTCAATCCTCACCCGGGGCAGATTTTTTAATAAAGTATTAATATAATGGTTAAGCACACTTAAACGTGTTGGACTAATTCACTTTTAGGGCTTTGTTTAGCTATTAAACGTTTAGATTTATTGGAAAGTAACCGACTATATTAACACCTCAAGGTAAACTACTAAATACAAATAACCGAAATTGTATATGGACATATTTGATAACTGCTAATTTATGTTTACCTTCAAAATGACTGTAATGCGTTTACCCCACATGTTTCTATAAATTGGAGACTAATGATATATCCATTAAAAATAAATTCAATTTGCATGTGAAGAGAATCAGTAGTTTGTGTCAATAATGTTGACATACGTGTTGTGTTGTCCATAGTTTTACATTTTGTAAACATAGGAAGCAGTATGTGAATACCTTATATACTGAACTGAAATCACTGAGCACATTCTGATGGCTTTCTATATCTTTGTTTCTTATATTCATATATACATGATTATCTCGGTACATATAATGCAAGATTTCATTCTGCCTAGTTTTATATTGTTTTATATAATTGCTTTTTGCGTGTCTTAGAATATCTGCCTTGTGTCAATAACAGGAACTACTGATAGCTGAAATCAATGAGCTCATTCGTGGTGGATTTCTATGTCTTTGTTTCTTATATTCATGAAGGCATGATCATCTTTGTGTTGTACATATATGGCCTTTACATTCTGCTTGGTTTTAGATAATTGTTTATTTGCGTGTCTCAGGATATCTGCCTTGTGTCAATAACAGGAACTACTGATAGCTGAAATCAATGAGCTCATTCGTGGTGGATTTCTATGTCTTTGTTTCTTATATTCATGAATACATGATCATCTTTGTGTTGTACATATATGGCCTTTTCATTCTGCCTGGTTTTATATAATCATTTTTTTGCGTGTCTTAGCATGACTGCTTGTGTCAATAATTCTTCAGAAATGCGTCCTGTTCGACTTGTGCATCCAGTGTTATTGATCCGAGCATATGGAGCACAATTGTATAATATGCTCGTTTTAAGAAATTAACATTATTATTGTTGCATTGCACGCAAAACAATCGTCCAATCCATAAACAAATGTAGTTTTAGGTGTGATTTATGAAGTAATAGATAGAGTCTGGTCTCAAAGAGTTGTTTATTTTTCTCGCTAACAACAGCCAAATTTTACAAAATATATACACCAATTCTAAACCTACTGACGACGAGGTATTATATATAACTTACATGTTTTGAGAATCCAAGCTATATAGACACAATATAAACGGCTTTAACCAGCCAGGCTATACCACAAAATGGAGCGTTGAGTTTTTTATGCTATTCAATCATGGTTATTTTAAAAAAAAAACTGAATAAAACTACATTTTTAATGGGCACATATACATTATTATATGACCTGAACACCTTAATAATGTTTTGATAAACGGATTTGTAGTGTAATTTTGCCGTTATTCTGGCTGTTAGTTTCTTTAAACACCGACATGGTCGTAGCCCATCGAGGTTTCTAAATAACAAACGAGCTGAGACAGATTCTATCTGTTTTGTAGTAGGGTGTACTTAGTGACTCTGTCCATACTATAAATGCCATTTATCTGAGGTTAGAGTATGGTAAATGCTATGCATTCATCAAAGGCAATTTTATCGACTATACTACAAGCACAGCAAAACAAGTAGAAGGTTAACACAAGAGTGACCTATGCATGTATATTTCAATATTTCAATATTAAAATAAAGCTGAGTAAACACTGGTAATATATGAGTGTGATTAGTTTACACAAATGAAGAAAATGGTTATATAGAAACCACAACATCCAACAGCATTGGCGGCACCATTGGACAGTGCGTACAACAGATTAAGAGCAACATATACTTAACACCATTAAAAGTACAATATTTTTTATTTTGTGTTTATTTCCAAGATCGATTGTAGTGTTATGTTAATGTTACAAATTAAATTAAAATCGGAATTATGTAATCGATCTTGGAGACATTGTAATTAAAAATAAACACAAAATAAAAAAAACTTGCAATTGTAATGGCGTTAAGTATATATATGCAATGTAAATGACAACAGAGTGGAATACTGAGTTATCGCTTGGAGGAATGGTCAGTAGGCAATAACTGGTTGATTTAAATTGATTTTATGTGTACACAAACTCGCTATTTTCCTGTTTTCAGCGCCAAACTGACAATACGGTGTAAATAAAAGTTCATCCCATCAAAAGGAAATCTCTAACAATAATGTCCACATCTATAGGAATAAAAAAACGATACTCTTAAATGACGTTGGAAAGATTATATAATGTATTAAATCTGGACGTGCACCGAATCCACAATAGAAAACCAAACAATGATTCCACATGGGTCTCAGTTTAAAGTGAATTTACAAGGAATCTTTAACTGCATTGATTCAACATGATAACCGGTCTACACTGGTTCCACGTGAGTTTCTGTCCACAATTATTCAACATTAGTCTCAGTCTGCATTGCATCCACATGAGTCTCATTTTGCACTGATTCGCGGTCTGTTTGTCTCGTACTGCGCTGATTCCTCATATCTCAGGCTCGACCTCCACTGATGCCATACATATTTGTGATAGGAAGTGCTTATCCATGTTCTGGATATAAGCGTTCCTATTTTAAATTGATATTTACTATAATATTATAATACTGTTGTTTGATTTCTTCGTGTAAAATACGTGTAAATAATTTTCAGCGGCTCTTTTTCTGAAAAAGAAAACGTGTTTGTAGATATACATGCTGTCTTCTTGTTGATACAAGTAGATTGTTCAAATAAGCTAAAGCGATACATATAATGCTATGTTATAGGTTATGCTCAAACACGTATGTCTACAGTTACTGAAGGTTTCATATAGTTTGTTCAAACAGTTAATCCACTTCCTGGCGAACGGTAATAAAGAGATATGCATGTAGTTAAATCGAGCTCATTTTGATAGCATAGTATGTCCTCCACATATTAGAATTATTAAAACATGATAAACACTAACAGTATATGTAACAGTCGAAAAGGAAAAGTAAACCAAAATCACGCATTAAAATAAACAACAACAGTACTACAAGGTTAACTGCAAAGTTAATAAGAAGACAGGCATGTGCATCGCAAAAAGATGGGTTGATAGTAAGACTAACGACTTGAAACGTGCAGTGGCAAAACGGCCTCTGGGGTTTAAACCAGATTTTAGGGTGCATCAAACCTCACCCTTATCTTATTGTCATCCCAGTAAAACAGACATTGTAAATAAACATATCCCCGCACGGGACATTGTAAATAAACATATCCCCGCACGGCTATATTCTCTAACAAACAAGGCAGAATTAATAGGCAATATAAGTATAACACATAGTCGGTCATATATATATTAATATAAAAAGACAACATCCTAGAAGGTCACAAAGCAAGTCCTCAATGAATTGGCAGAAATTAGAGCAACAAGAGAACATACCGTTAAAGATACGAAACGACAAGATATAAGACAAAAATTAAACTCTACCGTCCTTAGAGGATTTATATAGACGTCATCATACGGTCCACAATCAGTCCGGTCATCACAAAATCAAAGAGCAAAATAATAATAATTCATTTTAGTTTTAATATAGATAAAGAAATCGAACAGGAAAATTAGCATTCAAGGACGACAGTCAACCACAAACAGAACAACTTTAAAGATAAATAAAAGGCCAAAGAAGACATCACAAAAACAGGTTCTAGGTGCACCAACCTCACACTTACCATACTGTAATCCCAATAAAACGGGACAGGGTAAATAAAGAAATTCCCGTCATGAACTAGTCTCTAACCAACAAGCACTAATAGGTAATAAGTAAAACACAAAGATGCTCGTATATATAAATAAGAAAAAATAGGATAGAAAGCCACAAAGAATATACTCAATGACTTGGCAAAAGCCAGAGCAACAAGAGAACACACCATTGAGGGCACGACAGGACAAGATTGCAAACATCAAACGTCACCGTCCTTGCGGGCTTGGTAGACGTCATCATAGGGTCCACAGCCTGTCCGGTTATCAAACAATTAAAAAGGAAAGCATAGTTCCGAACTGTAATTGGGTCCACCACCTAGCATGCAGTGCGTTGCAAAATGATAGGGTCATAACCTCTTTTGATCAACCTTTTTACAACTTTTACAAAGATAGTATGAAAGTGATCATGACCAAGGATATTACAATGTTTGTAAATCACGTCCCCATAGAAGTCAGGTTGTCCTTCTCGCAAAGGAATTCTTAAATTACTTTTTATAGTTGGAAAGAAGATCAGGGTTATGATGATACAGTTTTGCAAAGGTTTTATGAAGTTTATGGTAACGGTAGCCCTGATGTAGTAGCTTTTCAGTGGTACAAAGAATACGCATATTAAAGTCCTAAACTCGAGTACATGCTCTCGAAAAACGAATAACTTGAGACACATAGACCCCCATATGAGGTTGTTCGGGGAACATCCCCATCTAAATGGGGATAATTAACAGTATCAAATATCAAAATTAAAATCATCTCTCTTGTCATTTAGTTTGCTAATTATTTCAACAGTTTCAATGGAGAGTTGTAAATCGAGAAGCGTTTGTACATGAAATATTAGCTTTGTTAAAGGGGTTAATGCGCTATTTTCAAACAATGTTTATTTCAAAGGGCTCTGAAAAACTTGAAAAAAACTGACAGAATTATCAAAATCCCATGAAAAATAAAGGTGGTACTATTGAAAATTTGCAAAGAAACACGAATAGAGGCGGCCATATTTGAACAAACAAGTCATCGCGCATTTTTACCATATATGGCATACTGATTAAATGTCTTTTAAAGCAAAGAAAATCACTGGAAATGAAAAATAAGCATACATTGTTGTACATTTTACATCTGTATATTTATTTTTAATTGATTTGCAGTGCTTTTCTTTGCTTTATAATATATTTTGTCAATATGTCATATATAGTAAAAAGGCGCGTTGACGTCATCGTTCTCCATTTATGTTCTTTGCAAATTTTCAATAGGTCATATCTCATTTATTTTCATGGCATTTTGATTATTCTTTGAGCTCTTTTTAAGGTTGTCAGAGCCCTTTTAAATAAATCTTGTTTGAAAATAGTGCATCAACCCTTTTAAGTTGAAGTTCTTTAGGGTATGTATTATTAACAATAGTAGAACAGAAAGGGTTGTCAATGTTCAATATGGCATCCATATATCAAGTGTAGTCATTAAAGGCTTCAATAACATCTGCCTGGATATCTGGTGAAAGACTCAACATGAAATCTCTTTCATAGCAATATAAAAACAAATCTGCGCCAAGGGGTGCACAGTTCGTACCGATAGGGATACCAACAATTTGTCTATAAACGGGCGTTCCATACATGACGAACATGCAGCTTTGCATTAAGGAAGCACTGTTCTACAAACGAATTAAGTCGTATGATAATTTAAACCGTAAAGCAATTATGCTTAAAATAAAAATAACTGTTAAGACATTCAAACATATTTGACTGTTTTAAATGCACAATAACACGTTATATTTGAACATTAGAAAGATTTTGTGTCGTATTTAATGTGATAACATATAATTTATGTTCACAATTGTAAAAGCATTGACAGTAATTGCAACAGGCGCTGTGAGAACTGTTTGTGTATGCAAGTGACATTTAGAGCTTGAAAGAAGTGCAATTCCTAAGCTAGTTATGTTTTAATGGTGTATCAACAGTACACGCAACATCGTTTGTAGTACTGATCATGCATGTTAGTAATCCAAGGAGTGGTCGATATAAATTACTTTAGGTTGGCTGCGGGAAACATAACTAAAACGCAAAGAAAGACTTACATGCGTTAAAAGTAGCAATGCACATAAAACGAAGTTGTAGTTTGATTAATCCAAACTCAGTTACTCTTGTTGCGAGATAACTTCATGCTTGAAGGGAACGTGGCGAGATACGACTACTAAATGTCTTACATATCACATGATATTTACAAAAATCTATTAATATTAAACAATAAAAACAACAACACAAACCGTTATTATGTAGGTTTGTTTGAGATTTGTATATGACAATACGTCATGACTATGACCTTATCATACTAAAATCTTGCGATCAATTTTAAGATTTTATATATATCATTATGATAGTATTCCATTTTGGAGTGGTGATTGGCATAAAACATAAACCTAATCTGGCGACTTTCATTATTTTATATTTACCGCACCGTTTGTTCGTGATTATTTTGTAGTGTACTTGTTATCAAATAGTCATTGGCGTTATCATAAAGAGATGTAATTCGAATAAAGTAGTATGTGTCACATATTATGTATATAATATAAAGGGGAAAAGACGCAGTTCGGGAATTTCGGCTTTATATTGTATGTACAACATGATACTGTTAACCGAATGGTACGTGGCTATATTAGACAATTTCCCACGGAAGAAATACTCAAACAACACATAACACCTAGAATGTTATCCCTTAACGTTTCTTTGTTGATAGAATACTCCTTTGGCTCAAGCAGGTGATCATTTTGCAATCGCTTACATTGAATACAGCAAGGACGTGATTCAAATTTCAAAGTGTAACTTCAACATTCTGAATATAGTGTCACAAAGTATACTGTGATTAAAAAGCGGCAACAGCACAGTTTTTCCTTAATCTAATTAGCTGCAACACCTTTTTACAAAAGGGATTCTCTAGAATATTACATCGAATTAAGTGTACAGCATAATTTCCGATTTTTCCTTCAGTGTAGCTTTGCATTTCGCATTTACAACTAGTAATTTAGTTCTTTCTTCGACAACTTCATTTGTATATAAAATCTGACCACGAACATTGGTATACTTGTTCACATGAAGTAACAAATTACTTACCAAGCGACGCAGATATTTAAATTTGTTTTAAGGGCAATAGTTTCAGTCAAATTGTCTCTGCATTTTTTTGCAGATATATTTACGTACAATATATATTTGTATTCATTTTCATTAAAAGTTGACTTTTCGGCACGTCAGAATAAGTCCTAAGTTAACATTTTACATCTAGACAATTTTTGATACATAAATGTTTGAAACATATATGAATATTTCATCACGATTATAAGTCTGCTTTACCGTCATGATTGCTTATATATTATATATTCTGTGATGATTTATGGAAATTTCCCAGTTTGAGAAAATCTATAACATATCCCTTCCTCTACTGTGCTATCTCGCCTAGTGCGCAAGATATCACAGTAGCCAAATGTTATGAACTAAACGATAGACGTCACGATATTACGTCACGAATTGACGTCATAATATTACTCCGCGCTGTCGCCAAAGGAGTGACAGAAGAAGGTATAATTGTGTCAAAAGATGATTGGAAAGAAATTCATTACAGAATACATATTATATAGTTTAATTAACATTTTTGTCCTGATACGGAAAATAATTCACTCGTGAGAAATATTCTTGCGATATAGAAAGTCGTGCGAAAACGCACTCGTTTCTATATCGCAAGAATCTTTCTCACTCGTGAATTATTTCCCGTACCACTTCAACAATGTTAATTAAACTCTGTATATGGGATAGGAGACAAGCTATTGCAAGGACGGAAAGGTGGGAATAGATTTGATTTGCAGTTTGCAAGTTGATACTGTAAAAGCACATATATTACTTTGACATTAAATATAATCTATGTTAACATGTTATCGTTCCAATTTCTGTATTAAAGAACATGTCAAATACTGGATCCACCACTATGTCAGTTACTACAAATATAAAACGAAGTCTGGGATTGATGGAGCGTTCCAGAAATTTGAAATTTGAATTTCCAAAATACCTTTAGACTCATGCTTAATGTTTCTTAGCATTTTCTGGAGAAGTTAAGCATACTTTTCAGAATAAAGAGTGTTGAGAAAATTCCGCTTTGTGGCATGTGTCTGCCTCTGACGATACAAAGAAGATAATTTGACTCTTAACATAGTTCAATCGTTGTGAACACGTCGGAGAATGCTCGGATTTGGTCATTCATAGTCTCATTATTCACTATCCTGACGTATTCTTTGCAATGTCTCTGTCAAATGCATTTTACAAAACACGTGTTTTGCATCATCACTTCAGTTTTAGAACCGACAATTAGCAATAGTAATTAGATATAACTCTGTAATGTTCGGCATTAATTGTCCTAAACTAGTGTCTGTATGTGTATTTATTATATGATCATGTTTTGACAATAATTATTATATCATGCCCTTTAAGGAAATGTAACCGCATCATTGTATGGCGATGATTATTGTATTGAGCTAAATAAAGAAAGTGTCTAGTAATGAGGATTATCAGTAATGCCTGTCCCACCTGATAGCTCTCTCCAAATAATCTATCCAATCATTCGGTTCACCTTAGTGTTGATTGATGTTTTGCTATATCAGAGTGCCTTTCAATACATAATTAGGAAGCTTTGCAAACTTAATCTTGTATTTATTGAATAAAATAACATATGTATGCACATATTTCCATTGAAGTCCGACAGCCCTTATTTTACTAAAACAGGTAGATATGAACAACTCTACCAGTTGAAAAAGAGTGTGTTTCATTAAAGAATTGTCATCTCTGTGACATTATACAAGCTGATTGTTGATAAATCTGAACGGCTCAATAAACGTGTTTGCACATGGTGGCACATAAGGGATCGACTTTTTATTCAGTATATATATAAAGATGAACGTTTTTGTAACACCGTAAAAGTGTCTGAATTGTATTTAAAAATACAGCTTCCAGTCGGTTGCTCAAAAGATCAAGCATAACACATGTGGTTGAGACCCGGTTGAGGTCATCTCACCGACATTGTCCAATATATCCCTGCCAGTGTTGGCATTATTGAATTATGTTGGCATTATTGAATTCTGTTGGCATTATTGAATTCTGTTGGCATTATTGAAATCTCAGATCAATGTTAGCTGAAATATATCCAAACAAGTATGTAGTCGTGAACATGTCCCATTCCTGCCACCGGAAAATAAGAGAGAAACGGTTTGCTCATTTTAAAAAAAATGAACAAGACCCGAATAATACAGTTCTATCTTTTAACACAAAGAATGTTCCTACCGTAACGTGCAATGTACATTGTATATAATTGTTCAGCTTTAGGTTATGAAATATTAACTGTTTATACGAATATATTTTGTAATTATGTCAAAACCATGAAACAGTTGTGGCTTTGTATATTGCAATTATTTTTGACTATTTTGATTCTTAATTGTTCTTTTTATTGCCAACTACTGTCAAATTGTTTATTGTGTATGTCTTTGTCCACACTAAATATGTTCGTTGTTTTATCTCATTTCCAGAAAAATCTAAATACATTGAATGTTTCCTTTCATGATAACAATGCAATATAAATCAAGAAATTGTACACGCACCGTGTTGTTCAGATATAATATTCACCATAAATTATGAATGGAACTGCGTGTAATACGATTCAGCTAACCCTGGGTGTTAGCCTTGGGTAGGACACATTACTGCACCGAGTGAAAATGTAGGCTCTTGCACTATGCTGAGGTATTTAAAATAGAAAACATCATTATAGTTATGTGTATTTTAAATCAAAACACTAGACCACTAGAAAAGACTTTCGTACTACCTAGAAACTGATTACATACGCAGACGGTGATGTGTGCCACAAACGCAGTGCAAACTCGATACGTAATACTATTTAATGTATTATATGAATTTCCTTTCAGTCACCGCTCAGTCACGCATGCTCAAGTGGATTACTTCCGGTCGTGGAATTCCTCTCAGAGATCCCGGATGTTGACGTTAATCTTCCAGACAAGGAAGGAAATTCACCAATAATATTCGCTGCTCAAGCTGGTAAAAACATAAAATTCAATTCTGAAACGACTATCATTTAAGTTGTTTATGACACATATTATGTATTAAGAACATTGCCATGCATGATGTCGTTAAATGTCATGCCGAACATTTAACATTATATTCCTAAAATCCCTTAGTTTGTTTTTGCGATAAATCAACGTTTTGTTTAACATGCATTTCTATATCTGCATTTATTCATGTTAAATGGTGTACTTTGTTTCACTCAATTGCTTGAACCTATTAGAATGTCCTTAGGTTTGTCTTATGGTATCTACTTGAAATCAAAACAGTGCTTTGAAAACATGTTGCAAGTTTTAAGCGTATGAACCGTTCAGTTGAAGCATTATTAACCCCAAGTTAGGCAAGTCGTATGTATAATTAGTTAATTGAAAACAGTTGACACAAAGGGGATCCTTTGAAAGTAACCAGCACGAAAAACAAGTAGAATACTTGGTTTGCAGCTCACATCCTAAAACCTGGTTTAAACCGCCATCGACCGTTAATGCCTTTGATGTATTGTCGACCCTTTTATGTTTGGTGTCATATACCTTTCCTTATTCTTATTGTTTGCTTCTATACCTGTTGTTGGTTGACTGTGGTCCTTGGATGCTACATTTTGTGTTGGGCATTTACTATCAAATTGTATTGAGTGCGTTCATGAGCGTTAATATAAGTTGCAACACATCTCCCGCCCAAACTATTTTTATCGATAATCTCAAAGGACCAGAAAGCAATATCACTAATGATTTGTTATCCGGGCGACCTTTTACAGACGCCACTTTACAAACATTAGTGCGAATGTCAATAATCACGGAAAATGGGATCCTTCAGTTTGAATGTTAAGTTTCATTAACATCAATTACTTTTTGCTGGTGAGATGAATCAGTTATTTTTGTTGTTGTTTCTTCATTATATTTATTGATGGTCTTTTAAAGTTAATTTGTGCTTTCGAACGACTATGACAAATAACCTCATTTTAGAAACAAGTGTATTTTATTACAACATGAAATAATTCAAAATTGAGACAGCAACATAAATACTTCACTTATATTAATTATCAACGGCACACAATACTATCAAAACACGTGAAAGATAGAAACATATTTAATATGATGTTTAAGGAGTGGCAAAGACGAATTTCCTTTAAATATTTAAAATATTGAAACTTCTACAAAACATACTTAAATATGTTCTCTATGCCTGTGGTTATATGTTGATCATACTCTTAAACTGAGACGCGGTAGCATTGCCTAATGACCTTTTCAATTTGAAAACCCTGTTTTCACCACTCTTTATGTTGTATATAATGCTTTTGTCTGACATTTAACTCGCTCATTTGATTTAGATTGTGCTAAAGTGCACACCTACGGTGCTAACACGTTTGAGCGCTGTGGATTCCGCTATATAAAACCATTGACCGCCATTTACAACAACCGAATCATATTACAATTTTCCGATATGCAGCAACACAAATCATGATTGCATTACACGTGAAAATGTCCTACAAAGTTCGACCTGGAAACAAATGTCAGTAGACCTATTACTTTAAGATGATTCGTATTCTCGCAATGGTCTTATGATCCGTATTTCCTTGTTCAGTTTACTTACATGCGACAACTTACAAACAACGTTATCATTGTGTACATGTTGGTGTTCCATTTGTATTATGTTCGTATGCGTGTGATAATCCCTGAGATGCCAGCATGCTCGGAAATATACTTCTTATCACCTAGTTTGTAGAGTATACAGGCCTGTGTAGATTTCTCTATTTTATTTAAACTCTCTTGTTTTATTTGCGTAATAAAGACAAAGGTGAGATATGATACACAACAGAACCTGATAGGGGATGAATTAAAGATACAAATATTGCTACATCCACCGCCATATGCTTGCCATCTTTGGGATGGTTAAAATTCTGTACTGTTGATTTTTATGAATATTTAGTTCCGCTCAACCCGGGGCTAGAGGGCGTGAGTGGTATCTAGCATATTTCACTACCGCTCATGAACAGTCTCAATCAAACCGAGACAGCAATATTTCGTATGTGTCGTGCTCGGCCGTTTCCAAAGGTCCATTATCATACTCTTTTTTAACCCCTTAGTGACAACCTGACTTCTATGGTGATGTGATTTGTAAACTTAATATCCTTGGGCATAACGCCTTTCATACAGTCTTTATTAAGCTTGTTATACAGTATATCGAAAGATGTTATGGCCCTATCATTGTGCAACTCACTGCATGTTTCGTGGTTGACCCATTAACAGTTCCCCTCTATGCTTTCCTATTTGAGTGTGCGATGACTGGACATAGTGTGGACCCTATGATGACGTCTGCCTAAATCCTTTTAGGACGGTGGCGTTTGTTGCTGTCTTTATTTTTGTCTTGCCGTACCCTGAACGGTTTATTCCCTTGCTGCTCTGGCTTCTGCCAAGCCAATGAATTCTTACTTTGTGGCTTTTTAGGCGTTTGTTTTTTTGTATTATATATATACGATCATTTATGCGTTTTTTTTATATTGCCTACGTTATGCTGCCTTCTTTGTTAGAGATTGTAACATGGCGGGGATATTGTCATTAGAATGACAATAGGGTAAGAGTGTCGTTTGGTGCTCCCTAGAACCTGGTTTGAAAACCCAGCGGCCATTTTTGCCACTGACCGTTCCAAGGCGATAGCCCTATTGTCAATCCTGTTGTGTTTTTGACGTATTATCCTGTTTTTTATTCTTATTTATACTGTGTTTTTTTCTTTGTGTGTTTGTGGATGGCTGTCGTCCTTGAATGTTACTTTTGCTGTTCGAATTTTATATCTACATTTTTCCTTATGTCAATGAGCGTTTAAGGGCGGTAACGTTTTCTCAACTCGTTTTTGTTTGTTATATCTCACACTTTGCTTTTAATTTATATATATTTCTGTTAGATTCTTGTTTTGGATGCTTATTTCAGACGGCTGTCTCCTATAAATGCTACACTTTCTGTGCGATTGTCAATTTGCATTTACGTTTATCACGTTTATCTAATGTATTAGCCAGACACAATAAAACATATCATGTATACTTAAAACAAAAAGAACCGCAACTCTGTATCTTGGCGTCCATCAAGTGTCTTGACGTGCATTTAACTTAAAATTATAAACCTTTTTCAGTACACAGTATTTAGGTCTAACATTAACATTCTACTGGTTGTGTGAGTATCTGAGTTTCAGATAAACTTTCATAATCTAAACCAAGCGTTACGTCATATAACGCGGGAAGCAAATACAAACAACGTATTCGGAAATAATTGATCCTGACACGAGTTCGGTTATTAGAAGATTCATTATGTTCACGGTGGTTTCACGACGGTTTCGTGGCGGTTTTTGCTGGGATGCGGAAGTGCTGACATAGGTGCTTGAGTGGAAAATGAACGTCATCTTGACGTCACGTAACACCTGGACGTCCTTGTTTAGGACGGTTTTTGGTCAAACAGTCTCCCTCAGACGTTGAAACAGTCTTATTAAAATGCATGTATGCACACCAAGATGGTCACATACCGTACGCTGCAAAATTCCGTTCGACAGCTATTTCACGTGGCATCAAGACAACTTTACAAAAATTTGACAAAAATCCAGGATTCTTGATAAATGAAGATGACTCGCGACGAAACTTATACAGCAAATGGCAATTGTATCTGAGTACACATTCCACGACCCGGATCACGTGCATACGTTAATTTTGTATTTCATGTTTTACGCAACAGTAATGTTCAATAAAACATATAGTGGAGGTATCGGTGACGATTTTCAGCCACTGGTAAATTACCATTATTTGAAAAGCAAAAGTACTTATCTACTGACCCTAAAAATGTTGCGTTTCTTTTTTCTTTAAGTATATATTGGCATATGTCCTTGAGTCAATCTCGTTATGATCTGTTCTTCAAAATAATGTGCGAAAATAACATGTGTTGCTGTCTATCGGAAATATGATGCACCGCAGCGTAACATGTGCGTCTTTAATAATTCATTATATATCAATAACCGCTAAGGCATTGTGGAGGAGTATTGTCTGATTCAATTAAATTCGCTGTTGTGTAAAGGTTTCTCGAATTTATATCATTTGCATCAAAATACCACTACTTAAGGCATCGTCGGAGATATCAATTGAATTGTTCAAGTCAATTTTACCTTTCGATGCGAAATTAAAATTGGTCTTGCCTATTAAAGTGCGGCATATATGCATTAAGCATCGATAAAGGACACAGTCATATTCATAAATATGGTTAATTTTACCAGTTTTCCTTATTCTTTCCGATCATGAAGTCAAATTCCATAATAATATCTATCTTGATATCCCGCTTCCTTTATACCGTTTTAAATAAAACATATATAGTTTTAGTTCTTGCTTTTCTGTGTAGTAGTAGTCACCGGTCCGTATACTTTAAACCATATAATTTAAATATCTGTTCATCATGGGCCAGTTGTTCAAAGAAATGTTAAATTTAACACTACGTTAAGGTAACGGGCCGTTAAATTCTTAACAGAGCGTTAGATAACGCTACGTTAAAAATGTGTTGTTCAGTTTGTTTTAACGCTGGAATTAAAATACGCTGGTGTTAAAAATTAATTCTAGCGTTAAGCAATAATTTTACAAGTTAACGCCAGTGTTAAGTTTTAACGCTAGTGTTAACATTGTGTTACTATGTATTTCCCAGAATGCACTTCTCTTACTCACTACTTCCAGAGTAAATAAAATGGCAGACGACAGTCTTAACTCAGTAATTGTGAACAAAAAAAGAAAGAGAAATCCTAATTTTAGTAGGGATGAGGTGCTCAAATTAGAAGAAATTGTGACAAAGGAAGAAAACCTTAAATTGATTACCGCTAAGTTCAGTTCTGTTACAAGCAACAAAATGAAAAATGACTTATGGGAGGAAATTGCTAGTGAGGTCAGTGCACTGGGAGTTTGTGCCAGGACTGCCACTGATTGCTCCAACAAATGGCAGAACCTTAAGAGAGAGGCCAAGGAGGCCATGACAGAAGAAAAGTTGGAGCAGAGAATGACTGGTGGAGGTCCTAAGAAAATGTGCCTGAGTCAACAACAAACTAGGATCGTGAATGTTTTGGGAGGAACCGCCTCATTTTCAGGAATAACAGGAGGTCTAGACAGTGATGAGATAGGTAAGCCGCAATTTTATTTTACTTTGAATATTTAATTTGATGGGGATTACCTGCATTTTCCCTTTTTTTATTTAAAATTAATTCCAAAAATGAGTAAGATTATAACATAATTATGTTGTTAATACACTTATATGATGTTCTCTCTTCTTTAAACTGCACAGATTTGCGCCAATAAACAATATTTAGAAGTCGTCTGCCGTCAGAATGTAAACAGAGCAAGTGTTTCTATTTATAGTAACAAGGAATCCCTCTCCAATACAAACACATGTTTATGTGAAAATCATTCTTCTGCTTTTGTCGCAATCAATAAAATGTGAGAAACTTACCTATGTACAGTACATGGTTTCCCCAAACAAGCAACTTTTCCCACTACATTTGTGGTGAACTTATCATTAACGAATATCCACAAAACAAACTTCATTCATAACATTTTGCCATGTCGCTTAAATCATTAACAAAAGTTGAAGCAAGTTTGAATTAATCTTTACAAATACTCGAGTATTTCAAGAAGAGTTATGTGGAAAAATGCAATAGCAAGAGGCATAATCTGAGTCAGCAATCAAACTCGACCAAAAAAGTAAAGTATAGTTTCTGTGTGTCAGTTTAAAGGGACACATGACGATCTTAACTAGGCATAACTTTTGAGACGTTTTTAGAACTGGTTGCAGATTATGATTAAAAAAAAAAAAAATCACAAACAATCAGTAAATTGCACAACAACGTTTTCAAATCCTATATAACTAAATCCATGAAATAATGAGTTTTGTTCTTAAGGGGTTATTGTTCACTTTTCTATAATCCCATTGAGATTGCATTTTAGGAAAAGAAAAAAAAAAGAGAAGGGTTTACCATGGAACACTGGTGTCGCCTGCCGTTTGCTTTCATGTTATCACGTATAATATAACTATACAGTTTGAATACTATGATTTAAATCGTATGGATATATTTTAATCGTGAGGATATATTTTAAATCTTAAGGATATACTTTAAATCAAGAGGATTTATTTAAATAGTGCCAGTTTATTTAAATCATGTCAATTTATTTAAATATGGTGCAGTCCATTATGTTAAATAGTGAAAAAAACATGTTTTTTAGCTAAATAATTTTGTTACACACGGCACCCTACATAGAACAAGTTGGAATATGTTGTCACTACATGTATTCATTTTGAACAAAAATTACTAAAATAAATATGAGCTTATCATCATAAATGGGGTGTCGAGATGAATATTTTACAAAATTCATACTGTAAATTAAACTTCTAAGCCCTATCTTACAAATCTGACAAAGCAATACAATAAAAAATCCTATCATGACTTGTGTAAAAAGGAAATCCTCATGTACATGGAAATGTCAAGTGTTGTCTCTTACTCTCTTTCCACATTACTCCCATTTTATGGAGATGTCGACCGCTGTCATTTCTGCATTACTCCCATTTTCATGGAGATGTCGACCGCTGTCATTCCTGCATTACTCCCATGTTCATGGAGATGTCGAGCGCTGTAATTTCTGCATTTCTTCCATTTTCATGGAGATGTCGACCACTGTCATTTCTGCATTACTAGCTCCCATGTTCATGGAGATGTCGAGCGCTGTCATTTCTGCATTACTCCCATGTTCATGGAGATGTCGACCGCTGTCATTCCTGCATTACTCCCATGTTCATGGAGATGTCGAGCGCTGTAATTTCTGCATTACTTCCATTTTCATGGAGATGTCGACCGCTGTCATGTACATGGAAATGTTAAGTGTTGTCTCTTACTCTCTTTCCACATTACTCCCATTTTATGGAGATGTCGACCGCTGTCATTTCTGCATTACTCCCATTTTCATGGAGATGTCGACTGCTGTCATTCCTGCATTACTCCCATGTTCATGGAGATGTCGACCGCTGTCATTTCTGCATTACTCCCATTTTAATGGAGATGTCGACTGCTGTCATTCCTGCATTACTTCCATTTTCATGGAGATGTTGAGCGCTGTCATTTCTGCATTACTTCCAGTTTCATGGAGATGTCGAGCGCTGTCATTTCTGCATTACTCCCATTTTCATGGAGATGTCGACCCAATCATTTCTGCATTACTCCCATTTTTATGGAGATGTCGAGCGCTGTCATTTCTGCATTACTCCCATTTTCATGGAGATGTCGACCGCTGTCATTCCTGCATTACTCCCATTTTCATGGAGATGTCGAGCGCTGTCATTTCTGCATTACTCCCTTTTTCATGGAGATGTCGACCGCTGTCATTCCTGCATTACTCACATTTTCATGGAGATGTCGAGCGCTGTCATTTCTGAATTACTCCCATTTTCATGGAGATGTCGACCGCTGTCATTCCTGCATTACTCCCATTTTCATGGAGATGTCGACCGCTGTCATTCCTGCATTACTCCCATTTTCATGGAGATGTCGACCGTTGTCATTCCTGCATTACTCCAATTTTCATGGAAATGTCGACCGCTGTCATTCCTGCATTACTACCATTTTCATGGAGATGTCGACCGCTGTCATTTCTGCATTACTCCCATTTTCATGGAGATGTCGACCGCTGTCATTGCGCATTACTCTCACTTTTACAGAGATGTCTAGCGCTGTTATTCCTGCATTACAGTCATTTCATAGAGATGTCGAGCCCTGTCATTTCTACATAATGAGTACTCTCATTTTTATGGAAATGTCGAGCGCTGTAATTTCTGCATTGCTCCCATTTTTATGGAAATGTAACTGTAGCAGTCCAATAGGCACTTGGTGCCTGGATATCTTAGAATCAGCACCAGACCCTTAGGACAGACCCACAAACATAAATATAAAAAATTACCAATGGAGGTCAGGTTATGGGTCTTATGATGGTCTGGGGCTGATTCCGAAAGCTCCAGGCGACTGTTACCTAACCAGATGAAAAATGTAAAACAGTTATATACTTACAATATACAGGTGTGGAACATCCTCTTCAGAATATTCACTCAAACTCATTCAAATTCATTGTTTGAAATTGTTACAATTTCATTGAAAAATAGTATACATAACACACCATTGCCTATGAGCAAGATTATCCAGCTTTTCCCCCCCAATCTATCATAAATTGTGTTTCTACATGACTGTTACAACACTTATATTATTCTGATATTAAGCATTAATTATCTTTATCATTTCTTTACTTTTAAATACATAAAAATTATGTTATTTAAAGTATGTGTGCTTAAATTTCAAAGTAGATTTTATATTTGTTTAATTTGTAGATAGTTCCTATATAATAATTCACAATGACTTAAACTATTAAATTGACTTGTCATCATGGTCATGTTAATGAAGAGTAATGCTGATATAATTTTGCACTTGGGACACAATTTTAATTGTTGGATTTGTCATGATGTTTGGTATTTAAACATGTTCTTGCAACACAATAATACATATTTTGGCTTTTTCTGAAAAAATAATTGAATTGAATGGAATGTTGTTTAACGGCTCATCAACACAGTATAGGTTATTTAGAGCCGCCCCAGAGAGAGGGGAAGGATACATAGGAATCCGGGAACCGTGCCCTTATTATAACTCTTATATCGAATAGAATCCTAAGGTTCCACTAAAAGTTTTATACTTAGCAAAATAACTTGTTCAAGTGGTCCTTTGACATAAAATGCACATTTTACTTGAGTACATTGACATTTTACTTGAGTAATAAGTAACATAGAAGAAATAACAAAAATCTCTATAAAGTTTAAGTTTTGTGATGAAGTTTTGGCGAACGGAGATAAAGCTGATCAGAATGGAAAAGTTTGTCATGATCTTATGGTGAATAAAGAAACGGCAACTCTGAATTGGAAAGTTTGTGGCGATGTTACGGCATGCAATAAAAAAGTAAATCGGAATGGTAGAGTTTGTCGAAATTTTGTGGCGAACAAAAAAACTGCAAGTAAGTTTGTGGTGATGTTATGGCGAACGTTCCAAATAAATAAATGTTTCTGGCGAATGTATAACTTTTTAGCGAGTTTGCGGCAAATTCGCCAAAGATTACCATGGTGTTTGCGGGAACATCACCACTAGTGGCGAACATTGGCGAACAATTAAGAATTGTTCTGGCGAAAAAAATTGTTCGCTGCAACCTTGCAGCAAACCTCATTTGGTAAGGGATTCTAGATGTGAGTGAAATTTAATGAATATAGGTCAAATTATTTTTCAAGTTATGGCCGAGGTTATATTGCAGGTTAAAGTGTGACGTACGACAGATGACGGACAAAGTGATCCCTAATGTCCGCCATGCTACGCAGGCGACACAGAAAGAACGTTCAGTTTAAGATGTTTACACATTTATCTAAGCAGACTGATACCCATGACAAATTAAAAACACACATGATACATCTGTGAATTATTCAATACAAACATGACCTTGAGAGGGGGGGGGGGGGGGGGGGGGCTTTGGCTTTTGGCTGTATTATACACGTAAGATAAGACATCTTTCTGTAAACCTCCAGTTTAACATTTGTTATTGTGTAACTTCAGATGGATACAACTATATGGCAAATCTTCCTCGTGAATGTGCCGAAGAACCCAAGGCAGAATGTGCCGAAGAACCCAAGGCAGATGAAACACACTGTGACAGTCCTGCTTTAGCATGTGGCACCAGTAATCTTAAGCCGACATCTGTGATGAAGCTGAAGGAGCATATGAAGTAACAATCTTTTTTTGTTTTTAACATTTTATTTGAATATGAAGTAACAATCTTAATCTAATCCATTTTTAGCTTGACTATTCGAAGAATAAGAGAGCTTATGTAAGCTGTGTTTACAAATCTATATCTCTTACATTTCTTATCCTAGCACAACCAAATTTGGTCATGAGCTTCCTTATAGCATTATTATTGTGTGGTAGACTTGAAACCAGAGGACCCAGTTCAAGCCTTATCCTGTCACTGAGTTTGTTTGGTGCGCTCGATGAGCTACATCCGTCTGATGGGGACATAAACCGGGTGGTCAGGTTGCATTATTTACCAGTTTTATCATACAAAGGGAGAGTATAATGTCACCACTTTGCCTGTCCGTCCGACTGTCCGTCGGGATTTTTGTCCTGAGCATAACTCGAAAACGACTAATGGAACTAAGTGTCACTTTTGGTTAAGTAGCGAGTAAGAAAAGCGAGGTTCGAGTTACAAAAAAAAATCTCTATATACAATAAGCTGAAACACTGCCCCGCGTTTGTTCGCCCACTGTCGGAGGCATATCTGAATGAAAAAGAACATTGTTTGTCTCACCTCTCTATTAGGTCGCTGTCACAATATAATCTAATATGTTTTACGTTTCATTTATTTGTTCTTTATATTTTGTAATTGGTGGATAATAAATTATGGTGAAATTAACGTCATATACAGTACAGTAAGCATCATTCACTTGTCATTGATGACGAAATACAAATAAAATTGAATAATTTAATAACTGGCATGTGTTTGTTTATTTGTATGGTGTTTTACGTCTTTTTCAACACATGTAAGATTATATATGACGGTCAAGTTTTTTATGGTGGAGGCAGGCCACCCACTATTCCTGGGTATAAGAACCAGTACTGTACACCTTCCGTCAACCGTAAGAATCGACACTTCCTCACTTACAAATCGAGCTTCCAGTTGGAATCGAACCTGCAGCGGTGAGAGGCGAGAAGAGTAACAACGCGTGTGTTTTGTCACTCGCAACTCGAAAAAAAAAATCCTCAATGGAACTGCAATGAAACATCACACAATGTTTAAAGGGACACATGGCAATCTTGATTTCTCAAAAATTCACGGCGTCCCGTTAGTTTTTCTACGTAACTGCCATTTGTTCAATCATTAGTATTAATTGTAAGAATAGTTTAAAGCGACTTGCTTTTGCATGTAACGTTAACTGTTGATTATTTTGCACCAATAATATATTTAGACATTATGGTTGAATAAGACAAAAACAAGGAAACTCACACTTTTATTTAATTATATGCCATCAGTTTTAAAGTCAAAATGATACTGGATAAATGAACTGAGACGCTAATTTCAATGTTTGATAATACTTCATTATTGCCGCGTGCCCCTTTAAAGGCAATGACAGGAATTGCAGAGTGCAAGAACCATAACTCTATCTTTGTTAAAATTAAGAGTTAATTGCCACACCCCGCTTGACGAAAATCCCTGGATCTGCATATGAGTCACTACATTTGAGAAAACTCAAACTTAATTTAGCGAGCCTAATTAATTTAGATCCATCAAAATAAAAGTAAATTTGAAAGCAAAAAGAAAAATAAGAGTAATATAATCAGGGATTAATACTTACTCCCTGATATAATCGAAAAGTGACTTCTGGTCCGAAAATAAATTGTAAGCGTACCGATGTGTTAAACAATATTTAACTAATATAATTTGTTTTCCAGGAAATCAGCAGTAAATCGTTAAAGAGAGTGACACAAGAGGATTTGGCAGCGGTGCAAAAAAGATACTTTGAAGGCGAAATTGAAAAACAGGCGCTAGAAAAACAAAAACTACAGCTGCAAATTAAATTGTTACAGAGAATGGACACACATAATGACACCATCTCGGCACAAGACCTGTTTGCTGCACTTCCTTTTTTGTCCCAGTGAAGCTATAGTTTATTTTATAAAGAAAAGTACACTTTGAATAAAATTACTGATATTTTTAACTTTGTATTTATTTTGTATCATGAAATATATGTGATATATAGTATTATAAATAGTACCAAATGGGACTGATCATTCCACATGAAATCATAAGCATGTTTGAAATGTTTTTCATCTTTGCGAAGATCATCAGGTGAGCGATTCAGGACCATTTGGCCCTCTTGTGTTGGTGCGCCGTAATAGAATTAAAAACAGTAATGGTGAGATGCTAGAAAGTTTCAGATTCAGCGTCTTTCCTTTCCCGGTTACGGGTGCGCTTGAAAGGAAACGTGTTTCACGCTTGATATTACCCCCCTTCGAGTACAACTAGTTCTGTGTCTCCCGCCACAGTAAGATTCCATTTTGTGAACGTTGACTTTGGGCGTTGTGAAATACCATAGCCTCTAAGTCATAGTTTCAAATAGGGAGGGATGTAAAGAAAACAGGATATGGTGTAATACAATATATAATTATAACCAACTATAATGCATGATAAAGTAAATATACTGAACGGATATAATTAACATTGTCAGTTCATATACTAGTAATCAGTGTAGGGATCATACATTCAAACATAACAACCAACTTCAACATGTTTAATTGCAGTTTTTCAAAATGTATGCTAAATGGTCGGGTCACAAGTTCAACATTAATTCAGTTAAGTCCCTTCTCAATACAACTGCTATGCAAATTTTATTGCCGTGTAAGTGCAAATTTACATAAATTAACTCTGCTTTATAATATTATATGCATTTCTACAAAATAAGTTAACACAATACTGGCTGAATGTCACAATATGTACTATGATTAGCCTCAATATAATTTATATGTTTACATATAGTAAGCTGACACGTAATATAGGTGAGACACTTAACGAAAAATATGCGTTTACAATATGGTCTCGGACACTCATTCCATCACGCCTGTTCCCGTCATAGTCTTCCTCGTCGATCTCATCGTCATCTTCATCCTCATCAACATCGGGCTCTCTTAAAATCAGTGCAATGTTGTGCAATATGGCACATGCAGTGGCAATTCTGCAAACTTTCCTAGGTTTCATTCTCACCTGAAAATGGTGTAAGGAATGGATAAATATAAACTTTGCAACTTTGTGGGTATCAATTCAAATACTAATTCGAGCATTCTCTTACATGCTCAAAGGATTTCGACATGTTATATTGCGGTGCAGCCTTTTAACGATTTTGACATGTTATATAGCGTTGTACAAAGCTATATAACATGTCAAAATCGTTAAAAATTCTTTGAGCACACTAGAGAAGGCTCGGTTTTATCCAAATAGCAATAAAACCATCAGAATATGTTTCAGTTTCAAATCTGCACTTAATTCTGACCTAATATGGTGCGTTTTTAATAATGTTAAAGTAGCTATCCCGCCAACAACAGCCACATTTTACAACATTATGTACACCGTTCCTAAATCTACAGATGGTGAGGTAAATATATATAACTTACATATTTCGAGAATCCAAACTATATAGACACAATATAAAGGGTTTTAACCGGTCTGGCCAAACACCAAAACTGGAGCGTCGAATTAAGATTTAAATTTTACGCATATTCCACAACAGATACTTTAAGAACCCACGAATAAACCTACACTTTTAATCGACACATATATTATTATATGATCTGAACACATGGATAGAGTTTTCAATTGATAAACGCTTTTGTTGTGTAATTTTGCCGTTATTTGGTGGGTTAGTTTCTTTAATGAAACAGTTTGGTCTATAAAAAGAGTATGAGAGTGACCCTTTGGAAACGACCAAACACGATAAATACGAAATATTGCAGTCTTGGTTTGATTGTCCATGAATGGTAGTGACTTTTTTTATTCATACATGTATGTCCATGTTACGGTAGTTAAATATCAAACAATTTCGATGCACGCCCTCAGTATATTTTTTATGCTCGACGCATAATGTCCATGTTACTGTAGATAAAATATCAAACAATATTGATGCACACCCTCAGTATAATTGTTTTTCCCCTCGCTTCGCTCGCTCAACGTTAAATCCTTTTATTTGTGGGGTGCGGGGTGGGGGTGGGAGAGAGGCGGGGGTGGATGGTGGGGTGAATGGGGGTGGTGAGGGCAACATATATGTGTAAGAATTGACTAAAACAACAAAGAAATACGTAAAAAAAAAGTTTCAAGTATGGGGGGGGGGGGGGGGGGGGGGGGGGAAGGGGGTAACATATATGTGTAAGTATTGACAAAAGCAACACAGAAATATGTAAAAAAAAAAAAAAGTTTCAAGTGGGTGTGGGGGGAGCGGGGGGGGGGGGGGGGGGGGGCAACATATATGTGTAAGAATTGACAAAAGCAACACAGAAATATGTAAAATAAAAAAATAGTTTCAAGTGGGGGGGGGGGGGAGGGGGTGAGTGGCGGGGTGAGTGGGGGGAAGGTTGCAACATATATGTGTAAGAATTGACTAAAACAACACAGAAATATATAAAAAACAAAAAAATCAAATTGGGGTGGGGGGAGAGGCGGGAGTGGGTTGGGGAGTGGGGGAGGGGGCAACATATATGTGTAAGAATTGACAAAAGCAACACAGAAATATGTAAAATAAAAAAATAGTTTCAAGTGGGGTAGGGGTGAGGGTTGGGGGTGGGGGAGGGGAGGGGAGGGGGTTGGGGGAGGAGGGAGCCCATGCCCCAATATGGGTGAAGTAATAAGATGCATAATGCTATAACAAATCCCAAACCAAAATGATAGATAATACATGCTTACATGCAAACCTAGATCTGCCTTTATTGCACATTTTATGGGAGCCCAGAATTTGCAGAAGACAAAATTACTTATCCAACCCTTTACAACATACTATAAGGAAATCAATTCCAAAATTTAGTTCAGCTAGGACAAGAAATGTAAGAGAAATAGACCTGTAAACACAGCTTACACGCAAAATTTGATGTGAAACAGACATATTTTAAGGGCTTCAGAATTTGGGTTCCATGGGAGCCCAGGGGTTACAGGAACCAAAATTACTTAAGCAGCCCTTAAGATAATGCCATAAGGAAGCCCATGAACAAATTTGGTTGTGCTAGGATAAAAAATGTAAGAGATATAGACTTGTAAACACAGCTTACACGCAAACCTTGATGTTGGACGCCGACACCAAAGCCGACGCCGGGGGTGATTACATAAGCTCTCTTATTCTTCGAATAGTCGAGCTAAAAAGTACATATGACTAGACGCCTACCTCTGAATGTAACACATGAAACCTTCTCTTCCATGTGCCAAAAGTTCTTTCAATAGTGACCCGCGTCCTTGTATGCGCCCTCTGGTACCTCTCCCTTGCAGGCGTATCTGCCAGTAGGTATGGCGTCAATAGAAAAGGTCTACACGGGTATCTGTTAAAATTTCATGATTTGTTATGAATAGAGTCTAATAAAACATGTTTCATTTAAAACAGCAACTCAGTCATATTCATTAACAACTGCAGGTTCTATTTCGATCATTCCAATTATTCTCAACAGCAAGCAGGCATAAACATATAATCCGAGAATTTATGAAAATTCATGTGAAAAAAAAATCTTTTATTTTTTTAGCTTTTCAACTGTTTGTTTTAAAGTTGTGCTACCCCTCCCCCACCCCACTCCCCCATAGCCCAGACATCCACCACGTAAAGTGTGAATAATTATGGAAATTCAAGAAAAAATAGCGTTTACTTGTTTTTTCAACTTTAAAACAAGTTTGTTTCTCACTCACGCCCTCCCCCTCCACACCCACCACCCCAACCGGATATCCTGTATCTGCAGAATTAGGGATTTAAAGATGTTTACAAATACTTACCCACTATCTCCAAGAATGACCCCATCCGACAAAGTTCTGTGAGTCTGTTCCAACTTCTGTCTTAGTCCTGACGTCCTAAATATATGGCTATCATGTGAGGATCCCGGCCAACTTGCACACATACTTGTGAACTTTCCTGAAAAGAATATAAATATTATAACAGTTACTTCAGGCACAAGTCCAATAGTACTATTTATTTGTTTGGACTAACATTCCTTATATATATATATATATTTTTTTTTTTTTGCGGGGACTGGGGATGGGGAATTTGTTTTTAAATAATGATGAGCAAAAACAAGAAGATGAATCATTGTGTACGATATGGTTGGGTTTCAACAAGACCAAACTCACACAAATAAGTGTCAAACATGTAACATAAAATACTTTTTTTTTTATTATATGCTCGAGTATATATTTTTTTATTTTAATTTAATGTACTTAATGTGTGTGTGTGTGTGTGTGTGTGTGTGTGGGGGTGGGGGGGGGGGGGGGGGTCTGTGACATCCTTTCTGAAATTATAGAGGTAGGGGCTGGTCTGAAATCCATAATATCATATATATGTCTATACCAGTACAAATTATACTTCACACTGACCAGAAACTATTCACTACTTCAACTTCGTACATTTTATCAGTGATGTAAGCATAATTTAAAACATTGAATGAAAATGAATAGACTATTGCCTATTGACCTTAATTAAGTATGAATCACGATTTTATACGGATGTTGCACACAATGATGAGGCTGAACTGTTACAGTTATGCTAATGGTACTGCGTGGATGTAATGGAAACGGAACTCGTAAGAATCTTTTTTTTCACAAGTTGGTTCAAGTGGGTGGGGTGATGTAAACAAACAACAAACATACCTTCATCGTCGCAAACCGCCTGAACGTTGATACTGTGGTACCCTTTCCTGTTTACATAAGCTGGTTCATCTTCAGAAGGTGCTTGAATCCGGATATGGGTGCCATCAATGCAGCCAACTACATTTGGGAATCGTTGCTTTAAGAAAAAACCTCTTTTTATCTTTCGCTTTTCCTCTTCACTGCTGGGCCATGAAACAAAATCCTTGAAATGCTTTTGTAGGGCATCAGTCACATTATCAACAGCACGGCTAACTGTCCCTTTGTTAAATCCCATGGTGTCGCCTATTACTTGCAAAAAATTCCCCGATGCGTAAAATCGAAGCGCCACAAGTATTTGATCTCTAACTGAGAGAGCATGCCCTCTTAATGTATGTCGCTGCAAGTCCTCACCGAGCAGTTCTTCCAAGAAATGTATTCCATCAGGCCCAAATCTATACCTTGCACGAATCTCTTTATCCGTCAAACCATCTAAATGGCTGGATTTTCTGTAAATGCGCTCCTTACGAACATTTGCTGCAAATAAGGCGGCCATCTTGGATACAGATAACGCTAGCGTTAAATATTTAATCATGGTAAACAACCACAATTAAATATTGGCGTTAAATTAGATAAATAACGCTCTGTTAAAACTAACATTGTTTTGAACAACAGATTTAACGCTCTGTTAACATTAGCGTAGCGTTAAAGCTTATTTAACGTAGCGTTAGATTTAACGCTGTTTTGAACAACTGGCCCCATATCTTTAAGAATGAACACATTATTTATTAACATAGATTTCTAGAAGCTGAATTATACACGAGGCCGTTATGTGCTCTTTCCTATTAATAGAGGATCTTAAATGAGTACTCATTCATTATTGAATTTATTAAACGAGTTGGCTAAATGATATAATGCGAGGCTCTTGCCGAGCATTATATCATTTTTGCTAACGAGTTTAATAAATTCAATAATAAATGAGAACGAATGATAGATTCTATTTATTACATAACTTATAACGTCATATTACGTTAGCAAACGTATATTAACGTGACGTCCATGACGTCATTAACGTTATGTTTTACCACTAGTGGAATATCGAAATTATTCAATGGTGTTATTACACTCGCACACCGCATGTTATGTAATAATACTAAATATTGAATACTAAATCCAACGGACACAACGAACACAATGCAGCGGAAAAGTAGCAAACTCGGTTGTATTGATTATTTATTTACAAGGTGCAACACCTCTCACGCCAACTAACACCGTTTTAAGCAGTATGTAACTTTAAACTACACACATTGAAATTGAGGAATACCAAAGGACCAGTTAGTAGCAGCATCCCTGGTTTGTAATGGGGCGTGTGTGTTTACACCGCACGGCACTAAAGAAAGGCTAGTGTGAATGCCAATAAATCATGAAAAGGGAATCCTTTGGAAGCAACAGTCACAAAAACGAAAAAAAAGTCCCAGACTCGGTGTTATTCATGAGCGGTAATATAAGGTGCAATGCCACTCACGCCCTCTACATGTATCACCGTCTTAAGCTGTATTTAACATTAGAGTAAGTGTGAGGTTTGGTGCACCCTAGAACCGGTTCAAACCCCCAGTGGCCTACTTTGCCACTGACCGTTCCAAGGCGGTAGCCCTATTGTCAACCCTTTTGTGTGTGTGATGTCGTTTGCATTTATTATTGCTTTTGCCTTCTTGTTTGTCTGTTTGCGTGTTTGTTTCTGTGTTTTGTGTTTGACTGTCCTCCTTGAAGGCTACTTTCCCTGTCCGATCTTTTTATATTTCTTTTTAGAGTCATTAACCTCATTATTTAAATACATTAATACTTCAAGCTGACATTTGTCTAATCCCCGACAAGCCATGACACATGTAATTTATGTGATACGTTGTATCATTTTGAGCAATAAGTGTATGCAACAATAAAACTAATATATTATAGATACAAAGTTTAAATAATAAGAATATTTCAAATAGATACAAACGTATGTTAAAGTCGTGTTTGTATCTTGCCTTGTGAGAAAATGTATGAATATTTTCTGATTTAAAATTATTTTTGTAATATTATTTCCATTGTATTAATTATCATTTTGTAGTTGTTTCTATTTATTAGTTTCTTTTAATAACTGGAAAATGTGTGTCTGTGTACTGGCGTATTCTTCGCAATGGCAATATGCGTCTTTATGAATATACAGGTACTCATTCTAAGAGACTCAAATAAGGACTCGGCATTTAATACGAAATTTCAAATGTTAACACATTTCGTGATATGTTTATATTATATTTTAATATTATCTCAGGAGAAAGATAATACATATTAAGCTATTTATCCTAACACAGAAATAAATGAAAATACGTCTGCAATGAAGTTATGGTTTAGTGGCTATACATTAAATGGTAAACGCCTTAAAATTGTTGATCTCTAGTGTACTGTAATGTATTCTGTACCACATTTAATTTGAATAAATAATGTCGTTCCTGTTTATTGCAACTTTAACAGCAGTAGTTCAATCCAATCAGTTGCGACTTCAGTTACAAACTTATTTCATCTAACTGCATTTATCTGGTAAATAATGGTACACAAACACATTTACCACTGATAGTCCAATACGGTAATCCTTTGTAAAATAGATATAAAAATCGAACCGAAAAGTAGCATTCAAGGACGACAGTCAATCACAAATACACATAAATAAAGAGCAAATTTAAAGATGAATAAAATGCAAGATAAGACAGAACAAACACAAAGGGGTTGACAATAGGGCTACCGCCTTGAAACGGTCAGTGGCAAAACAAAACCGCTGGGTTTAAACCAGGTTCTAGGATGACCAAACTTCACGTTTTCTATATTGTAATCCAAATAGACGGGAGAGTGTAAATACAGATATCCCCTCCAGTTTATAATCTCTAACAAATAGTGCAGCATTAATAGGCAATATAAATAAAACACACAAATGATCATGTATATATGATGTAGACAACAAAAGCCTAGAAAGTCAGAGCAACAAGAGAACAAACCCTTAAGGGTATGACAAGACAAACATCAAACACTATCGTCCTATAAAGATTTAGGTAGACGTCATCATAGGGTCCAGAATCTGTCCGACATCGCACAGTCAAAGAAAAAAGCTTAGTGGCGAACTGCAAATGGGTCAACCGCGAAACATGCAGTACGTTGCAAAATGCAATATGTCAATATATTTATCGTGTTCGGCCGTTTCCAAATGTCCACTCTCATACTCTTTTGTTAACAAGTTTAATAAAGATTGTATAACAGTGAGTATGCATTACGTGGTCCGAGTATTAACTTTAATACTCCATCCAATCCCTTCTCCAAGAAGCGAAAACGGGGTTGGCTGGGGTATGAACATGAAAAACCTTAATTCCGACTTAATGTCAGCTGAAAAAGTTTGCAGATTATAAAATTAAAGCATTTAATAGGTAATTCTAAACAGGTTATCGCATGTTTTCAGTAAAAAATGTTTTTCAACGTGTTTTATTGTCGAAATATCCGTTATAAAATCCTGTAAATATAAGCTTTCCCATCGCTTAATTGAATTAGGGCGGGGCCACGTAATGGACCAAGGATCTTACGAAGTATGTAAATCACATCCCCATATAAGTCAAGGTGTGATAGTCCTTGTCTCAGAAGAGTTCTTCAGATAGTTTTATAGTTTAGAAGTAGATCAGGATTACGATAATAACACTTTGCACAATTGATTTTGAAGTTTATGGTAACTGTAGCACTGCTGAAGTAGCTTTTTATGAACATTAAAGTCCTCAACACGACTACAATCTCTAGAGAAAGGAATACGTTCAGAAACATACACCCCATAAGAGTAACTCAGGGAACATCCCAATCTAAATGGGGATAATTAGCAATATCAAAATTAAAATCATATCTTTTGTCACTGGTTTTGTCTGGTGTCGGGTACCTCTCTCCAATACAACATTGTTATTGTAGTTTTATTCTGTTTTCATTGACATTAAATACAATTGTTGTCATTCATATAGGCACATCGTACATCTGTAATCGTTTAAATATCATTGTTTCTGGCAGGACATATGCCAATGTTTGGCGTAATTTGTTTATTTTAAATACTTTTTTGAAATTATCTGACAGAAGTATATATGTATACCCATGTAACACATATTGATTCTGTTCATAACGTTAACATTCGGTGACATTTTATATCTTTAATACATATAATCTATACCATAATATGCTCAATCTGAAATATGCGTCGTCTTAACATGCTTAATTTCGCTAAAAGTTGTGGTAATATTAATCATGACACGGTATACTACCTATAAATGTAAGTATAAAAGTCGAACTGGAAACGCAGCTTTCACAAAACACAGTAATCAAAAAAATACGCAAAACGACAAACATGAATGGCAATGTTAATAAGGAATAAAGGTCACATAAACTATAAAGATATCGTCCGAATTTAACAGTATGCACCAATAAAGGTAAAATCAGTCAGTCCTTGGTTTTAGAAGATTACAAGTGCATGCTGTATTTGTTAGCAAAGTCTCTAGTAAACGATTAAAAAGTGGTGTGACTACAGATATGTATAACTGACGTTCTCTCAAAAGAAAGACGAAGATAACGGCATTGGAAGGCAAAAAAAAACACCTTAAAACTTAATTTACCACAGTATTGGATTCTAGTATAATCTTATTATCGAGTAATTGTTAAATTTTAGAATGATTGCATTTGTCTGGCTGTGACAAATACTGAAAGCAGATATAGAGGACGAACAGGAAATGTGGCATTCAATGACCACAGTCAACACAAATACGCATCGAAACAAACAACAATTACAAGATAAATAAGAGAAATGGGGCAGTCAATGACCACAGTCAACACAAATACGCATCGAAACAAACAACAATTACGAGATAAATAAGAGAAATGGGGCATTCAACGACCACAGTTAACACATCGAAACAAACAACATTTACAAGATAAATAAGAGAAATGTGGAATTCACTGACCACAGTCAACACAAATACGCATCGAAACAAACAACATATGAAGCTATATATGTGACAACACAAACACAAACATTTATTTGGAGAGATCAATTATAACAATTATAAAATAAAGTGATTTAATAATTGTTTCAAGGACGAATTGTTCACTAAACATGTTTTTCCAACGTACGTACATATGCATTCTAGGTAACCGCTATTTGAATAGAGATCAAAGCATTACCACAACACATACGTTATTACGATAATGATACAGAAAAAATGTTTTGCAAACTGCATGTCTTAACAAAAATGTACGTGTTATTACTTACGTGTTCTTTGGGATGTTTTGCTTTACAGTAGAATAGCGCTTATGTCGCTGTTTGGGACCATGACAGGTGTTATACTTTATAATGCCTCTCATAGACTCAATAAAACATTAGTTGGCCACTTTTTTCTCTAGTTTTTCTTTTTGTGTGTTTCTTGCTCCCAAGGGATCCCATATTTATTATTTATTAAAATTCACACTAGCGTTTGTTTAAATACTGTGTAACAGCTATAAACATTCGCTCGACTACAAATTGGTATTGCTATTACTTACAGGTTCTTTGGGAAATCAAACCCGATCTGTGTTGCTTTAAATCAGAATACCCCTTAAATCGGTGAAAGTGGGCGTCAGAGGTGTTGCCTTTTATATTACTTCTCATGAACTCAATAAATGTTGATGTAAAACAAACAAGAAATGTAGGCAAGACCAACGTCAACCAAAAACCAAGTCTGCTACTTTTCTCCCTTGTGTGTGTGTATCGCTCCCAATGGATCCAATATATATAACAAAAATATTTTTAATTTCACTGCAATGCGACGTGTTTTATTGTTGTTTTTTTAGGTTTTTTTTTTAAACCAAACCCTCGAATCTATAATATAAATCATGCAATAAGATGAATACTAAAAGTAGTGGGGTCTTGATAATAATATATAATATAAAATATAATATATATATATATATAACAGAGATACCTGTACCTAAGTTATGTATCACTTAGGTTTAACTAGAGTTACCTAGCTGACGGAAAGTCGTTTTCGGTCAAAATATGATAACATTCAATTATCTCAGTTGTTCTAACTGAATTAGTTACCTAATAATACAAATTAGAAACTTGTCATATTCATATTTGTGCCTTTCTAGAAAATGTATTTATTGAGATTGGATATCATTCACAATGTCAATGTAAATGATCTTGGATATGCATTAATAAATACTGATAAGGGAGATCCTTCTGGAAGCAACAAACACAACCAAGAGAATAAAGTAGCAGAATCGGTTTTATGGGGTCTGTTCATGAGAGGTAATATAGGAAGCAACATCTCTCAATCCCACTTACACCGGCTTAAGCGGTATCCTATGTCAAAGCCTCTTTTATTGGGTCGACATTGATGCAGTTATTTCCTTAGTTTTCGTACTTTTAAAACTGTCTTTCCAGAATGTTTTAAATTTGAAACAGATCAAATTATATGAATATGCATATGTATTGTGAATATTTAGCATTTGCATAGTATTTTCTTCGCAATGAAAGAATCTGATATAATCAAATACGTTTTTCAGGACATTCCGAAATTATCAAAACGCTCATCTATGACTTTCCGAAAATACAAATCGATCAAAAGAACAAGGCAGGAATGACGGCGCTGTTAAAGGCAGCAATTCAGGGGCGTACCCAATGTGCGAAGACTCTTCTTTATGCAGGTGATGTAGCCTTTATAACAAACTCCTCTATATCTATATTATCAACAGTTACATTGGACCTCTGAAAAACGTTTCCACATTATGATTTTTCTTCCTTTTGTGTATAATTTATTAAGAATATATACATTATGCGCCACAGACCAATACAACCTTACTTCTACGGTGATGTAATTGATACAATTCGTACTAAAATCCAATTTCATGATGACTTTAATTCAATTATTTTCTTAAAAATCGTGTTAAAGCATTTATCAAAAGAGGTGATTGTCAATAAGTGCACTGTTTTGCATGTAAAATGGTTGACCCCTTTAAAGTCATGCAGCGGCAGTGGCTTAGATTTATATCGCCCGCTTCGCTTGCAAAATGTCGTATATTCAATTCTAAGCCTGGCATACTAAATACTTCGTACAAATGCTATTAGTGCCATAATTGCTTTATGTTCAGCAAATAAATGTTAGATGTAGGACTGGTAGTTATGGCTTATTTATAATGTGACTGGGTGGGGTATCTATCGTAACATGTGTCTACGGCGTTGCATTCCTGTGTGGCAGAGCTATAAACTTGACAACTGAGCACACAGTTACAAGTAACACACATTTAAGATGTATACATTATTGCGTTATGCAATTGGCTATAATAGGAATAGTGAGCAGCATTGAGTTGGAATGATAAAATAAGTAAGTATACACTTAATTAATGGTTTTGGATCATGCTTAATTTACAGAAACGTTAAATTAAGCCAAAACTTTAACTTCTTGCCTTACTGCCGTTAAAGATCACGTTAAACTATATTGTGATAAAACTTATGAAAACTCTGGGATTAATTTAGTTTGGTCTATACTAAATTCAGGAGACGTTCTTGATAAAATTTTCAATAAAGGTCAAGTTTCATCTATAAGCACTTATGACTTCTCTACACTATATACAACCTTACCACATCACCTTATTAAAGACAAGCTAATTTCTCTTATTAAAAAAACATTCGCTATATAAAATACTACATTTTTTGGCATGTAATAATATTAAAGCGTGTTTTACTAACGGCAGTTTAGACAATTATACTATGTGGACTTGCTATGAAGTTTGTGAAGCACTCATCTTCCTATTAGATAATATTTTCATCAGGTATGGAACCACCGTTTATAGACAAATTGTTGGTATCCCTATGGGTACGAACTGTGCACCACTTGTCGTAGATTTGTTTTTATTTTGCTATGAAAGGGATTTTATGTTGAGTCTTTCACCAGATACCCAGGCAGATGATATTGAAGCCTTTAATGACACCTCTCGGTATCTGGATGACATATTGAACATTGACAACCCTTTCTTTCCAACTATGGTTATTACTATTTATCCTAAAGAACTTCAGCTTAACAAAGCTAATATATCTGGCTTGGAATTCACCAACCATTCTTGAGAATATTCTTAGACTTAAGCCCAAGTATGCAAACTTCAATTACAAATATTTCTAAAAGTTTAACGGATAAACGTTTATGACAAGCTGTTATAAATAAATATGATAAATACTAACAGCTAGCAATTTCATATGATTGTTTATCTTTAAAGGTCTTGGGAATATTTGTGAACGAAATTTGAGTACTTGAGCTCAAGTCTAAAAATAGTTTGAAGAATGCTTAGTGAATTCCAGGCCTGATAATAACGGTTCTTTTCTTGATTTAGATCTCTCGCTTGAAAATGGTGAAATAATTAGCAAAATCTATGACAAGAGAGATGATTTTAAATTTGACATAGTTAATTATCCCCACTTGGACGGGGATGTTCCCCGAGCAACTTCTTATGGGGTGTATGTGTCTAAACTTATTCGTTTTTCAAGAGCTTGTACTCGAGTTGAGGACTTTAATATTCGAAATCTTTGTATAACTAAAAAGCTACTCAATCAGGGTTACCGTTACCATAAACTTCGTAAAACCTTTGCAAAATTTTATTATCGTAACCCTGATCTTCTTTCCAAATATAAACGTAATTTAAGGACTCTTCTGCGACAAGGACTATCACAACCTGACTTCTATGGTGATGTGATTTATAAACTTCGTAAGTTTCTTGGTCATGATCATTTTCGTACTATATTTGTTGAACTCGTTAAAAAGTTTATCAAAAGAGGTTATGACCCTATCATTTTGCAACGTACTACATGCTTGGTGGTGGACCCTTTTACTGTTCGCCACTATGCTTTCCTCTTTAATTGTACGATGACCGGACAGGCTGTGGACCCTATGATGACGCCTACCTAAAGCCCATTGGGACGGTGGCGTTTGATGTTTGTCTATGATCTTTTCTGGCTTCTGCCATGTCATTGAGTGCCTTCATTGTGGCTTTCTATGCTATTGTTTTTTATATTATATTTACACGAGCATATTTGTGTTTTATTTATATTGCCTATTGATGCTGCCTTGTTAGTTAGAGATTAGATCATGGCGGGGATTTCTTTATTTACACTGTCCTGTTTTAATGGGATGACAGTAGGGTAAGTGTGAGGTTTGGTGCACCCTAGAACCGGTTTAAACCCCCAGTGGCCTACTTTGCCACTGACCGTTCCAAGGCGGTAGCCCTTTTGTCAACCCTTTTGTGTTTGTGATGTCTTGCATTTATTTTTAGTGTTGCCTTCTTGTTTGTCTGTTTGCGTGTTTGTTTCTGTGTTTTGTGGTTGACTGTCCTCCTTGAATGCTACTTTCCTTGTCCGATCTTTTGATATTTATTTTTATTATAATACAAATATATCTGCTATTGTTTGTCGGATGTATCGTATTGGTTTGAATGGTTAAATTGATATATAGTTGGTAACAGGCGTCATGTTTGTTGCCGGTAAAATCTCATTCTGTAGATATTTGTAAATACTTTAGGACCACAGGGGAAATTAGTTCTGTATATATTTTGTTACTTTTTTAAATAATATAATGCGCTTCGGATATAAAGACAACTGCTCCGTGTAGGCTTTGGTGTTGGCAGGTTGTAATATCATTTTATTTATGTTTGCTTCGTTTGGCTATGTCGATTGGATTCATTGTAAGAGATGATATATACAGTAATTGATAATTTGTCTTAGTGTATCGCTCTTATATATATATATATATATTGAATTGGCATTGCAGGTGCAAATCCCAAAACAAGAGATAACATACGAAAGATAACGGCTGAAGAATGGGCCAAGTACTGCGGAAGGAAGGATTGTGCGGACGAAATATCGAAATTCGCGAATACCAAACATTTTTTATTTAATTCTAGCAAACGAAAACTAGACAGATCGAATAGCGAGCCTGACCTGAACTCTGGAAACGATATAAAACCTCAAACACCCGTTCGTGCAAAATCGAGGTCATTTAGACGCACAATTAAGAAATTTCTGCCAGGTAGTGTTATTAACAGTTCTATAAACTCCATGGGTGTGGACAATCCGTTAGCCATGGTTGCTAGGTGTGTGTCCACGCCAATTCTACCGGACGCAGTAAACAAAAGCATGGTTGGGTCGTTACGACGACCGATAAGCGTGGACAATATTCCAACTGTGAAAGTCACAACGGTTGGAAAAGATGACTTCGGTTGATATTGCTATACCTATTGTTTATTGTATTGTTCGAATTTAAAATTTTATAGTTATAAATGTCATTTTATTTGTGTTTTAATCCATACACATGCTGCATTCTAATTGATTATTAATTTCGTCAAGTTTGATATAGCTCATATGTTTTATTATATGTTCTTACTACAAACATTGTTTTAATGTTATATCTTGTTGTTAATGAGTAATATTGAATTATTGAATAAGTGTTTGTTAAGATAGTTTGAATGATAGTGAAAACTCTTGACACAAGGGTGCTGTTTTCTCTACGTCACGTTTTAGTTGAGCATTATCTACAATACTTAAAGGAACATGTGCTTATACGTATATTACAAACTGGTACATATTATCATATTTAAGGCATGAGATTGCAATCAGGACAATCATGATATATTTTTTATTTGAAGTTATTTTGGAAAACAACTACAATAGTGTGCACTTTCAGTACAACCTGAACCCGATAATGTACAAAATCGTCCAACTTTTGAAAGCAAATTGACGTATGTGTTGAGGAGGAAATTTAGGAACAATTAAAACTGCAATGCGAATCCGTAATCATTTTTTTTTATTACCCAATCCGTAGTCATTCATTGAACCAATGAAATATATAGTGCTAGAAAACGCTGAAAAATCTGTAAAATAAATAACTATGTTACATCAAGGTTAGTGTGCAGAAACATGTAAAGTATTGGACAGCACTCTTAATTCCATGTTCACTCGTCTTGTTCACTGTACCTGTCATTCATTTTAATTTCCATCTAAATAATGTTCTTTTTCAAAGACTATATTGATATAAATAATGTCTTATACTATTAATACAAATAAAATAGAAAAATAAGTGTGTTCTGTTTATTCTCTGTAAATGTCAACGCTGTAGCTACTACAGCAGTGGTAGCTGACTGACTTGTTTTCATACAGTAAAAATTTGCGTTAAATATACTGGTGTATATCTAAAGATGAATATGTAGTAACCAGGGAGAAAGGTGCCATGATTGGCGGACATGATTGACGCCGCTCGGATGCGTTGTGCAAAACACATGTACGTATGTGGCCATATTTATGGATGATTAAGTATGGCATTTTGTTTGTACTCTCAGTCTATCATATTGATATTTAGGACAAACCTAGCTGTTCTGACACGTATCAAATATTATTTTAAAGCCAACAATAGAAGATTTCGCAGACATGACACACACGAATATATATACTAAAACAAATCATCGTTGCAAGACCACTGACAAGTGTGTACACGTTTTAACAGTCCATGTACCTTGTCAGAACTATTATAACATTGCTGTAGAAACATATATTTTATCATATGCTTTATAACATATCCCGTACCACTTCAACAACGTTAATTAAACTGTATTTAATATATATGTGTGTACATTGATTTAAGTGCAGTAACTTCTATAAAGTGCAAATTTCATTAATATGATGTGCTAATATTTTACTTTAGAAGAATGATGTGATTCGGTTTGTATTCGGTTCATACACGTTACCCAATTTTAGACTGCTACGATAAATGATTGAAGCAATAATTGAGTTACATCGAAGCAAACGCAATTCAGAGCTACTGCATAGATACGTCTTTATTTCATTTTAATTGTATGCTATCCTAGATTGATTCAATGTAATCAATACTGAATAGAGGGATCACATGGGAGAACCACACACATGGGAGAGGGAAATGTAGCAGACACAGGTTTGTTCGATATTCTAGTTTAAAGCCAAACAATATGGGATTGATACTCCGGAATCCTGTAATAACACTTCAGATTTGCATAGGGGTCAATTTTTTACAGCTGCCATATAGCACTAAACAAAGAGTGGTGTAAATTTCAATAAATACTGAAAAAAAGTTTTCTTGAAAGACAAAAACCACTAACCACAAACAATCCAGGATACAGGATCACTTATGGTTGTACTATATTTACTATTAATGCTGCCTTGTTTGTTAGAGAATATAACCTGGTGGGGATACATTTATTTACACTCGTTTAAATGGGATGACAATAAGGTAAGAGTGAGGTTCTGTGAACCTTAGAACCTGGTTTAAACCCCCAGCGCCTTGTTATCTACTGACCTGTCCATCATGTCCATGGCGTCATATCTGGCCTTTTATTTATCTTTGTAATAATGTTGTTGTTTTTTTGTGCGTGTTTGTGTTTGACTGTGGTCCTTTTGTGCGTGTTTGTGGTTGACTGTGGGCCTGTTGTGCGTGTTTGTGGTTGAATATGGGCCGTTTGTGCGTGTTTGTGGTTGACTGTGGTCCTTGAATCTTACAGTTTGTATCTAATTTTCGGATTCTGTTCATGAGAAACTAGGAGAATGACAAATTATGATAACTTATCTTGCTGATAGCATGTGTCATATAGAATCATATTATACTACAAATCAATCATCCTGTCAATAAACATGCAAACAAAGTGGCGTTGGAAGTGCATACACGCTTTGAGAACATGTAAAGCGGAACGAAGAAAAATATATCGGCACACAGGGAATACACGACATGCACTTCTTGCGAATTTCTCAACGTTCAAAACTGACAAACTAATTAGAAATCGGAACTGGAATACTTTATTTATTATTTTCTAGAAATACACTCTGTAAAAGGTTTCAACTTATGATAACATAGAAAAACGACGAATCCTGTTGAAAGCGTTTCCCATTTTAATTAAGGTTGTGTATATATGGGCTCTCAATATTTTAGAAACGAACTTAATTGTTCCCGCATCTCTTCTCTTACTCAATTCACAAAAGATATACGAGTCGAGAGAAAAGATCTACAATGGATGCAAATAAGGTTTGAAAGAAACTTACCCGTAAATAACGGTAAAATTGCACTACACAACCGTTCATCAAAACTCTACCATGTGTTCGAGTCATATAATCATGTATATGTGTCGATTAAAAGTATAAATTTATTCATGAGTTCTTAATTACCCATGATTGCATATGTGTAAAATGAATTATAAGGAAACACTTAATTCGACGATCCAGTTTTGGGGTTTAGGCTGGTAAAACGTTGGATTCTAAAAATGTGTAAGTTATATATAATTAACAAAAATAGAAACGTCCCTCTTTTTGGATGGTATTCCCATAGGCCAGTTGTTAAGTGCATAGGGAAGCGTGAACAGCGGTTTAATTAAAAACGTTTGATGTTTTTAAAGTGATTTGTTTCGAAAGCAACATATAGCGAATATTGTCTTTGAGGTAATGGTTTGAGATGTTATGTGTTTTTACTAAAAATGCATAGTTTAAGAAAAAGGGGGATAACTCCCTTGTGTTCTGAACTTTTCAAAAAAATATTTTGTTTAAACTATTTGTGGTGGTCGATCTAATTATTATCTTATACATTGGACATGTAACACATACACAGACAGAGCTATATCAGTTATAAAAGAGGGACGTTTCTATTTTTGCTGAGTATATATACCTCGTCTTCAGTAGGTTTACATATTTGTGAAATTTGGCTGTTGTTGGTGGGATAGATACTTTAAAGTCAGCGTTCCGAAACTTATGAAAAATAACCAGATCAAACTTATTGATCAAATTATAATATACTTTTCGGCACAATGTTTGAATTGTTAGAATTGTCGACACCTACATAGATCATATTATGCACGAAAACCGATGAAAATGAAATGGTCAATTATTGAAAATTATGCTAAAATGTATAGAACTAATTACAAATTTACAAATAAGGGAATCCCGGATGAAATGGTAAATTGATAGAACCAAAAATCCCAGATGAGCAGAAATAATTTGAAAGAAAAGGTTGGTTTGAAGATTGCAATAAAAAATCATATCATTTAATAGTCACCTGCAGCATTAAAAAGTTTAAGGTGTCTATTCTTTCGTGTATGCACGAGGAGGCTGTGTTTTTTAATGTGGCGTATCCTTATATGTATATTTCTCTCTAGTCTTTATTACAATTTCAGAAATCAGGCATCATCAACACTTTGGTGAGATTTTACTTTAATTTGCTGATTTGTTTTTCCGACTTTTGATGCGACATAATTGTTTATCACTCTTAGAAATCTTGCCAAATTGTAAATATAGAAAAAATGTACATACATCTTCGTTTAGTGAGCTTTAAGGCGAATAAAGGCTTCTACTATTTTGTTCTTTATATAAGATAATAATAATTGTACTGCATTCCCTTGTTTACTATGTCATTCATATGTATTGACATGTCGCCAGTACTTAGATATCTCCGCCCTATTGTTGATGTCGGAGTATATTGACAATAGTTTATATGACATAGTTGCACGCGCTTTATACACGTGCTGTTGTTTGTCGGAGGTATCGTTCTGGTTTGATTGGTTGAAATGGATAAATGATTGACAACTGGCGACATGTTAATTGGGTTAACATGGAGAGCGCTGACATAGAAGATTTGCAAAATCTTCCTACGGGTAAAAATGCAATTACCAAATACCAATTACCAAATATGGCAGTTCTTGGAAGATTTCCTTCGATAATAAATTGCAGAGGAATAGCTCCAAAATACTGATTAAAATCATAGATAATTATATAATGATAGGCAAGTCAGTACAATTGTGATTAGAAAAGAAGATAGCTGATACATAGAGAAATGTATGAAAAATATGTCCACAGAACGTTAGCCAAAGACATGTGTTATGTCAATTTACTAATATAATATATTGGTGTAGTTGTTGTAGTAGAAGAAGGATAATTATTATTGTTTAAGAAAAGTATACAAAAAAGTATGATAATAGACCTTTGGAAACGGCCGAACACGACACATAAAAAATATTGCAATCTCGGTTTGATTGAGACTGTTCATGAACGGTAGTGAAATATGCTTGCTACCGCTCACGCCCTCTAGCCCCGGGTTGAGCAGAACTCAATATTAATAACGATTAACGATTTCAATGAGACATGGTACACACATGCTTAGTATATAATAATTTCAAAAACAATAAAGCATCATTGGCTTCTTGTTTAAATGTAACATTTAGCGTTGAATAATGTTAACCTTAGCTGGCGTCAAAATTGAAACTTTTAACGTCGTCTGTAAACTTCAGCGTCAATTTGTAACCTGTATCGTCACATGCAACATTTAGCTTTATTATAAGCTTTAACGTTCCTACAGCCGCTATTGTGCGACTACCCCAGGCCGACACTTCCTATGATGCAATGGGTGTGCTACACCTAAAACCGTGATGCAAAATGTATATGTATAAAAGCTTTGTTGCGCTGTATGTATCGCAGTAGATGTGCGTCCGTCTCCTTATTACAAAAGAAATGCGATAGGAGGCCATTAGTCAGTATAATCCATACACGAATACATACACGTTCCATATTGTCGTAATAGTTCCTAAACTTCCTAGGTGATATACATTTGTTTTAGTAATTGCCGACATAGAACGAAGTAATTCCCTAGATAAGTGACTTATGTGTGTCCTTTTATTTTCAGTATATGAACTTTCGATATTTTGTAAATTACTCCTTTAGTAAATCACTAAGTAATACTGCATTTGTATAAGTTAATGCGGTAAATTCGCGTTGCCATTGATTACATTAATGATTTATATGCGTACTCACATTTCCAGAGTTGCAATTAAAGATTCTGTAACTAGCTAGTTTTGGATTTCAAAATGCAATTTCATTTACTCCAAATCGATTCTCGAGCTTCAACATTCAACTGCGTAATAATGTTTGTTTTGAAGTAACGTGTTGTTATTTCTTGCAAAACGAATGGTAAAACAAGGGAACTTCGCTGAAGATTGCAATTTACGAACATTGAAGGAATTAACATTGTTTTCTTAATGCGTAACACACAGTCAGGTATAACGACAATCTTGAAGTATTTATCAAGCATTGAAATTAGTTTTTTATTTATTCAATTTCATTTTGATTTTAAACATGTTAAACCAGCTTGAATATAATTAAATAAAAAATGGATTCTTATTTTTTCGTCTTATTCTACGATAGGATTAGACATTTCATTAGTGCAATGTTATCAACAGTTAATAACATGCAAAAACGATTTGCGTTATTGTATTCTTATAATCACTATTAATGATTGATGAATAGGCAATATAAGTAAAACAGAAGTATGCTCGTGTAAATATAATACAAAAAAACAATAGCCCAGAAAGCCCGTTGAAGGTACTCATTGACTTGGCAGAAGCCAGAGCAACAAGAGAATAAACCATTAAGGGAACGACAAGAAAGATCATAGACAAACATCAAACGCCACCGTCCCAATGGGCTTTAGGTAGGCGTCATCATAGGGTCCACAGCCTGTCCGGTCATCGTAAAATTAAAGAGGTAAGCATAGTGGCCAACTGTAAAAGGGTCCCCAACCAAGCATGCAGTACGTTGCAAAATAATAGGCTCATAACCTCTTTTGATAAACTTTTTAACAAGTTTAACAAAGATAGTATGACAGTGATCATGACCAAGAATCTTACGAAGTTTATAAATCACATCACCATAGAAGTCAGGTTGTGATAGTCCTTGTTGCAGAAGAGTCCTTAAATTGTTTTTATATTTGGAAAGAAGATCAGGGTTACGATACACAAAAGTTTATGGTAACGGTAACCCTGATTGAGTAACTTTTTAGTTATACAAAGATTACGAATATTAAAGTCCTCAACTCGTGTACAAGCTCAAGAAAAACGAATAAGTTGAGACACATACACCCCATAAGAAGTTGCTCGGGGAACATCCCCATTCGAGTGGGGATAATTAACAATGTCAAAATTAAAATCATCTCTCTTGTCAAAAATTTTGCTAATTATTTTACCATTTTCAATCGAGAGATCTAAATCAAGAAAAGAAGCGTTATTATCGGAAATATTAGCTTTGTTAAGCTGAAGTTCTTTAGGATAAATATAATTAACCATAGTTGGAAAGAAGGGATTGTCACTGTTTAATATGCCATCCAGATACCGAGAGGTGTCAATAAAGGCTTCAATAACATCTGCCTGGGTATCTGGTGAATGACTCAACATGAAATCCCTTTTTCATAGCAAAATAAAAACAAATCTGCTACAAGTGGTGCACAGTTCGTACCCAATACGGATACCAACAATTTGTCTATAAACGGTGGTTCCATACCTGAGAAAAATAGTATCTAATAGGAAGATAAGATGAGTGCTTCACAAACGTCAAAGCAAGTCCAAATAGTATAATTGTCTAAACTGCCGTTAGTAAAAAAGGCTTTTATATTATTCCATGCCAAAAATGGAGTATTTTCTCTAGCGAATGTTTTTTTAATAAGAGAAATTAGCTTGTCTTTAATAAGGTGATGTAGTAAGGTTGTATATAGTGTAGAGAAGTCATAAGTGCTTATTGATGAAACTTGACCTTTATTGAAAATGTTATCAAGAACGTCTCCTGAATTTTTTATAGACCAAAATAAATTAATCCCAGAGTTTTCATAAATTTTATCACAATATAGTTTAACGTGTTCTTTAACGGCAGTAAGACAAGACGTTAAACGTTTGGAGATGTTCTGGTGCAGGCAATAGAATTCGAAATAAAGCGAGCCTTATATGGATTTTTATGTAATTTAGGAATCCATTTCATATTAGGTAGTTTATTTTGCTTATCGTTTACACCAGCCTTAAAAGTAGTGCACCAAGTGATATGTGCGGAAACAACATCATCCTCAGTAGAATTAACTGGAGTATACGAAACCTGCAACGTTGTCATGTTATACAATGGTTACTATTGTTAACGTCCTAAAATTGACTCCACTTCGGCGTCCTTGTCTCCTTCCAAGTTGGTAACACTGTATTCACCGTTCTTTGTGTTACGCATTGTCCATTTCTTTGCATTTTCAAATTGCTCTTTGTTTGTAGTACAGTGCAGGCCTATGGTGCCGTTGCATCTGGATGATGTAGTATTTTTATATATAGAATATGTTTCATCATTCAAGATGTACCCTTCTTCTCAGGAATCGCGTGACATATTACTACAGCAGTGGTTTCTCGCAATTGATTACGATTTTTTCTTCCAGGGGTAAAGAAATGAAACTACCACGTGTTTCAAAAGTATGTAAAATTCTAAAAAGAACTTGACATATATTACCCTTACACTTTTCTGATATATTTAGTTCGCCCTTGTCCATCAAGTGTGTTCAAATGAAGTCCCCGGGCTTGACATTTTATCGTCACCAGCACATGGGAGCTTTCTATGGTCAAATATAAAAGTAGATTTAAAAATCGAAATCGAGCATTCAAGAATCACAGTAAACCAAAAACAATCACAGAAACAAAGAATAATTACAAAGATGAATAAAATGCAAGACATGACATCACAAACATAAACTGGTTGACAACGGGACTATCGCCTTCAAACGGTCAGTGGCAAACCATGCCGCTTATGGTTTAAACTAGGTTCTAGGGTACACCAAACTAAGGTTGATAAGGATAACCTTCAAACATATTTTTCTCAAAATTCTGTATAACTGTTAATTATTATGAACTCAATCTTACTTGGTTGTTATGAAGTTTGACGTGGCGTTATATTAATATCTGGAAATAGTCTTATTGGGTGAATTCCAATAATTAAACGGTATTTCCTTATTGATATCGAAGTAACTAAGTCTGACAGTTTCTTCGAACAATTATGGTTTCACTTTAAATTTAAGTTCACGCTTTGAAATAAGCCAATGATTACTTTGAGGTGGAAATTAGCTATAGTACATGTATATACAGCTAAAAAAAACAAGCTGCGTTACCAGAGTCTGCAAATACGTATTAGAGCTATATAAAATATGTTTTCGTTATCTCCATATCCAATTAAACACATTATGCAATGAGGTGTTCAGCAACAATTGAATATAGTAACGCAATACTGTTCTCCTTAAATTTCTCCGGCCATGTTTTTTTTCATGATTATGTTTATGTTTATTTAAATCAAAATCAATACACAAAAATAGATATTTACAATTATCTGTGAAAAGCGAGAATAAGATTTTATTTGATGACGTAAACTTTAAACATGTAAATTAATCCACAGGTAAAAGTAATTGTCAATTATATGGCAATAGTTGTGCAGCTATTCAGTTCAGATTTACCTCATGATCTTCCCGTGCAGTCTCGTAGTGGTAAAAGTATTATCTACATCGTGCAAATAATACGTATATGTATGTACAACTTAGTAGCGGTTTTAAATATATGTTTCTATCATTCATTATCAAGAAATGTTCATAGATGACTAAGAGTTAAAATTCTTAATTGATAATACTACATGCACCTTTACAGAGTAATTTAAATGTCACCTGTTTTGAAATGTTGCTATGGTCACATTATATTTTGCTATTAATGTCATATAATGTCCGACAGGGTTGTTGTGTTTGTGTGGAATAAGTAAATTGGGTGACACATGTCCTTGTTACCCCACTTAAAAGTCAATAAATGTGTATTAAAAATATTCTGCTCTGTAATGAAGACGAATTCGTAAATTCGCTGCGGTTATTGGATGACACAAGATATTGCACGTCAAACTCTATTATAATATAACCCATTTTCCACCAAGTGGCGTTCTGAACAGTTCAAACACATTAAGGAAATGGCTTGTCCGATATCAACAAGTGGCGTTCTGATCATTTCAAACACATTAAAGAAATGTCTTGGAAGAGAGTTTACATTTAAATTAGAACTTGATAGATAATATTTATAACTTTTATTAACTTTCATTAAACTTGTTAAACGGTTTATCAAAACGATTAAAACCATATCACTTTGCAACTTATAGCATGTTTAGTGGTAGACCCATTTGCAGTTCGGCTCTATGCTTTCCACTTTGATTGTTCGATGGCCGAACAGATTGTGGACCTTATGATGACGTCTACCTTAATCCACAAAAGATGTTTAATATTTGTCTTAAATATTGTCTTTTCGCACCCTTAACAGTTTGTTCCCTTGTTTCTTCCTCTGGCTTCTGCCAAGTCAATGAGTACTTTCTTTGTGGCTTTCTTGGCTTTTGTTTTTTATTCATATATACATGATGATGTCTTTGTTTTACTTATATTACTATCAATGCTGCCTTATTTGTTAGCCTCGGAAAATATGACATGGCGGGTATATCATTATTTACACCGTCCCATTTTTTTGGGCTGGTATTAGGGTAAGAGTGAGGTTTGGTGCACTCTGTAAACGGGATTAAACCCTTAGATGCCTGTTTTGGCAGGGACCGTTCCAAGGCGGTAGCCTTTTTGCCAACCCTTTTATACTTGAGATGTCATATCTTGCCTTTTATTCATCTTTGTAATTAATGTTTGTTTCTACGCGTGTTTTTGGTTGACTGTGGTCATTGAATGCTACATTTCCTGTTCGACTTTTTAATCAAGCAGATTAGAATACGCAGATGTTGTCTGTAATAATTGTACAAAATACAAAGGGGAGGATCTAAAAAATATACATATACAAACCAATTACGTGGTTCGAGTATTAACTTTCATACCCCATCCAACCCCTTCTCCAAGAAGCAAACACGCGGTTGGATGGGATATGAACTAAAACCTTAATTTTAGCTTAAACAGTTGGCATATAGTAAAATTAAAACATTTAATAGGTAATTTTCAACAGGTTATCGAACTGTTTAAGTAAATCATGTTTTTAAACGTGTTTTATTATCAGAAGATATATTATAAAATAATATATGCTTTCCCATCGCTTAATGGAGTTAAGGCGGGAAAACGTAATGCGAAGCAGCACGAACAGCTACAAGCTGTACACATTTAGTTTCAATTGCAACTCTGTGTAATGACACTGGATGGGAGATTTATATTATCAAGACGCAAGAAACATAAACGTGTACTATTTCATAAAATGACTCATGACCTAGCACCAAATTTATTAACAGATGTGGTCTCTGATAATATAAATGAAACTGTTACAACCTATGCAAATCGAACAAAACACAACTATTTTCTAACACCTTCCTACCATCAACTTTTAGAGACTGGAATGCATTGCTACTATATTTGAGAAATTCTACGTCTCTTCATATTTTTAAAAGTCAACTGAGAAATAATCATTCCTCTTTCCCAAGTTAATTATATACAGGCAACACGCTATCCTAGATTCATCATACCCGCCTAAGAACTAAAGGTAGCCCACTAAACAAACACCTGTTTGAAAGTCTTCTCTGTAGTTGTGGCAACATAGAATATACAAAATATATCGTTAAAACGCGCTCTAAATACACAAAAGAGAGAACATGATAATAACATGCTTTAATCTCGTCATGTCATACCCTTAACGGTTTATTCTCTAGTTGCTCTGGCTTCTGCCAAGTCGATGAGTACTTTGTGGATTTCTGGGATTGTTTATGTTATATATACATGATCATTTATGTGTTTTACTTATACTGTCTATTGATGCTGCCTTGTGTGTTAGAGATTTTAACCTGGCGGTGATATCTTTATTTACACTGTCCCGTTTATTGGAATGACAATGGGGTAAGGTGCACCCTAGAACTTGGTTTATACATCCAGTGGCCTTTTTTTGCCACTGACCGTTCCAGGGCGGTAGCGCTATTTCCAACCGTTTTGTGTTAGTGATGCCTTAGTTTGCCTTTTATTCATCTTTAAAGCGTTTCCTTGTTTCTGTGTGGGTACCATGACTGTCGTCCTTGAATGCTACTTTTCTGTTCGATTTTATATCTACGTTTGCAGCATCTTAACGTCAAACAAGATATCAAGATTCTCCTTCATGGCGACCAAACATTACCATTTAAAAAAAACAATTCTCAATCTTCCAAAACTATAGGTTAACGACAACGAGATTCAAATGAACTCTACATTATATGAACAAAGGTTAAACACATCCTATTCGCAACAACGCAGACCAACAGTAAGCGCTTCTTTCCTTCATTCTACTGTTTCTTTCATTTTTAAATTCCAATATTAGACGTTATTAAAGAAACCTGTGTTTTATCGGTGAATAAAATACAGTTAGGAGTTCAGATGCGTAGTAATCAAATCACGAGTGCGTTAGCATCCGAACCATTTACGTATTTATTATTTCGATTCTAACACAACAATAACTCCATTGTTTACGCTATTGTTGGGGCACTTTATATTATCTCGGAGGTCAAGGTAATTAGGCTACTATGTTTACAGTCTGTTCCATTGGGCGCCCTCGTATGCAAGTTCTGCGTTTAAATACACTAGTAGTCACTTGACAAACAATTAAGTCATTGCCTACGTCATATAGCTTATGCTTATTAATGTTAGATGTACTGATGCATATGATGGGTTGTGTGCACGGTTTGGGAGCATGGCAAGTTTGTTGTTAATAAAATTTCATTAAAGTTACTGTTGAGTTTGTCTTCGTGACGTATATTTACCAAGTGACGTCATGTAACACGGCGCTTCCAACGGATGAAATATACGCGGGGAATTAATGGAACAGCTGCATTTTATCGTAGAATAACATACAGCTGCCTCTCTTCTTTGTGAATATGAAAGACTGCGAAAGTCATGTTAGAAAAAGAAATTCAACAAAATGTAATACTTGTTGGAGTGACTGTATTTTGTATTTCGTGAATGCTACTCTACCTGTTGGACTTACAACCTTTTCTTTGACAGCAGGGGTACGACCTTTGAACGCTCAGTGGCAAAAAAAATAAGAAGCTAATCTCATATGTATTCGATGACTTATCTGAAGTCTGAGGATCAAGGGGAAAACCGTTAGTGGAACGACAAAACGGAGTAAAAGACATATATCAAATGATTCCCGCCTTAAAGGATATAGCAACACGTTGTCACGGAGTTCACGTCTGACCTATTTAATTATTAGAACTAGGGAAACATATTAAAAAAAAGCTTCTGAATCCCATTCACAGTGTACTTTTTTTGGCGGAAACTGTTTTAGTCATATGCTATCGCTCATAGACCGGATACATAAAGTACACGCGGGTGCACCACGCGGATGTTGACATATTTTTCAGACCTATTTCATTGAATGCAGTATCTCAGTCCGACGATTTGTCTGGATGTTTGCGACGCTTGTAATGTTTGTAATTGAAATAAGCGTCGCAGATGATCGAGACTATAAAACTTCATGACCCCAAGAAACAGGAATAAAGATCAAAGCAAGCTGGCTCAGCTGAGAGATCTTTAACATACAACAAGAATCAATTCGCCAATAACAATCATAAATACTCATACAATCTTTAATCTTAACTATATGAACAGCTCGAAACCATTTACTTACTAATGTGTTCGCCATTCAATACGCAGTACTTTGATATCTTTATAAAATGACACTTATATGTTGTATGTATATATATGTGAATAATATCTGTTCACACTTATAACGTGGAGTAATTCTTAAACATGATCTACACGTAGATACAAATATTAAATCGGATGAGACTTTAAAAAGAGAAGAACTTCCGTTTAAAAACAAAATGCACTGTTAATACATTCACACAGCTTTGACTGTTATCAGCTTAACAGACCACCGCCTACTTGATTGCAGTACACGTTATATTTGAACATTGGCTAGGTTCCCAGGAGACACACACAAGAAAAGTTACGAGATGTGCGTCGTATATAATGTAGTAAAAGCTCATTTATTTACACGACTCTAAAAGCATTGGCAGTAGTTGAAAAAGAGTCGTGAAAAGGCGGTGTGTGAATTCTTTATGTATGAAAGCGACAAACCTGCAAACACAGTTTAAGCTTGAATGCGCAATTGTTAAGCAAGTTGTGTTTTATTGGATAAACAAGACTGCACGCAATGCATCAAGTTTAAATCGTTTGTAATAAAGGACGTGCAAGACTTTATACTCCCAGGAGTGATATAACTTTCTAAAACTGCATTAAGCTGAGTGGAAGAAATGATTAACGGCTTTGTTGTGTTGCTTTATGTAGCAGGAATAATTTGCATGCGTTTTAAATAGGTGATGAATTATCAAGCACATTATTTGATTTGTACCACAGCATGCACATTCCGAAGAAGTGTTTGACTTACACGTTTAACCTTGTTGTACTTAATCATAAGGAACACTGAGTACGTGAACGTAATACAACACAGAGGAACACACATGATTATTATAATGCTTTATACATTACAATTCGAAATGCATGATGGGAATATGCTCCCAGATACTACAGAAAGTGGTTTAACGAAATGGAAAACTGTCTGTTATAAATATAAATTCAAAATGGCGTGGATGTCAGCCCTGGTAGTGACACGAAAAAGGTTCGCTTCGCTATAATTCAGTTAGGTTAATTAAAATATTTCTGTACTATATGTCTAAATTTAAAAAATCCTATAAGCAGTGGTAGTATTCACCTCCGTGCAACATGTACTGTGGCAATGTTTGAGATATTTATGTTTGGATGACAGTAACCGGGCTCATATGGCCCGGACGCCTACTTATTCTAGCAAACAAGCTCTGTTTATTCAATATTGCTATACTACATGCATATGAGGATATAATTAGATGTATATTTCCTTAAACGCAGCAATGTGCAAATATTGGCCAGTAAAGCAAATCATAGTTGCCTCGATCCAAATACAGTTGGCAATATCGTGACTGAGACTCGTCTCCTGATTTAGCTTACTAAATACTGAAAAGGGGATCCTTTGGACTGATATAGTTTAATAAATACTGAAAAGGGAATCTTTTGGAATGGTATACTTTAATACATACTGAAAAGGGGATCCTTTGGACTGAACAAAAGCAAACAAGTGAGACAAGTAGCAAACTCGCTTTTATTGAGTCTGTTCGTGAGAGGTAATATAAGGTGCGAAACCTCTCACGCCCACTAACACCGGCTTAGAGACATTTCCTACATTTGTTTATGCGCATCTTTGTCGCGCATATCTGCCTACATGTACGAGTAATTGTACACTACATAAATAACACACCTTTTTAAACGTTTATATATTTTTCATTATGAATTTAATTAACTGTTTAGATAATGAAATTATTATATTCAGTATTTTGATACAGATCACGGAGAGATTTAAAGATGCGAACTGTTAAATACTATTGACTTGATGACTGTATACTACCTTTACACATGTGGAATCCATTTAAATGAAAGAAGAGTATATAGAACTTAATAGTTAAAGAAAATATCTGTTTGGTTTGACTGAGTCTTATTAGAGATCATATAAGGTGCGACACCTCTGACGCATCCTAGCAACAGTTTAAGTGGTTGTCTGCCTTTAAGCCACAAGGAGTGGGGTTTAAACATTCGATTTTAATACCGGAAGACTACTTAATATTTTCAGTAACATGTAGAAATAACATGACTTAGACTCATACTCAGGTCTATTTCAAGTTGTAAGAATTCACTCTATACCATTATGCTATTATGGTATTAAGAATCTGGTTACTGACATTCTCGTTATACCAATCAAGCACACATTTAATCTAGTGACTTTCGATATTTCATAGTTGTCACAGACGTTCTAGACGCGTTTTAAATACTGTGCACTTTTTATCGCAAAGCCAATGGCGTTATGATACACATCTCTAATTAGTGGAACTATTTTACTGTAGTATGTATATGTATGGAAGGTTCTAGGTATATAGCTCGTAATTGAATGCGCCTTTTGGCAGATGCACTAATGTAAACTGTTTTATGTATTTATATTCCTTTCACATTTTTAACATTTAGAAACTTGTTGTTACCGAACATGTCTCAAAGGGACACGTATCAATCTTGAGTTTTAGTAACGAATTAAAATTAGAAACTCGATTTATTTGATCCTACCTTATTTTGACTTTAAAACTGCTTGCATATAATTAAATAAACAAATGAGAGTTCAAATGTTTTAGTTATTCTACCAAATTTAAAATATATTATTTGTGCAATATCATTAAATGTTATTAATATGTAAAAGCAACTTGCTTTGAATTATTCGAATAATTAATATCAATGATAGCAAATATGCAAGTTATGTAGAAAAACTAACGGGACGCCGTGAATTGTAAACAGATCAAGATTGCCAAGTCTTCCTTTAACATGTTGAATGTTTCAAAATGTTTACTGATCTTGACCACCATAAGTGTTTATATAGGGGGAATGACCGAATGACGATTTGAATGATGATGCTGTGAAAGCAAAGATATTACTTTGACGTTAGATATAATCTACTTATAGAGTGCAATTTTAAGGCGATTTACTTTTTTAACTGTTTCTTTTATTAAGATGTACATGTCCCAGTTATCTCAAATACTGACCACCTCTAGAGTATTTACTACAAGACGGACTATAGAAAATATAGACCGCTCCAAACATTTTGAAATACCACTTTTAAAACTCTTGCTAGATGTATACATATTTGCACTTTTTGTAGAAGTTAAGCAGAAGTGTTTGTAAAGTCCGCGTTATGTCATACCTCTGACGGTACAAAAAAGACAACGTCATTCTTAATTGCTGTAAACACTTCCCATCAATACAGTCGTATTATTTGCAATATTTTTATTTTAGACTAATGCATTTCCAAAAAATAAAATATCTATATCATTAGTTCAGGTTTTAAACATGTTAAATGCAATTGTGTTAAAAGCGGATACTTTTTTTTCTTTTACATTTGCTCTGTTATAGGATTACGCTTTGGCAATACCAGTATTACATGATGCTCTTCTCAATGTAATGTAAACGCATCATTTCATTGACGATTACCATTTTTGTATTGTGATTAATAAAGAAATTGTATTGAGAAATATCCTCTTAAATATTCAAACGACTTGTCTAACGATTTGGTTCACCACAGTTTTTATTGTTTGGAAAATAAAATACTCTTCAAGAACTGTCACAATCTGACTTGCCATTTTACGTGATTATCTAATTTCGTAAGATCCATGCTCATAATCCTAGACAGCTACATTGCAAGTACTCAATGACTTGGTAGAAAAATCAAATAAAGTTTTCTGCTTATTTAGGGTACTTAACACATTTAGTTCACATGCAGTCAGGACGCACGGGAACGTAAACACGTGCATAGACCTAAGTGTTCTACTCATTTCACCACAGTAGTTTGACGCAAAATAGTCCCATTATCGGGTCACGTGCTGTTTAATTGAAATGTGTATGACCTTATAAAACACACTATAAATCGAAAGTGACTGTATTAAAAACGTCAAAAGTGTGCATGTTCATGTGTTATATAATGTTCTTTGATGTAGCTGTTGAATAAATGTCTCAAAACTCTTTACTTGTCATTATTGTGATGAATGCCGTTCGTTATTAAATTTTGACGTTTTTTAAATCCATTTTATTGTCAAAAGTTCATTTTGTGCGCCCATTTGGTGTCATCACAGATTTTCCTAATATTTTGGAATTAGATAGTCCGATACCTCGACTACGTTTTCTGAAAATATTAGGAAAATCTGTGATGACACCAAATGGGCGCACAAAATGAACCAACCTCACTAACGGAAAGTTCGTTAATCAGCCCAAATGGCTGAAATATGCAGTGTGAACATTCTGGACCATGTAAATTGATGATCTCGAAATTAGGGATTGAACTGGCCAACAGTGTGTGAGTTATTAAACAATATTGTTTAACATATCACCCAATTAAAACAATCGAACTAACAGTATTTCGGTAAACTATTTATAACGTATTCGATATTTGAAAAATACCCCCATGCGGAACCTCAGGAAAGGAAGACGCCATTTTGTTTGAAAAGTGACACTTCGGGTCAACGTTTTCTTCTAATTTGAGAGGATTTTATCAGAATATGGCCAACAAGGAATGTTATAAAGTGTTATAATGAGGAGTTTAAGCAAAATAAAATGGTAAGTATCATGTTATGTTGGATACTTTCGTTGTAACTGGTGTTAAATGACGGACCTGCGAACAGCTGATTTTGTTAAAAATGCAGGAAATTTGGCTGCTGGACGTGAGACCCGAAATGGGCGGTTTGGGAGGCTTTTCGCGAAATATTTTTATTAAAAAGGCGCAATTTTTACAAATCATTGATTGGTTGAAATTTGTATAGTTGTTCACGATTGTTTAATAACTTTTAAATGCGCTAAAATTTAAAAAATATGTCTCTTTGTTCCTGCCTGCTTGTATGGTTAGCCATTTTTTTCACATTGGGTTGAATTCCCGTAGTTCTTGGTCAAAAAAGCGATATTTCAGTTCATTTTGGAAATATTTGATTTTAAGAAACACATCAATATTTATTTGCGATTTATATAAGTACTATTTTGATGGTTTTGGCGTGATATTTGTTATTTGGCAATAACTTAAACACAGTTGGTGTAAATCGTGTTAGGGGGCATCTCACAGTTATTACAGTACGTTCGCGGTGCACAGTTCTGTTTACAGTCCACACAGCTGCAACATTTATTTTCGCCATTTTTGTGGAGACTGCTCATTAAACTTGTTTATAGATCTACTTTAGATTAAAATTTGACATCAGTATTGTTTCATAATTATTTTTTTAGTTATTTGTAATTTACAATATATTTTAATGTTCATTTACTGCAGATGCTATAGCCAGTGTCAAAATTCGCAAGTTTTAAAATTAGAAAATTGTTTGAAAATTAACATTTTAATTTTTCAGATTCTTTGAATGTTACTGTGCTAGAGTAGCTTGTTTGCGTTGATTTTTTTGTACAACTGAACTAGGATATGTAGTACACAGGCTTAGGATATTGATTGAACTCTGTGTATAATTGTTGTATGTATGTGTGCATATATAAACACACCCAGTGACCCTTCATTTTGTATAAGGGGCGTCCGTGGCCAAGTGGTTTAGAGTCTCTGACTTGAAATCACTTGCTCCTCACCACTGTAGGTTCGATCCCTCAGGGACATAGGAATCTTTATGTGAGGAATCTTTATGTGAGGAAGCTATCCAGCTGGCTTGCGGAATGTCGGTGGTTGTACCCAGGTGCCCGCACGTGCACGAAAATTGCCCGGAGGGGCACCTGGGGTCTTCCTCCACGAGTGGAAGCTGGAAAGTCGCCATATGACAGCTGTTGGTGCAACTATAAAATTCAATTCAATTCGTTTTGTATAATTAATGCACATTTTAATAAAAGGCGGTCCGGGTTGGCTAAAGGGGGAGGCTTATCTGTGACATGGAACTGTAATGTATATCTGTTTGTTTATTATATACATAGCTTCAACATATTCAGGTACCAAATGTATAAAAAACAACAACATTTTTTAAAAATAGTGTGTTGTTTTTTATACATTCCTGGACGGATGAATTGAAAACTGTTTGCAAAATGTAATTCACTGTATAAAACCTGTGGGTGGGGTATGCCACACAAAGGCAAGTTTTTTATATAATGATATCAAATATTTTCTTTTATAAACATATCTATGATTATAAATATCCCTTTTTTAACACTTTAGATCCCCTCCACCCCCAACACCACGCGGAATCATTGACTCGACTGAGTATGAATGCCATGCCCAAACACTGGAACTTCCTAAATTTTCCCCATGAACTTCCAAATTTGATATGCAGGAAGTTCAGACTTCCTAAATTTGAACCTTAGTGGAAGCCCTGGTGATATGGAACCACATGGTTGATAAAATGTAATAGAACCCTTAATAGAAGTTTACAGCATCATATTTAAACATGTTCAGCATGTTTGTGCAGTTAAATTATATAATTACCTTATTATTGCAAAATTTCATAAAGAATATCAACAGAAAACTATTTTGAACCCCAAAATAGAGCTTTTGCTAACTGTATGTAAAGCGTCTTATGATGGTCAAAACAAGACATACTTAAGCCATATAGCTAATACATAGAGGATCTTAAACGAGTTCCCATTTCATATAAGATTTATGAAACGAGTTATGAATTATTTTAATTTTAACGAGCCGAGTTAAAATTAAAAAATAATTCATAACGAGTTTCATAAATATTATATGGAATGGGAACAAGTTTAAGATCCTTTTTATCACATAACATTGCAATCAAATTAGTAAAAATTAATTCAGATGGACATAGAACCGCCAAGACGTCAGACACACTTTAGCGCCAAAACGTCATAAAATGTGTGACATAACATTGCATATAATTTATATTATAAAAGAGTTTTGTGTTTTACCTCTTTACAAAATAGCAGTCTCTGCCAACTTTTTAACAAACCAACAACAATGTTTTGTATAAAGTGCATTATTTTTTATAAGCTGTCACAAATAATAAGTTTATGACTCAGATCTGGGTGAATTTGTAATAAATAAAATATTTTCAGCTAATAAACTTGCGTAGTGTTACAGGTTTAACTCAACCAATCAAAATCGTTCCAGGTTGTATTACACGTGTGTCATACAATAGAATATGAAATGGGTGTTCGACACTGCTAACGAGGGATGTTATTTGATAAAAGTGTTTCTTAGCACAAACATAATTAAAAAAAAAAAGAGTTCAAACTGAATGTCACACGGGTGGGTTATGGGGTGGTGGGGTGGGGGGGGGGGGGTGGTAGTGTGGGTGTGGGCATATAGTTGCCGCCATGTCCGTCTGTCCAGTTTTCTTGTCCGCTTAACTCCTACAACATTTTCATCCGATTTTCATGAAACTGTATAGGAAGTATCAGTATGATGTCTAGTAGCACACACTTTCAGGATGTTTTAGTTAAAACAAAAATGGGCGGAGTTACGGGACTTTGCATTTTTTAAAAAATATATAAAGCTTATAAGCTCAACTCATCCGACATTTTCCATCCGCCAACAAATTCACCCAGATCCGATGTGCATCTTATTCCGGAAGCATCCATCGATTCTACCGATTTATTGTTTAAACTTGCTACCTAGTTTGTTAGAAGATATAGCCTGGCGGGGATTTTTCATTTTGGATGACAATAGGATAGAGGTTTGTTGAACTGTAGTACCTGGTTTAAACTCCCAGTGGCCTTTTTTTTGCCATTTACCATTCCAGTGCAGTATCCATATTGTTAACCCGTTTGTGTTCATGAAAATTGCAATTAAATCTCAAAATGAAACCCTTGTATCAAAAATTACTTGAAAAGCTATAACAGATTTTGCATTTCCATGGCATTGGTATATGGAGGCCATTTAAAAAGCATAGTACTGTCAAGCAAATTCAACTGTTTTTTGTTTGATTTCAGGCCAAGTGACAAATCTTCTATTATCTACAAACGTGTGTTGTTGTTTGCAATGTTAGCAAGTGTTGTGGAAGTTATCAACTTGTGATTAACAATATGAATATAGACTGTATATTGTAGATGAAAAAAGCTTGCAATTTCAAAATTGACCATTAACCCGCTAAGGGCGACTACAATAGCTGATCAGGGTTTACAACGTCCAGCTGCTGATCATTCATTTGCCCCAAAACACCCCTTTGTCACATAAATGGAATGGTCTTAATTCAAAGAAAGAACAGTCCATTATATATGTCATAGTTATTAACCCTTAAACCCCTACATATAATATATCATGGACTGTTCTTTCTATGCATTAAGACCATTTCATTTATGTGACAAAGGGGTGTGTTGGGGCAAATGACTGATTAGCAGCCGGACAATGTAAAGCAGAGCTACAGATCAGCTTTTTGATCAATTGGATATTTACCCATCGGTATTTATTTGGGTATTTCATGATTTCATTTGGGTAAAATAAAACATTAACCGAACAGTTTGCGACATTGTTCTGGGGTGGCATTCCACTAATATTGAATTTGTATACGCAAAATCTAATAAAATCAACTTCTTTTAAAATAGGCTTTATACATGTACAAGGTGACTGGGTGTCCCTTCAACAACCCATATTTTGCTCAGTTTGCATGGGTTGTTTTATCATTTGACAACTTCAATTACTTATTGGTACCCAGGCTTTTTATTGGGTATTTTGGCATTTTAATTGGGTATTTAAGCATCCAACCCCTTTAATTATTCAAATAATTAATATTATAAATAAATGATTGCAAATAATTATGCAAGTTATGTTGAAAACCAATGGGACACCATGAGTTTTGAATAAATGAAAGATTGCTGGGTGTCACTTTTACATGTTAGTGATGATGTTACCTAAACATCTTTTGTTCTTTTATTGCAGTAGGATGAGAATTCGATTGGAGATGTCAGTTGTGTTGATGCAGATGGAGGGATATTTTCCATTTCCGGACAGTGGAGTCACCCCTGCAGCCCTATATATCTAAGTAAGTCCTATATACTAATACTGTCAGTAATTTGAAGGAATTCATTTTCTGTTTAATCTGGGGTTTTTTTGTGTTTTTTTATTTAAAACGTTTAGTAACCAGAACATACAAATGGAACAGTCTATTAAATCATTTTAGATTTTTTTTTATTTTTGAATTTTGTGATTCTTGGTTCCAAGAAACTCATTTATACTCAATGAGTGATACAAACAGTCTTAATCTGTTTCTCACAGCAATTAAAAGGCTCATTCAGTTCTGAGAACACACTGATTTGCATCATAATTTAGCATGACATGATGTCATAATATGATACCTTATCATCCCTTATTTTTTAATAGTTTTATCTTTATATATTTACATTAATTTTTAATTAATAACATACTTCATTTTTCACCAATTTTTGCGCACAATATGACCTATTTATGTGTCGACGTGCCGTAAAACACCATTAATTCATTCATAATACCAGGGTTTGATGTCATAATACCAAAAAGTGATGTCATGATAGAAACTACGAAATGAACATTCTGATTGGTTCATTGCAGTGATAAAAATTGGACCAATAAAACCAGTTAATTTAAAGCTCATTACATTCTCAGAACACACCGAAGTTTTACTGGACATTGAGTAATGAAGTTCTTGAAACCCAGAAACACAAAATTCTAATAATAAAATAATTCTAAAAATTAAGACTGTTGTGAATGAAAATGTTAAAGTAGTAAATTATATGCATTTTGTTTTAAATATGTTATACTGAAATTCCCTGAAACGGATACATTGAAGCTAATTTATTAAAGGGACACAGTAATCTTGATTTTTTAAAACCCCACAATATCCTGATAGTTTTTCTACTCGACTTGTAGATCTGTTTGTTCAATCATTAAAAAGACACACTGGCAGAGACTAATCCTAAAGTTTTTATCAATCATGAAAATTGGCATCTCGATTTATTAATTCAGTACCATATTAACTTGAAACCAGCTTGCGTAAAAATTCAATTTTTCTTTTTCTTTGTTGTTCTTCCATAATGTTATGTTTAAATATATTATTGGCACAATATAACCAGCAGTTATTAATATGCAAAACAATTTGCTGTATACTACTCTTATAATTAATATTAATGATTGAAAAAGTGCAAGTTATGTAGAAAAACGGGAAACAGGAGGCCGGGAGTTTTAAACGAATCAAGATTGCCGCGTGTCCCTTTTATTTATTTGTTTTTATTAAATGTTTTTTCTGTTTGTTATAACAGTAAATGTTTATTAAGATGTCGCTGATGGCAAAGGACGCAAAATGTCAATCTTTTTTTTTATCTTGCATGGTTAAAAGAAACCTGGTTAAAAGAAACAGTCTTTGTCATTCTCTTAAACACTAAAACCGCATGGACAGATTCAAGCTTTCAAAAGCATTTTTTGTGTAAATAAACTGTAATTGATGTATTTTGGGTGAATGGGTGAAAATAAACCGTAATTGATGTGTGTCTCAAAACGCCTAAAGAAATTTATAATACTGTACTTGTTTTGAGACCAAAGTACATTTTTGTCGACCTGATCTAAAAAAAAAAAATATTTTTCCTACATGTATGTATATCTACTTAGATATCACAGGCAATAATTTCAAATTGCATCAAATACAGCGGTTGTTTATGCAGGCATTGTGTGATGTTTTAGAAACATCACCAGAAATGTGGATGTAGTCATGCCGCAGTGATTTTGTTACCTGCGAGTCCTGCTTCTAGGACTCGTAATACTTGCTAAGGACTCACAATTAAAAAATATATGCATCCACACGACGCATAGATATCGGACAAGATTTCTTCTGAAACAGATAACGTCCTCTCTCTGGTCATTAAAATCATGGACATATCAATATTACCTCTTAGCCTGCTAAGGGTGACTACAACAGCCTTTGCAGCCAGTGTAAACTCAGATCAGCCTGCGAGTAATTCGCAGGCTGATCAGGGTTTACACTGTCTGGCTGCTCATCAGTCATTTAACCAAAACACCCCTTTGTAGCATAAATGGAATGGTCCAAATTCAAAGAAAAGACAGTCCATTATACATTCATCGCAGGCTAAGGGTTAAAGGCAACCCAAGTTGAGAAAATATTCTCTTATATTTAAGTCAAACTGTTACATAGAAATGTACAAGTAGAAAATTACTGTTTTATTATCTTTTTTTTATTTTGATATTTTTTCAGTGTGGAGGCTGGTTGGAAGGTCAGAAGTTCTGGAATTGAACCATTTTCTTATCTACACTGTTGTAAAGAAAGAATGTATACCTTCACTTGGAAGTATAAATTGTTAGCTGAAGCTGGTAAGGGCATATAATTATAATATATATCTTTACTTTTTAAATGCCAGTAGGGAAGCAGAGCTACAGATAAGCTTTTTGATCAATCCGGTATTTACTCATCTGTATTTATTTAATTGGGTATTTCATGATTTCAGTTGGGTAAAATAAAACAATAAAAGTTTGCGACATTGTTTTGGGGTGGCATTCCACTAATATTGTATACACAAAATCTATTAAAATCAACTTCTTTTACAATAGGCTTTATATACAAGGTTACTGGGTGTCCCATCAACAACCCATATAATTCTCTATTTACACTGGTTGTTTTATCATTTGACAAATTCGATTACTTTATTGATACCCATGCTTTTTTATTTTAATTGGGTATTTTTGGCATTTTTAATCCTGCCTATCTGTAGCTCTGGGGAAGGGGAAGTATTACGTTGTGGCTATATAACTGTCCAAGTATTAGGTCCACAACAATGAATTTATATGCCAAACTGGTCGGTCTTCTTGTTACAGGATTTCAAGTCACGGCTTTTTTTCTAAAAATTATGAAGACTCTCTAGCCTGGTCATTTTGTGGGGAAAAAACCCGCGATTACTGTCTAAATTGTTTAAAAAAAGTATAGAAAGATAACTTGTTGAAAGCGATATTACTTGATACATACATACATGTTTTTGTGGGATGAAGACGCTATAACATAAGGTATATTTTAGATAAACTTTCTTCTATAAATGGGGGCGTCCGTGGCCGAGTGGTTAACGTCTCTGACTTGCAATCATTTGCCCCTCACCGCTGTAGGGGCCTAGGAATCTTTATGTGAGGAAGCTATCCAGCTGGCTTGCGGTACGTCGGTGGTTCTACCCAGGTGCCCGCCCGTGCACGAAAATTGCCCGGAGGGGCACCTGGGGTCTTCCTCCACCAGTGGAAGCTGGAAAGTCGCCATATGACCTTAGCTGTTGGTGCGACTATAAAATCCAATTCAATTCAATTCTTCTATAAATGTTTTCAAAACTAAACAATATTGAGAATATTGTTTGTATGGTGTTGTACGTCTTTTTCAACACATGCAAGGTTATATATGACGGTCGATTTTTGTGGTGGAGGCAGACCACCCACTTTTCCTGGGTAGAACCACAGGAACTGGTCACTTTTAATTTTTGCCTTCTATTATTATAATTGTATATATATAGACAATTATAATAATAGAAGGCAAAAATTAAAAGTGAACCACAGGAACTGGTCACTTTTAATTTTTGCCTTCTATTATTATAATTGCTTCTATTATTATAATTGTATATATATAGACAATTATAATAATAGAAGGCAAAAATTAAAAGTGAACCACAGAAACTGGTCACTTTTAATTTTTGCCTTCTATTATTATAATTGTATATATATAGACAATTATAATAATAGAAGGCAAAAATTAAAAGTGACCAGTTCCTGTGGGTAGAACCAGTACTGTACACCTCCCGCCATCCGTAAGAATCTCCACCTTGCTCACTTATAAGTCGAGCTCCCAGTGGGATTTCAACCCGCAGTGGTGAGAGGCGAAGGTTTACAACGAAAAGTCAACCATTCGACCATTGAGACGCTCTAAAGTTATTAAGTAAGAGTGGGAAATGTTGTTTACCACAAAAGAAGTTCCAGATGGTTCTTATTAAAGGCAAGATTGGGACATGTGGAGTCAAGTTTTAAGTAAGATATGTTCAGTCTTCACGGAAAACATTTTGAGCTACTACTACTAGCCTATCACCATGTTACTTGCAAATATTTACTAGCCCGAACACATCTCTACTGACACAAATTTTTTAAAGTGTAATTTCAGTGTTGTTTTTAGACAAATATGTATATTATAATTATCACAGAAAGTTACATTTTCTATAGAATAATATCACAAATAATTAAATAAAATAAAGAACTTGATTGTTTTGACACTTTATTCTCAATCATTGGGTCGAACAATTACGGGTTCTGTTTATTTTTGAGTCACTAACGTCTGCATTACTTTTTTTCTACTGGGTTATGCTCTTTCGAAATAACAAAGAAAGCTCATCGTACAGGTTACAAATTAGACCGTAAATTATCTTCAGTTCATTATCAGTCGAGTTTACATCGCGGTATTGATTCATACTAAATATTGCTCCTTTGTTATTGTCCCCAACGTCGTTCGAAAACAGCAAAAAAAATTGAAAATCAGTCTGTTCTGAAATTGATAGTTGTTTCCGGCGATGTATAAACAAAATAAATCTACCTTTAAATTAGTTTACAAGCTGACTAATTTCGGGTCTGATTCGTTCCGATTCAGTTTGGTACTACATTTTTGTCTAATTTTCAACATGCCCGACAGGCATCTCAGATTGCAAAATTTACATTTTACTGACTGCGGGATTCGGGCTACCAGCTAATTTGGAAGACCGTTTGTAAAATATATGCACCACTCGGTCTCCAATTTTTTATTTTTTTTGTTTAATTCAGGGGCCATAACTCCAAGTTTTCTGGAACAATTAGGCTGGCTATGGAACATGACCTAGATACTGTAATCATAATTGTGGCTATAAATATTGTGACCAATTTTTAGCTCTATCAGCAGAGCTTATGCGGTGTCCGTCGTCCGTCTGTTTTTTGTTTTTTTTTGATCGACTACTCCTCTGAAACAACTGAATGGAATTTCATGAAACTTTACAGAAATGTTGCCAATAATGTCTACGGTAGTTGATTTTAGCCAGGGCTGTCTTTTGGCTGTTATCATAATGTGTCTTTTGGCTGATATCATAATGTGTTATGGATGTTTGAACTTATAAATGGGGGCGTCCGTGGCCGAGTGGTTAACGTCTCTGACTTGCAATCATTTGCCCCTCACCGCTGTAGGGGCCTAGGAATCTTTATGTGAGGAAGCTATCCAGCTGGCTTGCGGTACGTCGGTGGTTCTACCCAGGTGCCCGCCCGTGCACGAAAATTGCCCGGAGGGGCACCTGGGGTCTTCCTCCACCAGTGGAAGCTGGAAAGTCGCCATATGACCTTAGCTGTTGGTGCGACTATAAAATCCAATTCAATTCAATTCTTCTATAAATGTTTTCAAAACTAAACAATATTGAGAATATTGTTTGTATGGTGTTGTACGTCTTTTTCAACACATGCAAGGTTATATATGACGGTCGATTTTTGTGGTGGAGGCAGACCACCCACTTTTCCTGGGTAGAACCACAGGAACTGGTCACTTTTAATTTTTGCCTTCTATTATTATAATTGTATATATATAGACAATTATAATAATAGAAGGCAAAAATTAAAAGTGAACCACAGGAACTGGTTACTTTAAATTTTTGCCTTCTATTATTATAATTGCTTCTATTATTATAATTGTATATATATAGACAATTATAATAATAGAAGGCAAAAATTAAAAGTGAACCACAGAAACTGGTCACTTTTAATTTTTGCCTTCTATTATTATAATTGTATATATATAGACAATTATAATAATAGAAGGCAAAAATTAAAAGTGACCAGTTCCTGTGGGTAGAACCAGTACTGTACACCTCCCGCCATCCGTAAGAATCTCCACCTTGCTCACTTATAAGTCGAGCTCCCAGTGGGATTTCAACCCGCAGTGGTGAGAGGCGAAGGTTTACAACGAAAGGTCAACCATTCGACCATTGAGACGCTCTAAAGTTATTAAGTAAGAGTGGGAAATGTTGTTTACCACAAAAGAAGTTCCAGATGGTTCTTATTAAAGGCAAGATTGGGACATGTGGAGTCAAGTTTTAAGTAAGATATGTTCAGTCTTCACGGAAAACATTTTGAGCTACTACTACAAGCCTATCACCATGTTACTTGCAAATATTTACTAGCCCGAACACATCTCTACTGACACAAATTTTTTAAAGTGTAATTTCAGTGTTGTTTTTAGACAAATATGTATATTATAATTATCACAGAAAGTTACATTTTCTATAGAATAATATCACAAATAATTAAATAAAATAAAGAACTTGATTGTTTTGACACTTTATTCTCAATCATTGGGTCGAACAATTACGGGTTCTGTTTATTTTTGAGTCACTAACGTCTGCATTACTTTTTTTTTACTGGGTTATGCTCTTTCGAAATAACAAAGAAAGCTCATCGTACAGGTTACAAATTAGACCGTAAATTATCTTCAGTTCATTATCAGTCGAGTTTACATCGCGGTATTGATTCATACTAAATATTGCTCCTTTGTTATTGTCCCCAACGTCGTTCGAAAACAGCAAAAAAAAATTGAAAATCAGTCTGTTCTGAAATTGATAGTTGTTTCCGGCGATGTATAAACAAAATAAATCTACCTTTAAATTAGTTTACAAGCTGACTAATTTCGGGTCTGATTCGTTCCGATTCAGTTTGGTACTACATTTTTGTCTAATTTTCAACATGCCCGACAGGCATCTCAGATTGCAAAATTTACATTTTACTGACTGCGGGATTCGGGCTACCAGCTAATTTGGAAGACCGTTTGTAAAATATATGCACCACTCGGTCTCCAATTTTTTATTTTTTTTGTTTAATTCAGGGGCCATAACTCCAAGTTTTCTGGAACAATTAGGCTGGCTATGGAACATGACCTAGATACTGTAATCATAATTGTGGCTATAAATATTGTGACCAATTTTTAGCTCTATCAGCAGAGCTTATGCGGTGTCCGTCGTCCGTCTGTTTTTGTTTTTTTTTGATCGACTACTCCTCTGAAACAACTGAATGGAATTTCATGAAACTTTACAGAAATGTTGCCAATAATGTCTACGGTAGTTGATTGTAGCCAGGGCTGTCTTTTGGCTGTTTTTGGGGCCGTTATTCGGCCCCAGTCCCCCACCTGAAAAGTATCTTTTTTTCCCCCACCTCAGTGTCAAAATCCCCCACTTGAAAAAAAAAAAAAATAAATAAATAAATAAACTGAAAGCCAGAAGGCTAGAATTTTAAGAGAACTAAGTGTTAATTGTGCTTGTGTTGAAGAAAGTAGAACAAAGTAAATGACATAACTGTCATCGGTACTTTTTGAACATAGTCTAACTCTTACAGCTAGTCAACATACATATTTTTCAAGTCTGTTTTGAACCCATTTATTGTTAAATGTATATTGGTTGGCATAAACCACAATAAAATTGTGTTATTGTATGCTTAAGTCCTTGCTTTATTTGTCTATTTAGTGTTATATATCTATTTAATCAGCATGATTTCATTTTATATTGATGATATCATAATGTGTTATGGATGTTTGAACTTTCATGCAAAATTCCCCCTTTTACTGAAATTGACGCGAAAATTCCCCCCTCTGAGGGACCCGGACCCATTCCCCCATGGTAGAAAGACAGCCCTGGTAGCAAAAATTCATGTTGATGTGAAATCCAAGATGATCGTTAAAGCTAAAAATATAACGACATATTTTCATGAAACTTCACAGGAATACTGATCTAGCTATCAAAAACTATCAGTAATTAAAGCTTCAAGCACATTGACCTCTTGTTTTTAATTGTGAACAAATTTGTGAAAAATTTTTTTGCCGAATTTCGGCCCGTAGCCTGATAGCAGGAAGCAGGAAAAAAGTCCTGCTTGTAGTTGTCCATCATTAAAGGGGTTGATGCACTATTTTCACTTGAAAAAGCTGAAAGAATTATCAAAATGCCATGAAAGACAAAGGAGATATGACCTATTTACAATTTGCAAAGAACATAAATGGAGGCGGCCATCTTTGAATGATGACGTCATCGCGCCATTTAACCATATAAGGCATATTGACAAAATACATTTTAAAGCAAAGAAAATCACTGCAAATTGATTAAAAATAAATATACAGATGTAAAATGTATAAATTGTATGATAATTTTTCATTTGCCGTAATTTTCTTTGCTTTAAATGACATTTTGTCAATATGCCATATATGGTAAAATGGCACGATCACGTCATCGTTCAAAGATGGCCGCCTCCATTTATGTTCTTTGCAAATTTTCAAAAGGTCATAAATCTCCTTTGTTTTTCATGGCATTTGACAATTCTTTCAGTTTTTTTCAAGTTTTTCAGAGCCATATTAAATAAATAGTGTTTGAAAATAGTGCATCAACCCCTTTAACTGATTTCCACCAGATTTGTATAGCAAATAGAACGATACAGGACCTCTTGTGCATCTTGTTTCTCGTCTTCAAAATAAATTAATATGCGTCTAGAAAGTATTAAATTCCAAATAATTTAGCAGTAGATTTGTAGCAAAAAAATTTCCATCAAATTACAGGATACAAATTACAAGATATTACACATACTAAGGAGTTCCATCTACCAGTATTATTATTATCTTTTCCAGGACCGGTCCAGAGTTGCCCGTCTATGTTGAAAGATAATCCAGAGTTGCCAGTCTATATTGCAAGTTATGGAAGCCAAGTTGTGTTTAACTGTACTTCATTGAAGATAAATAAAGTATTATAAAAAAAACAAAAAAAAACATTTCTTCAGAATGTTTGTGTCGGGGTACATGCTTGGATTGCTTTGTTATCATTATGGCTCCCCCACACAAAGTGTGGTAGGGGAGCCATATTGATTTTGTGCTTTCTGTCTGTCTGTTTCTCTGCGTGTCTGTCTGCGTGTCTGTGTCACAAACGATGTCCGATCAATAACTAGAGAATGGTTGGACCTAGGGTCCTCAAACTTGGAAAGATGGTTGGTCATGACAAGTAGATGATCCCTATTGATTTTGGGGTCACTAGGTCAAAGGTCAAGGTTGCGGTGACATTGACTATCAAAACGATGTCCGATCAATAACTAGAGAATGGTTGGACTTAGGGTCCTCAAACTTGGAAGGATGGTTGGTCATGACAAGTATATGACCCCTATTGATTTTTGGGTCACTAGGTCAAAGGTCAAGGTTTCGGTGACATTGACTATCAAAACGATGTCCGATCAATAACTAGAGAATGGTTGGACTTAGGGTCCTCAAACTTTAAAGGATGGTTGGTCATGACAGGTAGATGACCCCTATTGATTTTGGGGTCACTAGGTCAAAGGTCAAGGTTGCGGTGACATTGACTATCAAAACGATGTCCGATCAATAACTAGAGAATGGTTGGACCTAGAGTCCTCTATCTTGGAAGGATGGTTGGTCGTGACCAGTAGATGACCCCTATTGATTTTGGGGTCACTAGGTCAAAGGTCAAGGTCACGGTGACCTTCACTATCAAAATGATGTCCGATCAATAACTAGAGAATGGTTGGACCTAGGGTTCTCAATCTTGGAAGGATGGTTGGTCGTGACCAGTAGATGACCCCTATTGATTTTGGGTCACTAGGTCAAAGGTCAAGGTCGCACTGACCTTCACTATCAAAACGATGTCCGATCAATAACTAGAGAATGGTTGGACCTAGGGTCCTCAATCTTGGAAGGATGGTTGGTCGTGACCAGTAGATGACCCCTATTGATTTTGGGTCACTAGGTCAAAGGTCAAGGTCGCGGTGACCTTCACTATCAAAACGATGTCCGATCAATAACTACAGAATGGTTGGACCTAGGGTCCTCAAACTTGGAAGGATGGTTGGTCATAACCAGTAGATGACACCTATTGATTTTTTTTTGTTTAATAAAAAAAAAAAATTTTTTTTTTTTCTTTTTAAATGTTTTTTTTTTATTTTTTAAAAAAAAAAATTCTTTTTTAATTTTTTCATAAATTTTTTTAGGGTCGGCCCCTTAAAAAAATAGAGTCGGTCGGGTTACCTGAACCACACATATTTTTTTATGTGGCCTTACTGATACAGATAGTAGATACAGTTACAGGGATACGATCTCGGTTCAATAGAGAACGGTTGGACCTAGAGTTGTCAATTATGCCTGTTTGGGCGAGTGGGGGAGCCATACGTTTTTGTCCCATGGACAATAACAATTTCTAGTTAGCTCTACTGATCAGAGATCAGCAGCGCTTATGCCGTGGTGCGGTGTCCGTCGTCCGTCTGTCAATCCGTCCGTAAACTTTTTTTGTAGCGACTACTCCTCTGAAACTACTGAATGGATTTTCATGAAACTTTTACAGAAATGTTGCCCATGAAGTCTAGCTGATCCTAGCAAAAATTCATGTTGATGTGAATTCCAAGAAATCTAAAAATAGATTTTTAAAAAACAAGTTTGTAGCGACTACTTCTTGAAAACTCTAAGTGATATTGATATGGGACTTTTTCTAAAATGATCAGCATGACATGATGTTGGTCCTTGTCGAAAATCGTTTTGATTCGACGTTAAACATGGCTGCCATCTTTGTTTACATAGAGTTATTTAATAAAAACTCAAACTACTCGACGGATTTCCATGAAACTTCACAGGAATGTTGCTCTTGATGTCTAAATGATCCTAGCAACATTTCAGGTTGGTCGGAGGAAATTCAAGATGGCCAACACAGCTAAAAATAGATTTTCAAAAAAAAAGTTTTGTAGCGAGTACTTCTTGAAAACTCTAAGTGATATTGATATGGGACTTTTTCTAAAATGATCAGCATGACATGATGTTGGTACTTGTCGAAAATCGTTTTGATTCGATGTTAAACCTGGCTGTCAGCGGCCATCTTTGTTTAGAGTAATCTAGTAAAAACTTGTAGCGACTACTCCTCTGTTACTACTCGATGGATTTTCATGAAACTTCACAGGAATATTGCTCTTGATGTCTTATTGATCCTAGCAAAATTTCAGGTCGGTCAGAATTTCAAGATGGCCACCGTAGCTAAAAATAGATTTTCAAAATACATTTTTAAAGCAACTACTTCTTGAAAACTATAAGTGATATTGATATGGGACTTTTCGAAAATGATCAGTATGACATGATGTTGATTCTTGTCAAAAATTATTTTGATTTGATGTTAAACATGCCAGTGGCCATCTTTGTTTACATAGAGTTATATAATGAAAACTTGTAGCGACTACTCCTCTGAAACTACTTGACGGATTTTCATGAAACTTCACAGGAATGCTGATCTAGCTATCAAAAACCTATCGGTAGAGCTTCAAGGTGATTGACCTCATGTTATTCATAGACTGCAAAAAAATCCATGAATGTTATAATGAACATCATTAAAGAAACAAATGGCAATTTTGATTTCTTCCAGTGTCTGGAATTATTATATTTAGATTATAATTTATATTAAAGGTAAACATTGAATGGAATTAATACATCAAGTAGTAATGTTCTTGTAAGATTGGCATGTGTCTCTTTAATATATACTAAGAGCTTATCCAGAGTGTAGCACCATCTTGGTAGCAAAATGGATAAGGCCTAGTGCCAGTACTATTGCTGCAGATCTCTGCATGTGGGTTCATTCCCTGGCATAGGCATGTCTGATGATAAACTCCATCTCGTTTCTCTCTGAGGTAGATGTCCCAATTTTACCTAACAGGATATAAAACATTTGATTTCATATCTCAGAATAAGCTACAGTTTAAAGGGACAGGAAAAACAAGTTGTCGGCTTTCAAATTTCAAGGTCACAACCTCCCCTATTAGTTATTTTTTTGTTAGAAGGTTAAAGGTAAGGGTTATATTGTTGGATAGCTCGACATAGTTGTCTCATGGCTTTTCGGTGTATTTGCGTGCCTCTGCCCGATCTTGTCCGGGCTATAACTTTGCCATGCGTAGAGGGATTTTGAAATAACTTGGCACACACGATCACCATAAGAGGATGATATGTCGCGCCGACACCCAGGACTCTAGCTCAAAAGTCAAGGTCACACTTAGAGGTCATGCAGTTCGAACTTGTATGGGCTGTAACTTTGTCCTGCATTAATGGAATTACTTGGCAGAAATGATCACAATACCCAGGTCCCAGATCAAATGTCACACAGAGGTCATGCAGTCCATGCAGTCCGATCTTGTCCGGGCTGTAACTTTGTCATGCATAAAGGGATTTTGCAATTAGTCGAGCAGAAATGATCACAATACTCAGGCCTCCAGCACACACAGTGTTCAGGGATATCCCATGGGCAACCACGTTTGTTAACGTTGGGTTACCTATGGCCACCGATGGTAATATTTGATACTACCTCAGCTGTAGAGTTGCGAGAAGATTGGTTATATCGGCGAATCGACGGTGAGAGTAACCGACGCGAGAACCCTGAACGCACCCACTGATCTACTTTCATGGCCAATCCAGAAGCGGATTCAGGTTTTGTGAATAGGTGCTGCGTAACTTCTGAAATAAATAATTTACGAGAAAAACTCTGACATTGAACGTTTTTTTGTGTGTTTTTGAGGGGTCGCTTTTTTGTTGTAAGCTGACAACCATATTGGGACCACACTTCGTCATTGTTAAATTGGGTCAGCGCGACATCCATTATGGCGGCTATTGATATAAAAGTTCGAAAACTTATTTTAAAAAAAAACTTCCAAGAACCACTGAACATAATTATATCGACATGTTTTCTTTATTAATGAATGCAAGCCTGTGGGTTACAGGCTTGCATTGCGATAGTAAAGAAGGATATAGAGCATATGAGTTTAAGTATATGTTATAGTAAAGAGCCATTACTATATATACATAATAACACTATCTCTTCGTCTCTCTATATGTCTATGCTATCATAAATTAATGCAAGCCTTTGGCTATAGACTATACAGTTTGTTCAAATATAATATAAGTATAACGTATAAAAAAAAAATATGGGCCTCCGTGGCCGGGAACGTAAAGACGCTGATTTTCACACCATTATTCAGGGCAAATCACCAACTTTACTGATTTTAGGGGATCTATGCTTGTATTGATTAGATGGTGGCAGAAAGATCGGGACTCTATTTTTAAAAAAATCGTTTCTTCAACAAAGTATACAGAAACTTTTAAGTCCTGCATCGATTCTGCATATTTTATTTAAAATCATACACAGATCTAATAACTAGGAGATAGGAAACTTCCGATCAACCGGTGTAGTAGCTAAACATCACGTGGTTACCCTTTCAAGTTACCAAGTGAAGTTTTCGAAGTTCTTATTTGCTCAAAGTATTTAGTATTGAAAATACCATATTAAACTTTACAGTTTCACATCTCTTTGTTATATGTCTGAAATTTTTTAATAACTGAACTAGAAGTCAGAGGCGGATCGAGGATTAGTGATATTAGTAATGGGTGGCATGTAACTTTTGAAATAAGTAATTGACGAGCAAAAACAAGTTTAGCCCGCTGAGTTTGTTGTTGTTGTATTTTACGGGGTCATTTTACGAAACCATTTTTTTTTGTGTGCAAGTTTGGGTTCTTCTTTCAAATCTGGTCTGGTTTTTGGAATGCATGTAGGCTTCATATGTTCACACGTCTTGCGATGTTATGGAGGGTAAGATCACCAGACTTATATCGTCATCTGGAAGCATTGTATTTTTACAGATCTAATAACTACGAGATAGGAAACTTCCGATCAACCGGTGTAGTAGCTAAACATCACGTGGTTACCCTTTCAATTTACCAAGTGATTTTTTCGAAATTCTTATTTGCTCAAAGTATTTAGTTTTGAAAATACCATAATAAACTTTACAGTTTCACATATCTTTGTTATATGTCTGAAAAGTTTTAATAACTGAACTAGAAGTCAGAGGCGGATCGAGGATTAGTGATATTAGTAATGGGTGGCATGTAACTTTTGAAATGAGTAATTAACGAGCAAAAACAAGTTGAGCCCGCTGAGTTTGTTGTTGTTGTGGAGATGGGGATGTACGTCTTCTTCACATTTTCTTTCAAAACCTTCGCAGACCATTCTAACATTAAAGGCTTACGTCAACATGACCTGATGCGCAATATAAAATAGAGGCAGTTCCAATACCACAGCGATATTTAAATCATCAGTGGGTGGCAGTGCTATTTTTTTTTTTTTTGAAGTCTAAACAATCTTAGGCCATGTTTACAATAACTTTGTTTTTCTTCATTCTTCCGAGGGGCGCAATATTTGTTGTTGAAAAGAGCACTTTTATTATGGATTTTTTTTCTTTGATGGGAATAGGTGTTTGAAGTGGTGACGGCGTGGATGGGGGGCAGTAATCGGAGCTGCGCACATCACACATAATTTAGTTTTCGTGACTCAAGTTTAAACGGAGTTTCGTAAGAAGAATGTGCTTCAAACTCAGTCCTGCAGATTTTAGACACTTCCCCCCCACCCCTCCCAAAAAAAAATGCCTACAGACCTACCGTATTTTTTTTTAGAGCTACCGTATTTTTTTTTGAGCATAAAATAGGAAACAAAATCATTTCTTTTTTTGGGCCATGGCGGATGTTTACAATAAATTAGTTTTTCTTCATTCTTCAGAGGGGCGCACTATTTGTTGTTGAAAGGAGCACTTTTATTTTGGATTTTTTTTTTCCATTGGGATAGGTATTTGAAATGGTGACGGCAGTAATCGGAGCTGCGCACATTACAAATAATTTAGTTTTCGTGACTCAAGTTTAAACTGAGTTTCGTAAGTAGAATGCTTTAAACTCAGTCCTGCAGATTTTAGACACTCACCCGCCCCCACCCACCAAAAAAAAAAAGCCTACCGACCTACCGTATTTTTTTAAGAGCATAAAATAGGAAACACAAACCTTTCTTTGGCCAAAAAAAAGAGAGCGCTCGATACCGGTTTACGGCGGATGTATGGAGATGGTGAGGTGTTCTTAATTTCTTTTTCATAATATTCGCAGGTCATGATCATGTCGAACATTAAAGGCTTAATTTAACATGACTTGGTTCAAAAAAAAAAAAAGAAGGCCGGTCTGCTGTGGGAGAAATAGAGAGGTAGGACAGCGGGATTTAAATATTCAGTGGGTGGCATATGAAGAGCTTGTTTTTTTTGTTGTTTTAAAGTCGAAACATTCTAAGGCCATTTGTTACAATAAATAATTTTAAAAAAATATGAGGATCTCAGTATTTGAAAATAGTTGAAATGAGCCCTTTTTATTAATATATTTATTATATTTTTATATTTGTTTTATATATAATTTTTATATTTTTTTATTTATTTCGGAGTTACGCAACTCAAACACACAATAGAATGTGCTGGAAACTCTGTCTTGCGGATTATGGACCCATTCTGCATATAAATGAAGTGTACGCTGGATTTCCATTCATGTTTGCAACATATGCTTTTTATTTGGCGGTCTGGTGCACCGTAATCCCAAACTTCTTACATCGTACCTTCCTTAAAAATCCCCCCATTCCCGACCCTGGATCCGCACTTGAATTTGTTAAACAGGGTTACTTCCCTTAGTTGTTACGTCATAATCATCTGTAATAATAACGTTGAGAATACCCCTGTAACGTGTTTGCGCTGAGTCAATATCGAATTGTTAGCAACGGAAAATACAAACTATGTTGATTATATAGCCTTTCTAGCCGTTTTAAAGATTGGATTCGGACACAAGATAAGTTGTTGAAATAGCAAGTTAACAGAATATATAACATTACATTCAGACATTAACGCGCTAGTCTTTCGAAATTGACTGAATTGACAACATCGGCGTAAAAATCGCTGTATTTTTGCATGCTTGAAGCTCGATTTGAAAATACTCAATAAATATTTTGATGTTTTCTTTGACTTATGACATTTTGTTCATTGGTATAAATAATTTCAAGTTAGGGATGTAGTGGCAATAATGTCTGCGTATAAAAGAATTTTGATTTTTTCTCTGTTTTTTCGGTCATTTCAAGCCAACAAAATGGCGGATTTTCAAGGTTTTTTCAATGAGGTACTCCGTGGGGAACTATTTTCAACGTTGCTATACAGTTGTCAAGTGAGTGGAGATGCGCAAGAAAATAACCACTTGCGTCCTGACTGATGTATTTATACTTAGGCTTGACCTTTCCTGTATCTCTCTGTATACATTAAGACAGTTCTAACTTCATGTTAACGAAGTTTTCGAATGCAGCCAATGATCTGACACATTTGCCATCTATACTGGAGCATAAATTTAATTTCATTTTCATAAAAAGGATTTGAGTATTTGATTATGTATGTATTATTTTAGTTATAAATATGACAAGACTTACAAGTAACAAAAAGAAACTAGACGAAATGCACGAAACATTGATAGGTGTGTCAGTTCTAAAACTACAATATATTGAAACTTAAATCGATCATTTATCTCAAGAAGTGGGCGGTTTCAGTAAACGCAGACACAAGCTATCCCAGAAAGAATTGACTTAGCTAATAAAATACCGAAGTGTCATTTGAACAGTAAGGCTATATCACTAGATAAGTGATGGAAATACAATTAAAACAACTTGAAGGCAGACATGTTGATGTGATGAGTAAGGAAACAGTGTAGTATTATTGAGATAACAGAATCCAATAAGACGCGTAAGCCTTCATTTCGCTGTTAACATTGCTAAGACTTTGCATTAGGCGCTTCAATTTTTAACATTGTGGCTAATAAAATACAATTCTGATATTACTTTTTGCACTTAAGGGGGCGTGAGAGTTGTTGTGCATTATATTGCCTCTCCTGAACAGACACAATAAAATCGAGACTGCTGCATTTCTCTGTGGTTTGTGTGTTTTGCTTCCAAGGGATCCTCTTTTTAGTATTAATACCAATGTGCACACTATGTTGTTACATACATGGTATACCGTTAAAGTCGATATAAAAATAAATACTGAAAAGGGGATCCCTTGTAAGCAACAAACACAAACAAGAGAAAAGTAGCAGACTCGGTTTTATTGAGTCTGTTCATAACAGGTAGTGTAAAGTGCAACAACTCTCACGCCTCATAGCACCGGCTTAAGCGATATTCTACTTTAAAGCCACAAAGAATGGGCCGGATGATCTAAAAGGACCAGTAAGTAATACCACCACTGATTTGTAGTCGGGACAACTATTTACGGCCGCCACACAGAAAGATCGAACAGGAAATGCAGCATTCAAGGATACAGTCAAGAATAAACACAGAGTTTAACCCGACTGCGTAAATTAACGTTAAACTAATAAAATTGATGACATTAACACACATGCTTAAGCGCATGATTTGTTTTCGTTCCAATGGCTCACGTGAATGTTGCAATATTTCTTTATCATATGTTTTTATTTAGATCATTTAAACAATTCGGGATAAGATATTTTGAACGCTTAAATGATTTGCCATCTTCGTAAAACAAAACATGCGTCAACGTTATTAGCAAGTATGCGTCTTTAAAACAAAATAGATAATCTGGTCAAAAGCAGTAACTTCGGATTGGTTGACATCTGAAATATTAGAAGTAATAACATAACCTGATAATAGTATATCCACCGTCTTAATATAAAATATCAACATAAAAAACAGTAAATTTGATCTGAAAATTATCTTTATAATGATAAGGTAGCATTGTATACTGAAGCGAAAAAATAGCACACTTAATTCCACATAATATTCCACAGAAATCGAAAGATGTTTGTAAAAGATATTATTGCAGTTAGTTAGAGAAAGGGCACAACTGTGATGTTGTAGACGTTTCAATCAGCACACTTTGTAACAAGCAGATCATACATTTTGAAGTTCCTTTTTGAAAAATTGAGCCATTTCAGTACTGTATTTAACGTAAAGAGTTTGCTAAATGTTCCATCCTAAGTTTGCTCACATGCTTGAGCCAAACGCGTACTCTGTCAATAATGAAACTTTGAAGAAATACTATTGGCTGATTAATGTGTTGTTAGAGTCTTTTTGTTCCGAAAGGAAAGGTTTTACGTAGTCATGTACCATTCGATTAACAGCAGCATATTGTGCATACAATATATAGGGGGAATTCCCAAGTTGCGTTTCTTTTTCGCTTCAGTATATATTACGCAGTAGGAGAGCATCATTTTCCTAATAACACAGAAAGGCAAAGGACGTCATTTTTAGATTTTTTGTTAACCTTTTGATTAATTGTTCAACCCTTTAAGGCATGGATTTCATATTAAGTATGTAACTTATCTAGGGGGAGGTCTCTCAAATTAACACCATCCCATAAATCAGTATGGCTAAGGTAAATGTCATACTTAGAAAAAAATAAAATCGTTGGTTAATTCTTCAACACGTTGAGGTATGGTTGTAATATTTGTTATGTAGCTTATTTAGGGAGAGGATTTTAAAATCTAAACCCTTCCACCGGTCAGTTTGACCTTGGGCCAAGGTCTAGGTCATACTCGAGGTATGATTTGCATATTTGATATGTAGCTGACTTTCAAAACAACACCCTCCCACCTATCAGGTTGACCTTGAGCCATTATCTAGGTCATACTTAGTTAAACTTTAACCTTTGATTTTATTTTTAAATATTCTTAGTAGTTGTTTTAATCAATACAAAACCCTTTAATACCCTAACCTACCCTAACCACGCACCAATATCTACCACCACTTTTCTTTGCCACTGTTTTCGACTTTGCCTTACAGGCTCTGTTGTCTGATATGATATATTTGTAATATATGACACAATTCGGGAATATCAACATTAGCTGTATTTTGTCAAACACAAACTCATTCGCTTAACTATTTTAACAAACATTGTTGACCGTGCGATAGGTGTTCCTCGTTGAAATATACTTTTATGGAATAGTCCGTATTTGTTACACGTGCCTAATAGGCCAATACAAAGAAAGGTGTTGTTGCCGAAAATGTCTGAACATGTTTGACTGTTTCATAAGACTATTACTGATCTAGACCACAATAAGTGTTTATGTACGGGAAAGACTGAATGCGGTTTGCAAGCTGATACTGTCAACGCACAGGTATTACTTTCACATTTAATTGATATATACTTTATTTATAGATTACGATTTAAATGAGGATTAAATACTTTGATTATTTTTAGAGTGTAGATGTGCTATTAATTTCAAATATCGGATCCATAGCTGGCATCGTTACTCAAACAGTTACTTTAGAAAGGAAAGAAAATACCGTGTTTGGAAATTCCGCGTTATGTCATGCCTCTGACGGTACGAAGAAAGTAATTTGACTCTTAACTTGGTTCATTAGCTGTGAACACGTTGGAGAAAGTTCGGATAACGTTTTCAGAGTCTCAATATTCACTACCCAGTCGTATTATTTGCAATTTTATAATTCATCATTTCACATTAGTGAACTGAAATGCTGATTAAGAGGCTTTAAATGTCAATTTAACATTTGTTATATTGGTAATGGCGTCAGAATTCCACCGAGATGATTCCTGGTTTGGAACGTTTCTATCATACGTTTGTGGCAAATAGGTTTATTTGGGATCATCGACACCAATCATGCCAATCACAATGAAGATTACCGTAACAGCCAGTGCTAATGGGCGTGCAACGTGATGCATCGTATAACATGTAATGAACACACTCAATAACAAATAGATATAGGGTCCGATAGAAACAACATCGTCCAAACGAAATGGCATCGTATGTCCGCACAGTACTTCAAACAAGGAGCAATATTTAATTAGCAATGAAATATACAAAATGCAACAGAAGGGGTGGTGAAGACAAGGTTATCTACTTGGAACGTTCAGTAGGCAATTAACTCCTCCTACAGCCCGGCACTCCTGTGCAGGGTAAATGCCCTTTTCCCACAGGCATGTTCTATGACCATTGCCTTGAAATGATGTGTCGCATGACATTATCATAAAGCTTCTTTACGGATTGCTTTCCAACTATGTACACGCATTCATCATAATACCCCAAATATGCATCTGGCAACATAATGTTGATAAAAATAACATAACATAACATATTCATGACATAACAATGCCAACACTTGTCGCCTGAACTAACATTAAAGTTCCCCTTGTGGATTGCTACCAAACTTGTACTGAAACAGGTACATATATTTGGAAATATAAACAAATTTGCATCTGGCAATTTAATTTGTACCAACTTTGATTGCTGTCTGAGTTTATTTCAACCGAAACTCCTCTTACACTGTTTATATATTGCTTACTGTGTTCACGTTGTCAGAATCCTGCGCAGTTGTCCACCTAGTAATACATGTTGATTCGACATAGTCTGTGATAATTATGGTCCATTTTAATTTAAATGTTGTCTGTGCCCATTCCTATTAATGAGAAAGAAATTGTCGCCTGAGCTCTTACTACAGCTTCTTACGGACTGCATCCAAACGTTTCTTTGGTATCATATGCTAATGGCAACACGATTAAACCATATCATATGACACGTTTTAGAAGACTCAAGGGCCTTTTTTTACTCAGATGTGTTATGCGTCTATTGGAACTCCAGTCGCTCGGATTGTATCAGATAAATCCATCTCCAAATTATATTTCACTTATTTCATCACGAACTCTGCATTTTCCGAAAGTTGTCTGGTATCAACTTAAACGAGTGGTCGGGGACATCTATTTGTGCTCAAAAACAACACTTTAGATATATAAGACAACCTTGCAAATGCAATTCATGTACGTGATCTTTTCTTCAATTCACGTTTCATAAAAAAAATCGTGACATATACGTTAATCACCTGGCCTGGCCTGATTATTGGTCTCCAACCAGGCATGATGGGGATTATAATAATGCTTCGTGGGATAAGAAAATTACACCAGTGGGTTTAGCATTTCATCATACTATTGTCCCTATTCTTCCGAATGTGTTCAGTGTTTAGATTTTAAATTGTGTTAAACTGTTCGGGTACCTTATTTTAGTTATAGTATAAATGTAATGTTAAAGCACAGAAACAACGTAATGAAACAAACTGAGTATGAACAGGCGTTACAATATCAATATTCAATATTTTATTAGTGATAAAGGCCACTGGCCAAAACACATAACATGTATACAATATATTTATCATAAATTTACACGTGGTTTGGTTGTTATGCATAAATGTACAATTAAAAAACAATACTATCAATACAGTACTATTACTATTATATAAAAGTACATACTAATCATAAATAAATTCACTTCGTTTAACGAAAGCATAGTAAAGAAACATAGCTATATGTTTTATAACACTTTCAGTTTTACATGACATGACAATATTAAATGTGTGTTTGTTAGGAAACGCATAGTACTTTTTAGGAATATATAACGATCTTAAATCATGATAGAATGGGCATATCAGTAGAAAGTGATATTCGTCTTCTATAACATTATTACAAGATAACACACACGTCTCTCTCTAGGCATACCTACATGCCGTCCTTTCTCTATGGGTAGAGAGTGAGAGGATGTTCTAAAAGATACCATAGCTATTCTAAATGTCTTAATATTTAACACATTTAAATAATTTTATACAACAAGTTCAGACTTAAAATACCTATACAAACGCAGCTTTGCATTATCCTCTACTTGTTCGCTCCACTTATGTATATATTGGTCTCTGAGCCTTAACTCATATTGTTTTATAAAAACATTTTCATTGACAACACTCTGCCGTTCCCATATATATCCAAAGCCATTATAATACAAATTGTGCTTTAGATTTGTTACCCAATTTTTATATCCATGACTATCTAAAATAATCAACATTTCATAGCATTTTTTAACATATCTTGAGCAAGGCACTTTTATAATTCTAAACCAATACTTTATACATCTTTTGTTGGCTGCTATATATATAGGGTATCTGCCACAATCACCCATTACTGCTGCATTGCATGCATTTATAGATGCATTCATAAAACGTTTACAAGCATACATATGAACCCTTTCAATACATTCCATTTGATCAAATCCCCACAGTTCTGATCCGTAAAGAAATACCGGACTGACTTTTGAGTCAAATAGTTTAAAATATATACTGTAAGGTATCGGGGTAAGCTCACTTAATGAAGCTAGCATAGCAACTAATACACGTTTTGCCTTTATTGCCAGCGCGTTCGCCATCTGGTACATAGATAATCGACATGTAAAAAACAATCCAACATAATTATAACCACTTACAGCTTCTATATGTTTCCCATCATAAAACCACTTCTCTGCTCTTGCTAAATGTCCACCATTTTTAAAAATAACAATTTTAATTTTGTCAGTATTCACTTTCAGCTTCCATGTATTACAATACTGATATAATAAGTCAAGTTTCTTTTGTAGACCATTTACAGTATCTGCTATCAATTATCAGCAAACAATAGTAATAATATTTCTACAACAACAGGTGTTAACTGCACTCCATGTAACCCGCTATTACACATTTCTTCAATCAGTTCATTAATAAATAATGAAAATAAAATTGGACTGGGAACACAGCCCTGTCGTAAACCGCTTGGACAATCAAAATATTCAGTACATTTTTCATTGGCCTTTTTCATACACACTTTAACGTTTTTATATACGCTTTGTATTGATTGCAACAGTTTTCCTTTAATTCCACCTTTTCTAAGGATTGTAAACAATTTACTTCTATTTACCCAATCAAAAGCTTTCATAAAATCTACAAATGCCACAAATAGCTTTTTACCCTTTTTACATAGCTATTTGGAACTGATTGCTTGAAGTATAAATCCATTGTCAATTGTACAATATCCGGGGCGAAAACCAGCTTGTGATTCAGTTATTTTATCAAACACATTTGCATAAAAGGTAACACGTCTTGCTAGTACACTAATATATATTTTGCTAAATGTATCTATAAGTGCAATGCCTCTATAATTATCAGGACAATTAACTGATCCCTTTTTATGAAGAGGTATTAAGATGGATTCTGCCCATATATCTGGGAATTCACCATTTGCAAAGAGTCTATTAAAAAGTTTGGTCAAATATGGCAGTATAATGTCTATACTATATATGAATTGTTCTGCAATAAGTTCTCCAGATGAAGACGTGTTCTTCTTTAAACGCCTCACTGCTGTCAGTACCTCATCTACCGTAATCTCTGAGTTCGATATAAATTCGTCTATGTCATTTATATGCATGTTTTCATCATCCACATTGAGTTCAATATTCTCATCGTTTGTTGTGCTATCCTTAGCGGCTGCAATAGCTTCCAATATTTGTTTAGTTTCTTCGGACGGACCTGGGTTCATATCACACATGATTTGAAATCGCAGACAAGAAGTAATAACTATTTACATAATAAAATTAAAAACTGCTGGTACATGCACATTTAGTTTCTTCTCAAGTATATTCACATAGTTTCCTAGTGTAATACGTTAGTTGTTTTTATTGAATTTCAAGTAAGGATCTAGCACTATTTGCTCAAATTCTTATATATTCTCGTATTTTGGAAATTAATTTCTCTAAATTGCCGATATTTACTGTTATCCGTGACCGTCATTAAACATTCTTACATTTTATTTTACAATGTCAATTTCTGTAAACCTTTTACGTATCATGTGTCAGCTTCTGTCATAAATAAGACATATTATCATACTGCTCAGCGGTTTCCTATATTAATAGAAGCTGTCGACTTCGATACTTCAATTTGAAAAGTTTTGCGTAAGACATATTATGCGTCTAAAATTCGTGGGTGGGTTTCAATATATATGTGTGTGAAGTATATGCTTGATTAGTATAAACTACAAACTGCGTAAATAAAGCAGCAGATAGTTTCGTCAAAAGTAGATATACAAGCTGAACAGGAAATGTAGCATTTAAGGACCAGAGTAAACCAAAGACACGCACATAAACAAACAACTACAAAAATTAAAAGAAGTCAATTTATGGCATCACAAACATAAAATGGTTGACAGTAGGGCTACTTCATTCGAACGGTCAGTGGCAAAGGATGTCGATGGGGCTTTAAACCAGGTTCTACGGTGCACTAAACTTCACTCTTACCCTATTGTCATCCCAATAAGCGAGACAGTATGAATACAGATACCCTGCTAGGCTATATTCTCTAACAAACAAGGCAGCATTAATATAATGTACGCATAATATAATCAAAGTACTAAAAGTACTCAGAATGCAAGATTTGAAAGGAAACTTAAAGACTGTATAAATATGTGCACGAGTGCTTGACATTTAAAATTTGCATAAGGTTGACATAGTTTTAGCCAAATTGGCGATCTTAGGCGATCATTTTATAAAATTGCTGATAGATAGACAGATTTGTGTTGTATGGCCAAGCTGTCACTCAAGGTGACCTCCATGTCTAAAATTATTTCATTTACGGAGTGGCATGTATTCAGTAGTCTCCCGGGAACAAGATGAACAAAAGGGCCTGCCTGTATTACTCTACTGGCTTGAATAATCTAAGGCCTACTGGAAAACTATTTTTTAAAAAATCAAAGGCTAGATAACTCTGATGTGTCTAGTCTGATGCAACTGGTTTTGAACTTGTCCAAGTGTAGTAGCTTAACCTACTGTAGGTACGAATGACTTAAAAGAGGCACTACCCGTTGATTCAACCCCCCTATGTCTGTCCCACACATTGGAAATAAATGTTACTGTAGTATTTACTAAAAAATAAAAATACAAATTTATAGGTGGAAGAAAGAATTGAAATTGACTATAAGTAAATACAAGGGTAAAAGTGGCCATACGTTTGATTAAAAAACAGCAACAACAAGAAACAGAACAGAACCTAGCTGGACGAAGTAGGTTAAAATGCCACAGGCATGTGCAGTTTCATCATTTAGTCTATTTCAAAATACATGTTTATAAACAAAACATTAACTCTTTTTGTAAGACTTAGTAAAGTGCCCGAATTCACCAAACATTACTGAGAAAATGAATAGCCTCCATAATATACTTTTGAAAATGCAAATAAAAATAAACATCAAACGAAATGCATCTTGTCGTTATGAATGAAAACTCAGATAATCTGGAGCTTGGCACATGTTATGAATGAAAACTTAGATAATCTGGTGCTTGACATATGTTATGAATAAAACCTCAGATAATCTGGAGCTTGACACTTGTTATGAATGAATAGATTTGATCAGAACCTAGTCAAACACGGGCTTTCCAAACCTGTAAGCGTTGACTGAGACAGACACTGATTTTATAGTAAAACAACTTAACAAATGCGATCAGTGAAAAAACGTTTTTTAATAACATTGTGACGTCATCGACGTCAAGACGTCATGACGTAGAGACACGTGTTAACGTTCTTGCACAACTAGATCCTGAATTCTACATGTATGAAAGTTTTGATCAAATCCAATCTTAAATACAAAATATATAACGATAACAATATTTCTATATATACTATATTCCAACAGAATAACAATCCAGTGGTGTCTAAGGTCTAAACATGTTTCTTTTTTTAATATTATCATAAATAATAATTCACTGACATCGTGAATCACTAAAACCCTTTTGAAATAGTTGTTGCAATATACAATTATACATAATAAATATATTGAAACAACTCTAAATATATTGAAACAATTCTTCCCCCGGAAATCTCGTTTAATTTGGGCTCTTTGCGCGAATATAACACTGTCAAGCGAAGGTGCGTGTGACGTCACACCGTGTTTCCCCTTGATGAGAAAACACCTCGTAAATACTCGTTTTGAAAAAAATCGCCCACAGCTCATACATACTGCGATTTTCGTAGAGTTTCTCGACCTGTTCATTTGCATTATAGTTGTTTTTAGCATCCAATACGTTCGTCTAGCAGAGATCAGTATGCATGTACGACTTGAAGCCTCGATTTATGAGAAAAAATGTAGGTTATCCGTCAGATGGCATGAGGTTTCGCAAAAAGCAATGACTTATGAATGAAAGTTGATAGGGTCAACACTCTGTCCGGCCATCGCACACTCAAGATCAAGTTACAAGTTCATGTTTGATCGCGTTGTAAAGAAATGAACCTGCCTGGTGTTTTAAAAGTGTGTACAATTCTGAACAATCTTGACATATATTCACTTTACACTTTGCATAAATGTTTAGTATACGCTTCCACGTCAGGTTTGTTTAAATCAAGCCCCCGACTTAAAAACATGTTCCTGGCTAGATATAAAAGTAATTCGGGAAAACTATAAAATACATTTGTCTCGGAAGCCATAATTGTTGCATAATTATACTTAACAAAAAAAGAAACTTTACATACTTTAGGACCTGTTTTAGAGGGTTAACGGTGACTTTATGTGAACGTTATCGATATTTACTTATTCACAGTGTAGAAACGAACTGTATCACCTCCCGGATGTTGCGATGTGATTTCAATGGCGAGCTCAGTAAAGCGAATACACGTGGTTAAAAAAGTATTTGTTACTTGGATTATATCTTGAAGACAGTAAGTAAAATTGTTTTAGCTATTATCCTAATGGATTTTGTTAACGTTCTCATCTGATTATTAATGTCAAATCGGCACATGTGACGTTAAATCACTGAACATCGTCCGACTTTTCTGATGAAATCGGCACCCCGACATGTGTAAAGCCATTTTCATCAAGCGTACGCAAGTTTAAGACCATTGATAATATAGAACGTGTTAGCTAGCATATTGAGGTAAACTTCGGATGTATGAAATGCTTTCATATTGTTATTTTACCGTGTGACGGTTCCAAAATCTGAGGGATGTCTTGTGTAATGACTGTATGACTTATTGCATTGATTGTGTATGTCAATTGCAATTACCGATATTCAATTTGTATGACTTATTGCGAATTTTTTATTGTGATTTTGAGAAAAGTGTATGACTTATTTAGTCAATGTTTTCGTCTTTTTCAGGTAAAATGGAAGAATATAGATGTATTTACTGTGACCATTCGACGAAAGACTTTAGTGAATCTATTAACCATTGTACAGAAAACCACGAGGACTGCAATGTAAAAGTTAAAATTTCAAAATATGATTTAAATACAAAACAAATAGTATCATACTCGAAAGATTTCAAAATTGTGCCGAAGGAATACAAATCGTGTTATAGTATACTATATAGCCAAATCAAAGAGCCATAACTCTGTGAAAAACATCGAACGGGAACATGCTGACAACATGCGCAGCTCCTCTTGGTAGTGAAGCTTCCCATGATGTTTCATTGAATTCCATCCAGTGGTTGCTGAGAAATAGCCCGGACAATAACTGTTCCATAGTATACTATATATAAGAAAACCAAATTTAAGGGCCATAACTCTGTGAAAAATCATCGAGCCGGAACATGCTGATAATATACGCATCTCCACTTGGTAGTGAAGCTTTTTATGAAGTTTCATTGAATTCCAGCCAGTGGTTGCTGAGAAATAGCGCGAACAAGAATGTGTCAAGGACAGACAGACGGACAAGTCGATTCCAGTATACCCCACTTACAACTCCGTTGTTCGGGGGGTTGGGAGTATAATAAGTAAATTTCGAAGCCTGAATACGGGCTTTATAATAATAACCGAGGCACTAATTGAAAAAGTTCAAATGAAATTCTGATGTACAAACTAACAGCACGTTGTGTATAAGTAACTACATGTATAGTCAACACAGCAATCGGTGATATTTTTAGAACATCATCGCAGATGAATCAGCCATTCAGGAATTCGGAAAACCTGCATTAATTGTATTGACTTACACCTGGTTAAAGAAGATTTCTATAGTTTGTGTCCTATCATTGAAATATCTGATTTATTTTCGTAAGACTTCGATCTAAGAAACCAAGTTATGGAATAAAAACTAGGAAATATTGCATTGCTAAAGGTTTTTAAAAATAAAAAAGAGATCACAATTCATCTTCAAGGAATGAAAACACGGCTTTTGATGACAAGATTAGGCAAACATGTCGAAATCACCAAAGAAAGAGTGTTTCAACCCCAACAAAATAACTAAAACCTCCTGTTATTTGTTTTCAACATTCCAATCATATGGTTCAGTCTATCCTTTAAAATTTTATACCAAAAAAATGTGAATTTCCAAAAAATGTTTTTAACCAAAAGACACGCAATGGAAACTACAGAAATCGTCTTTAAGAGACCGAATGTCTACTTTTAAGTATTATAGTATATCTAAACATTAAATTTTAACCAAATTAACACCAGAAATCAATTATATTAAATCGCAAGAAGGCATACATTACCATCGCAAGAAGTCATACAAATGATTATTAATATCTGGCAAGAAGTCATACAGTATGAACAATACACATGAACGAAGTTTTGCTTTATGTCTGAGTAAAGGACACAACATAGGCAATGCTGTGTATAGCGTATGCATGATTTATACCCTGAAGCACAAATCCCGTGTATGAATAATTCTAAATAATAGATTTCTTTCGAGAATAGCCTAGTTCTTCTGCACGAGGCCGTGTCAATTCCCGAAGTTGTAAGTGATTATAATGCTTTTTTACTAAAATGTTATCCTGTCACATGATATATTCTAGAGGTATGAAACAATGAATGTCTCTGCTAGCTATCAATTATCATTTGATTACTGTTTATCGATAAAAACTGTTTAAAATTTACCTTTTCATTACGGATGTTTACTTGCTCTAGGTCGCCATTTAAAAATCGCATCGCAACATCCGGGAGGGGATACAGTTCGTTTCTACACTGTGTTATTGGCCTGAGTATAGAGAGTACACCGACACAAGATTTTGTGCAATTGTACCGTGCACGGGCTAGCACGCTTTTCACTTCCGCGTTTGACCACTTACCTCGTGTTGACCTATCCCGGGTTCATTTCAATTGCTTTTTCTTACACAGTCACACGAACTCTTTATCACTGACACGAAAACACAAAATTGTTTACAATTTTGACTGAAAACGGGAATGCCACGGCTATCTGAAAATGACAGAAATCAGGCTGTCGGTATGCTTAGAGCCGGCACGTCTGTAAATGACTTTGCTCTTCATTTTGGGTGCTCTAGGCAAACAATTCACAACCTGACAACTCGGTATGCAACTACTGGGTCAGTTACGGATAGGTCGAGATCAGGTAGGCCCCGAGCGACGTCACGTAGAGACGACCGGTTCATTACGTTAACGCATTTACGTAATCGCTTTACCCCAGCAACGGTAACTGCACGGCGGCACTGGGTCTCGGCTCAGACGATACGTAATCGTCTTAGACAAGATAGAGCACCAATTCGTGCGCGTCGATCTTATACAGGACAAATTCTAACTGCGCGTCACAGAGCCGCCCGCTTAGCTTGGGCTCGACGTCACAGGCACTGGACCCGAGCCCAATGGCGAAACGTGATTTTTACCGACGAGTCACGCTTCAGGGTCAGCTTTGCTGACGGTAGGGTCAGAGTTTACAGGCGACGGAACGAGAGATTTGCCCAATGTTGCGTGCAGGAACGAGACAGGTTTGGCGGTGGCAGCGTCATGGTTTGGGCGGGCATAATGGACAATCAGAAAACAGATTTGGTCATCGTTCCGGGCAACCTTAATGCAGTAGGGTATGTGAACATCCTGAGGAACAATCTCCTCCCATTTATGCAAAATCGGGGTCCGGAAGTGATTCTGCAGCAGGACAACGCGAGGCCCCACACAGCTCGTGTTACGATACAGTTTTTGGCTCAGAACGGCGTCAACGTCTTGCCGTGGCCGGCGGTTTCGCCCGACCAAAACCCCATAGAACACATGTGGGACGAGCTTGGGCGTCGGGTACGCAATAATCATCAAATCAACAATGTCAATGACCTGAGACATGCCCTCCTTGTTGAATGGCAGAACATACCCAATTACGTCATTCGCCGTCTCACAAATTCCATGAGGAGGAGAATAGCAACCTGCATTAGGGCCAACGTTGGTCACACACGCTATTTTCATAACTTAATGCACATTGGCATTCAGACTGATACTCAAAAAGTCACTAAAACATTTCTTCACATTTTTGTGATTTTTGAAATCGACCCCTATGTCTTTTGACCTCAAATTTGACCTTCATTTTGAAGAAACCCGTTACCGACGCTGTTACAAACTCACAGGTATTGCTTCCAAGTTTCATATAACATTTACATACGTACACTATATTGTTCCAGAGTGACGTTATAACCATCAGTACCCCATGTAAAGTTTCTTTTTTTGCACAGTATATTATGAAAGTAAACGATTTATTTTTCGTTTGTGGAGATTTAAGTTGCGTTGTATTATCTATGGTGCTTTCCATTTATTTTCAGCGTTCTAATAATATACTTTGGTGAATGCCGTTAATTAAACATCATTTCCTAATCTGATACATATTGAAGTAAACCAGTCTGACATTTTCTCTACGCTAGTTTAGGTGTACTTGAAACACAATGTCGATGCCTGAATTTAAAGGCTGTTTTGTGCCTTGAGATAAACCAGCGAGTCATTTTAGGTAGCAATCATCCATATTATTCAGTTGCAGAGACTTGGCAGTTCAGCTGATATAATAATGTTCCCGATAAAAACATCCAGCTTATACTGCAATATCATTCTGCAAATACGAATCACAGCTAAATAAAACACGATTTGTAATCTCCATATCCAATTAAACAAATTGTACAAGGAATTGTTGAAATAACAAATTGGAATTATAAACTCTAGTTGAGAAACGCAATGCATACATGAATGGTCTCTTAAAACAGTCGTAACAATTGAAGTTATTACTGCAAACATGTGCTCCTTATATGGTATTTTACATGTCAACTTCTCAGGATTTATGGTGCTGGGGTGACATAGCATTTTGCTAGTAATGCCATTTAATGTCAGAGAGGGGTATTATCATGTGTGAAGTACAAAATTGGGTGGCAAATGTTCATGCTATCGCAGGAGAATGTCAATAAGTGTGTAGAATACCGCTTAAGCCGGTGCTAGGGAGCGTGCGAGGTGTTGCTTCTCATTACTTCTCATGAACAGACTCAATAAAACCGAGTCTGCTGCTATATTCTCCTTATTGTGTTTGTTGCTCCCAAAGGATCACCTTTATCAGTATTTATTAACATTCACACTAGCGTTCGTTAAGTGCAATGTGGCGGCTGTAAAAAGTCTCCCCGTGCTTCGAATCGGTAGTGTTTTTTTTACTGGTACTTTGGGACCAGCGAGCCCAATATGGGTGGCTTTGACGTAGAATACCGCTTAAGCCGGTGCTAGGGGGCGTGAGAGTTGTTGCTTCTTTCATAACTTCTCATGAACCGACTCAATAAAATCGAGTCTGCTGTTTTATTCTCTTAATTGTGTTTGTTGCTCCCAAAGGATCACCTTTATCAGTATTTATTATGTGTGTTCCGCTCTGGAATGAAGACAACAGTTTAAATTCACTGCAGTTATTTGATGTCAAAACATATGGCATTTTATGTTACATACATTATATATGCAAATTTGAATTTAACATTTAAGGATAATAATGTAAGTAAATATTGTGCATACCATATAACCATAGCAGGCATCAAGTATTATGTATTTTGGTTTGTTTCAAATCGATTGCGCTTGTCAGAAATAGGTCATGTGAGTTGTAATACATCTTAGAATGGTAGATGACACGTACTTATATGCGTGTTACACGCTTAACTAAGTATCGCTTTTATTGCATTACACTATGTATAACAAGAGATGCTTGGGGAACATATTACACTTAAAGATAAACGACAAACTGGACGAACATTTGCTAGGGGTATTTCATGAAGCCTCGGTAGCGCAGTAGGTAGCGCGTCAGTCTCATAATCACAATCAAACAGAGCGATCTGAAGGTCGTGAGTTCAATCCTCACCCGGGGCAGATTTTTTAGTATAAGGATTAGCAAATATCTTAAGCACATGAAGGTTAATTATTAAATTTAAAGCGGACACCTTTCATAATTGCTAGTTTAAGTGGACATCAAAAGGTGAATGTAATACCAATAAATGACGTTTAGTGTTTGATGTTTGTCTTAAGTCGTGTTGTGTCTTAATATTGTTACCTGTTTTCCTCTAGCATTTGTCACTACTTTCAGATGTGTGGCTTTCTATGCTTTTGTTTATGTATATTCATATACACATGATCATCTGTGTGATATACGTATATTGCCTACTAATGATGCCTTGCTTTATAAAGAGGATATAGCTTGAGGGATTACTTTCTTTACACTGTCCCCTTTTTATTGAAATGACAATAGGGTACGATTTGTGTTCATGTGTATATGTTTAAACTATATCGCTTTTCTATTGTCTGTAGTCGAGTTGAGGACTTGTCGAGTCGATTCGAGATGAAGACTTTAATATTCGTAACCTGTTTTTTTAAAAAACTACTACTCCACCATATCTACTGTTACCATAAACTTCGAAACACCTTTGCCAAATTGTATTATCGTAACCGTGATCTGCTTTTAAAATACAAGATAGTTCGAGAACTCCCCTGTGATATGGAAATCACAACCACCTGAGTTCTATGGTGACGTGATTTACTAACTTCGTAAGATACTTGGCAATGAACACTTTCATACAATCTTCTTTAAACTTGTTATACTCTCTTATATAGCACAGTGGCGTTGCTTGTGCAGTGTGGCGGTGGTAGAACGTCTCCCCGCGCTTGCAATCAGGACTGTTATTCATTTGATCTTTTGATATTTAGATATAGGCGGTACATTTTCAAATGTTTATGTTTTCATACTTAAATTTCGATTCGGTGATTCCACTACTCCGGCCAATAAAGGCTCTGGATATTGTTTAACCAACCATAGGATATGTTGTCTGGTTTTTATTTTAGTATTTTGACTGTTACTTTTGATGGGCAGGCTTCAGAGCAGCATCTCCCAACTAAATTCCATTTGGTTTATTTCGCTCTTCGGGGCATATAATTTTGTTACATGTAGATACTAAGACCATACGCCGCAGGACATGGAATTATGACAGTAAAATTAGCATGGCCACCGCCATATGCATGCCATTTTCGGGATGGTTAAAATGCTGTACTATTGACTTTACAATTGACTTTATGAATATTGAGTTCTGCTCAACCTGGAGCTAGAGGGCGTGAGTGGTAGCAAGTATATTTAACTACCGTTCATGAACAGTCTCACTCAAACCGCGACTGCAATATTTTGTATGTATCTTGTTCGGCCGTTTCCAAAGGTCCACTATCATACTCTTTTTTGTTAAACATTTCTTCAAAAAAGGCTATGATCATATTATTTGACAACGCACTGTATGTTTTATGGTTGATCCATTTACAGTTCATCACAATTATTTCCTCCTTGTGCGATGTACGGACAGATTTTGAACACTACGATGGCATCTACCTAAATCGTGAGAGAAGTACATAATAAACAGGTGAACTTTAGCGTATTCATTTTGGCTAACGTAGAAAGAAGTTTTGCTTTGTTCATATATCGCCAATTAATTTGTATTAGTTCCATAATTTTATGTATTTTTTGCTTTAATTGAGATGTCTGCTTTCTGTTAGTGCTACAATTCCTGTTTGACGTGTTTATCCAGCTGTATTTATTAATTTATAATAGCAAATTAACAAAATTGTATTATACGCATTTTTTCAATGATTAACATCATTACTATGTACGCAAAACAAGCTTCAAATCAATAAATATTAGTTTAGATGTAACGTATTGTGGTGTATTTGTAATAGATTGTTGATCAATGCGTTAAAAGAGAAAACACAATTATATTACGGTTAAAAATATCAGAAAATTAACACACTTTTGTCGTACATGGTTCACCGTTAGAAAAGGTGAACGAGACATGGTATTGTGATTAACTATTATATAGTAGTAATTCATGGTCAGCACTCAGTCAACATAAGACACGACCAAAACATTTTCACATTGGCCTCAGTCTGAATTGCTTCCACATGAATCACGGTTTGCAATGACTCTACATAAGTTTTGGACTCCACGAATTCTACATGAGCGTTATTCTGCACTGATTCCATATGAGTATCAATATGAATTGACTTCATATGAGTTCCATCATGTAAGAAATTCACATGAGTTTCGGTGTGCACTAATTATACATATGCACTGTTTCCACATGAGAGTCAGTTTGCAGTAATTGCGTCTCGTACTTTGTTGTGTTCAAATGATTCTCATCCTACATTGATTCCACAGGATACTCAGTCTGCACCGATATAACATGGATCGCGGTCTGCAGCCATACCGCATGGGGCAAATCGGTCGGCACTTATACCACATAAGTCTCAGTCTGTCTCATCTGCATTGATTCCACGTGAGTAATATTCTGCACTGATTCCATATGAGTTTCGCCCGTCACTTACAAAACATATAATTTTGATAGGAAGTGCGTATCCATGGCCTGGATTTCAGCGTTAAAATTAAAAATTGATATTAACTATAATAATATTGTTTTATGGTTTCATCGTGTAAATTAAGGTCAACATAAGAGGTATCAGGACACTTTTTTTCAGAGCTTCTTTTTGTTTGGAAACGAAACAAATAAACACAACCGAATGTGTGGATGTGTTTGCTTCCTTTGTGTTCAGACATTTGAGATCGAACAACGTTTGTTACATACGTGAAACCTTTCTATTGGTAATGCACGAAGACATACTTATTGTTTGAATTAGTTTGTTCAGCAGGTGAATCCGCATCATGACGGACGGCAATACTGATATACAACTGACATAAGTCATTTTAAAGTCTGGTCATTATTAACTAATTATATACACTACGAATCAAATAGCAATAGTCGAAATATTTTTAAATCGGATAATACTTTTAAATAAAGAAGCAATTCTGTTTTGTAAACGAAATTATCTGTTAAGACATTCAACCAACTGTTATCCGCTATACAGACTATTTAACTGCACTTTATCTTTATATATGAACATTAGCAAGGTTTCCTGAAGAACCGCACTAGAAAAAATACATCAGTTTTAATATAATAACATTTCATTCATATTACACGACTTAAAAATCGTTACAAAAATTGAAACATAGTCGTGAACAGGTGGTGTGCGAACTATTTATGCATGCAAGTGACAAGCCTGCAAATGCATTTGGAGCTTGAAAGTGACATTTTTAAGCAAGTAAATGTAAAGGTCGAACGCGGAATGTAGCATTTAATGACCACAGTCGACCAAAAGCACGCATAGAAACACACAACAATTACAACATGAATAAAAAGGCAAGGTATATGAAATCACAAACATAAAACAAATATAAAAGGCTTGACATAAGTCATTTTCATTGAATATTTAATTTGCTCATTCCGTGTGATACAGTGAGGTCCTATGATGCCATTGCGCTGTTGTGGTGCGGTTTCTATTATTCTCATTTTTGACTTACACGATTCACTTTTTGTACGGGTATACAAGGCAACATGGCTGCGTGAAAACAACAAAAACGCAGAGAGACCCCTGATTTATTCAAGGACGTCGTTATAATATGTTATACTATTTAAGACATACACGCGTTAAAAGTACCAATTCTCAAATAATTGACCAGTAAGCGAACGTGTTGTCTCCGCAAACCAAAGGAAGGCAATTTGTTTCCTAGTTATCAGAACCTGATATCATATGTGAAAGAACTGTTATGGACGTGACGTAATCATCTGATTAATATACGGGGAATGACTGAATGTCGGTTTGCAAGTTGATGTTGTGAAAGCACAGATATTACTATGACATTATATATAATCTATTTATTTATTACGATGTAAATGGGGATTCAATATTTAAATGTGTTTTCTTAGAATGTACATGCGCACTTATTTCAAATACTGGATCCACCTCTGGATGAGTTACTAAAACAACTACTATGGAAAAGTGGAAAGCCCCGAACACTTTGAAGTTTAACTTCAAATCTCCTGCTACATTTGAATTTTCTGGATAAGTTAAGCATACAAATTAGAAAGAAAGAAAAATACCGTGTTTGGAAATTCCGCGTTATGTCATGCGTCTGACAGTACGAAGAAATTAATGCGACTTAACTTCGTTCAATTGCAGTGAACACGTTGGAGAAAGTTCGGATAACGTTTTCTGAGTCTCATTATTCACTACCCAGTCGTATTATTTGCAATTTTATAACATATCAATTCACATTAGCGAACTGAAATGCTTATTAAGAGGCTTTAAACTTGGTAATGGCGTCAGAGTTCCACTGAGACATTTCCTGGCTTGGAACGTATCTATCACACGTGTGTGGCAAAGAAGATTATTTGGGATACAATGAAGATTACCGTAACATCCGGTGCTAATGGGTATGAGAGAGGTGCTGCATCTTATATAACATCTAATGAACCCACTCGTTAAAACCAAAATCATGTCCTTCTCTTGCTTGTGTGTGTTGCGTTGGAAGCATCACCGCTGTATTTATTATTCCACCATTCCTGCTTGACGTATCTGAAATAGTGCTTGTTTGTATCATTAGTATAATCAAAGTAAAGCATACATTTTAGAAGACGGAAAATACGATGTTTGGAAATTCCGCGTTATGGCATGCCACTGACTGTACAACGAAATTAATGTGACTCTTAACTTCGTTTAGTTGCTGTGACACGTCGGAGAAAGCCCGGATAACGTGTTCTGAATCTCATTATTCACTACCCAGTCGTAATATTTGAAATTTCATAACGTATCAATTTTCTGTGAGAGGTGCTGCATTTTATATAACGACTAATGAACACACTCAATAAAATCATACAAATATGTCATTCCCAAGCTTATGTGTGTACTGCGTTCGAATGATCACCGCTGTATTTATTATCAGATTATCAGCACTGACCTATTTGACAAAATAGAGTACGAAAACTATTCGTCGACCATTCCTGCTTGACGTGTCTATAATAGTGCATGTATGCATCATTAGTATAATCAAATGTCGAAGTCCTGCCATTATATGTACATAATTAACAGGGGCATAATTGTATAGGGTGATGATAATAGCATAAGGTTACCGTTAAAATTAATGCATTTTTTCCCGAACGCCTATATTACAATAATGACCCTAATTATAAAGAAATATTTTTCGTCGAATGAAATATTGCTTATTCATGTCACCACTGTTCATTAGCGTATCATTAAATACCAGGGCAGTAGGTGATTTCCAAACGGTGTTAAAGGTGTTGAAATAATTCAGTATATGAAATAAGCATGAACTATATCCCCCACCACCCACCACACACACACACGAAGCGTCGCAATGGACATGTTACTGTGTTTGGTCCGTCTGAGCGTCACACGTTTCTTTTAGGCGAACTTATACAGGTTTTTTTTCCGGATTGCTTTCAAACTGTATACACGGGTTCAAAATCAAGTCCAGAAGCGACCTTAGATGAAGAGTGTTTGATCTGACATTTATATGCTGAGCCACAACCTAATTGATACTTAGATTAGTAAATTGCTAATTGCCTACAAATGCAGTACAAACTGATCTCCTTCTTCAACCCGACAGTCTTTTGCAGGGTAAATGCCATTTTTTTACATATATTTTCTATGGTCATTGCCTACAAATGACTTTTCGCCTGAACTTATCATACTGCTTTTTACGGATTGCTTTCCAACAGTGTATACAAATTCACAATAATTCCCAAATATGTATATGGCAACATACTTTTGATAAAAAAAACATGATTGCAGAATTACGGCCCAGTATCGACATTCATATCTACTGTTTTTTTATCAATACTCATGACCTTCCAATGACTACTCTTGTCGGCTGAAATATTAAACCTTTTGTGGATTGCTTCCAAACTTGAACTTTGTCAGTATGTACAAATTTGCATCTGGAAAGGTAATTTGTACCGACTTGTGTTCATTGCAACTTAAACTCCTCTTACATTGTTTATATAATGCTTTCAAAGTGTGTTCACGTTCCCAGGAATCCTTCGGTGTTGTCCATATGGCAACACATTTTGATTCCACATCTTTTGAACGAGTTATGGCCCTTTTTATATTATTATGTTTGTGCGTCTATATTTTACAAATAACAAATGTTGTCGCTTACAGCATTTTTAGGGACTGCTTCCAAACGTGTCTTTGTGCAAAGGTACTGTGCTACTGGCAACACGATTACATTGTACCATACGATAATTTTTAGAACAGTTAAGGGCCTTTCTTGACTCAAATTGGGTTTCCTCTATTGGAACACTTGGTGCTGAAAGTGTCTAAGTTAAATACAACTCCATATATAAACAAATTCATATTTCTCTTATTTCATCCAGAAATCTGCATTATCCGAAAGTTCTCAGGTATCAACTTTAAGGTTTGGTTGGGTGCATAGATTTGTGCTCAAAAGCAACACTTTAGATACACAAGACTATATTTTCAAATGCAGGTCATGTATAACAAAGAAATTAAGAGCTCTCTTGTGTCGTCTTCATCTCTCTCTCACAACAGTATTTTGCGAGAGGCGTTACTTGGTCATTTCTAGAATTAAATGAAGGAAGACTGTTTTCCAAAACCGTACAACTATATATTTACTATCGCGTATCGGTTTATATAGAAATGTTTCCCATCAACTAATTAAGGCTAATCAATTATGTTGATATAATCTCATGTCAGCTACTGTGCATCTGCATAATCTTTGCCTAAAGAGCCACGTATGATAAGAGCCGTACATGTCCCCAGGATTTGTGAACAATTCAAAAGTTGAAATTCAAGATAAAAATGTTATACATTTGTAGATAAATGTTTCATCTGTTTATAAAAATGCAAAATAATACTCAAAACCGTATCTAACGAGGCGATATTGTGCCTTGAATGAAGTCAGGTAGGTCGTTTTGGGCAAAAAACGTGGGAAACGGCCATTATAAACGTCCACTGTAAATAAACCAAAACGTCATCCCAGGGATATTTCCAGAATTCGTGCATAATGGTAATCCAAACCAAGCCCATACATATCTCTGGGATGCCGTTTTGGTTTATTTTGCTACAGATGATTTAGTGTTTAAAAAAGCGGTAACTATTCTCGCTGTGTTGCTATGAAGAGTTGTCGTTCGTAACAAAACAAGACCGTACCTAAGGAGAGTTATCGGACTTATATAGATGGCGCCATTTACTTCCTGGTTCACTCGTGGAGGAAATTAATGCGTTATTAGTCGGTTTTCTGACGGTAATTGTTATTATTGGTAAATTACATATATTATAATTATATATGTCAATTTATTGTAATGTTTTGTGATAATGTAGATTTACATTCCTACGAAAGAATGTTTTTAAGTGTTGTGTCATGTGATTTCGCGAGAGGACCGACACACTTGTTGGATTACCAGCAGGGGTTTATAATCTTCGGATGGTGGTTTACGAATCAGTAGTGTTATTTTTACTGGTCCTGTGGGACCAGCGAGCCCAATATAGGTGGCTTTGAAGTAGAATACCGCTTAAGCCGGTGCTAGGGGCGTGTCAGGTGTTGCTTCTTTCATTACTTCTCATGAACAGACTCAATAAAACCGAGCTTGCTGCTTTATTCTCTTAATTGTTTTTGTTGCTCCCAAAGGATCACCTTTATCAGTATTTATTGATAAAATATGCAGAAACTGAATAGTACTTTTCAATCATAACGTGGAGCAGTAGGCTTTCATTTAAAGGGATATTTATATACTCACCAGCTTTATTGAAAACTTGTGCAAATCACAGACCCTGTCTGACAGGCATTCATATGTGTTGTACATTCATGATACGTGCATCCATGTCTAATCTGTACCCACAGTGGTGAGAGCCGAGCATTTTTCAAACGCAACGTCTTTACCCTCTCGACCTCATCCGCTTATCATGGATGAGCCATACATATGCCCCCCACTTCACTTCCCATACCAAGTGACCGACCCTTAAATTCCTGCAAGTATACCGATAGTTTAAACTGTGATTGCAGAGGTTTTGTTTTTGTGGGGGTTGTGGCGGGGGGGGGGGGGGGGGCGCTTGGATAGTGGCGGGTAGCACAGTGGTAACATTTGAATAACCCAGCAATCAGTGGTTCCAGTCTCAATGGTGCCAGTGGGTATCATCTCTGTGCTTAAGGGCATGACAAATCAGTTAAAATGGAAAATATTAATAAATTGTAAATCCCATTTATCCTCCGCTAAACACACATATGACTCTATCTGATAGAAATAGAGGTACGGTTCCCAACTTCCTAAATTCCTATCCTTCCCGTCTCTCTGATTCAGCTCTTAATATCCCAAGACAATGTTTTGATGAGCTTTTAGTAATAATTCTATTCACTATTGCACTATCCAGTGTTAAGCAATAAAACATCAGGTGTCTGATTTAGTAACTTGAATATTGCTATTTACTCCTTTTTAGTGAATAACACAAACACATCATTTCAAGTGATAAATTGATATGCATCACACTCACAATGTTCATGATTTAGTGTCCCAAATTCAATTCATATTCTAAAAAAATATATTTGCTTTATATACAATGCTTTTATCTAACCTTAAATACGTACCTTATGGCAATGTTGTGGTGTTTTTTTCAGTGTCTGAGCATTTATAAACTGTAAGAATTGTGACATGGTCTTGAAAGTTGACATTGTCTTGGAAGTATCATGGTGACAATCAGACATGATATTGATTCTTTGATGAACAATCGGTATGCAGTTTAGCTTTTAATTCATTTATTTTTTATTGTTTAAAGTTATTTTTCAACCTATTTGAATCTATAAATATGTTTATTTATAAACAGACTACAGTAGAAACACTTGCATGTAAGGGTTACACCTGGATACAAACAGTATATTGAGATCAGTGTGTCATGTGTCAGAGAAAAAACTAAAAAAAATGAAATTGGTTGAAATGTTCACCAATAGTGTACATGATTATAAAAGTGTAAATTTGTAATGTTTTCAATTTTATAAGAATAATAATGAAATCAATAAAGTTGCTATAACTCAGTTTAGTACATTAAATTAATTGACATATGAATTAACATATTGTGTAATTCTTCTATGTAAAACAAATGTGCAATTTTATCTTCTGTGTGCTGTGTTGGTGAATTCATGGTCCGTGTTGCTGTGGCCAGTGTTATGACTACATGTATTTGGAAATACTGTAAGTTCTATGTTATTAGTATGATGTCATACATTCACTATATTTATATATTTTTAATGTATTGTAGGGTGTAAAGATGTTTTATTTTAGTATATAAGTGCATATAATTGAGTCAAATAAATGTACTAAAATTGTTATAAGAAATAGGTGACTATGAAAAGAAAATAACAGGCCAGCATAGTCATATTCTAATAATTTCTAATCCATGTTGTCATGTGATTGCCTTTTAATCAGATTAGTTTAAAAAATGAGATTTTTGAAGTGTTGTCATTTATAACACCTTTGAATCTGAATACAGGTGGGATTGTATTCATCATATATTGTGTTATTCTATTGTTCACAGCTGGAATATTTGTTTATGCTCTACATAAAATGGTGAAGTTCTCTCGGTGCTTCTTATTGAGAAATACTAAATGATTAACTTTTGTCTCGCCTTTTACAAATACGTACTGAATACACTACTATTCCACATCATCAATTATTATAAAACATCGGTTTGTTTTTTTGTATTATATTTACACGAGCATATTTGTGTTTTACTTATATTGCCTATTGATGCTGCCTTGTTGGTTAGAGATTAGATCATGGCGGGGATTTCTTTATTTACATTGACCTGTTTTAATGGGATGACAGTAGTGTAAGTGTGAGGTTTGTTGCACCCTAGAACCGGTTTAAACGCCCAGTGGCCTACTTTGCGACTGACCGTTCCAAGGCGGTAGCCCTATTGTCAACCATTTTGTGTTTGTCATGTCGTTTGCATTTATTATTGCTTTTGCCTTCTTGTTTGTCTGTTTGCGTGTTTGTTTCTGTGTTTTGTGGTTGACTGTCCTCCTTGAATGCTGCTTTCCCTGTGCGATCTTTTTATATTTCTTTATAAACTAAAGGTTTGTTTTTAATACATTTTACTGTGACACATGTATGATTTGTTTTCTTTGAATTCAAGTTTCATCGACCATAAACCAAATCTCGCCATATACGTGAACCAAATGTTTACCCGTATTAACCTTTTTAATGCTAATCCCTCTCTACTCCCACAGACGCCTATTTATTCGTTTAGTAATTTAAAATCGGGAATTCAAGAATTTCATTATAAATCCGTTCCTGCTGATAAAGTAGCTAATAATGTAATTATTGTTTGACGCCGACGTCAATGATTTATCTCTAGAACTCGCTAACACTAATTCGTAGTGATTATAAGAACACATCTTGATGATCCATGTGGGATGAGAAATCACCCTAGGGTTTTGCATTTCGTCTAAAGATTGCCCTACTTTTCTGAATTTGTTTATAGTTAAGATTTTAAATTTTATTAAACTTATCGAGTACCTTATAAAAGTAGTATGAAGTATAAATGGTAATGTTAAAGCACAGAACAAAAGGTAATAAAAGAGATTGAGTATACACAGTAAAATATCACGTATGATTTGAAATCTCAAAAATATAAGTACATGTGTATATATGAAAATTAAAATATCTATTCACATAGTGAAAGTAAAAATTTCTAGTACATGTAAATTTAGTTTATTCTCCAGTGTTATTCTCTACATAGTTTCATAGTGTAAAAGTAGATATAAAAATCGAACAAATAGGAAAAGTAGCATTCAAGACAACAGTCACCCTCAAACACACACATAAACAAAAAACGACTTTAAAGATGAATAAAAGGCAAGATAAGACATCATAAACACAAAAGGGTTGACAATAGGGCTTGGAACGGTCATTGGCACAGAAAAACAGGTTCTAGGGTGCACCAAACTCACTCTTACTCTATTGTCATTTCAATAAACGGGACGCTGTAATATTTTATATGATGTTATTGAAAAGCAACATTTTACTCAAATTCTTATATATTCTCGTACTTTTGGAAAATAATTACTCTAAATTGCCGATAATTACTGTTATCCACCACCGTCATACATCATGCTTATGTTTTATTTTACAATGTCAGGTGATATAAACCCTTTACGTATCTGCCATATATATCAAGTAAGACATATTATCATAGCGCTCAGCGGTTTCCTATATTAATAGCAGCTGTCGACTTCGATACTTCAATTTGAAGAGGTTTGAGTAAGACATATTACGCGTCTAAAATTTGTTGACGATTTCAATACATATGTGTGTAAAGTATATGGTTTGATTAATATAAGCTATAAACTGCGAACATATAGCAGAATAAAGGTTCGTCAAAAGTAGATATAAAAGCTTAACAGGAAATGCAGCATACAAGGATCACAGCTAGCCAAAAAGACACACAGAAACAAACAAAAGCTACAAAGATGAATCAAAGCAAGATATGACATCACACACATAAAGGGGTTGACAACAGGGCTACCGCCTTGGCAAAAATACCGCTGAGGGTTAATCCAGTTCTAAGGTGCACCATACCTTACTCTTACCATAGTGTCATCCCAATAAACGGCACAGTCTAAATAAAGATATCGAACACATTACTCTAGTAATAATCCTATTATACTACATGTATGAACAAGTTGTTTTTTTTGGAGACTGACGTTGCGTTGTATTATCTACGGTGTTTCCCGTTTATTTTGGGCTTTGTTGTCTCTATGAGAGTAATTCCCAGCGTCTGGTATTAATAATATATGTCGGTGTATTCCGTTTATTAAAATATATTTCCTCATTTATCTTAGATATACTGTAACCAAGTCTGAAAGTTTCTCTACACAATTATAGCTATACTTTGAAGCTCGACGTCGTTGTTTTAATTTAAAGGCAATTTTGTGCTTTGAGATAAACCAGCGATTCCCTTTAGGTGGTAATTATCTTTATTATATAGTTACTGGGCTTGGCGAGATGATAGGTTTATATAATAATGTCCCCCGATAAATACAGTGCAATATGTCAGTCTGCAAATACGAAATAGAGCTAAACAAAACTTGTTTTCGTTATCTCTATATCTAATTAAACAATTGAAGAAGGAGTTGTTTGAACAAATATTTGAAATTATAAACTCTAGTTAAGAAAGGCTATGCATACGTGAATGGTCTCTTAATGCCGTCTTAACAATCGATGTTATTATCACAATAATGTTCCCCTTAAATACAGTTTAAATGTCAGAGAGTGGTACTGTCTTGTGTGAAATACATAGAGAATATTATGTCAGTGCCTTTTACTATCAAGTTTATTAGGCGAGGCTTAGAAAACGAAGAATGGCGAGGCTCTGCCAAGCCATTCTTCGTTTTCGTGCCGAGTTTTGTTTTATGACGTCAGGCAAAGTTACGTGCATGACCTCAGATAACGTTACGTATAATAAACGCCGAGGATTCCGCATTGATTTGCTTTATTGGTCAGTGCCTAATTAAAGCAAAATTTAATAGGTCACCCCTTTATTAGGCAGAAAAGTGCATATCTGCATGATAAATTACTTGCTTGGTAAATGCTCTAGCTATCCCAGCAGATTGTCAATAAGTATGTATTATATGTGTTCCGCTTTGGAATGGAGTCAAATTCGTAAATGCACTTCGGTTATTGGATGACAACAATTATTGCATGTTATTTACATATTTTTACGTAAATTTGAATTTAAGTTCAATAATGTAAATAAAGTCCGTTTATATAGCATAACAATAGCTGACATCAAGTATCATGAATGCTGATTTGTTTGAAATAGTTTGAGCCTGTCAGAAGTAACTAAATCGTGCGAGTTGTATTATCTTCAAAAGGTAGATGACAAGTACTTATACACGTGTTACACGCGTAAACAGTTGTATGTTTTTATTAAATTAAACTAGGTATGACACGAGTTATTTGGTGAACATTTTAAACTTAAAGATAAATGACAAACTGGACGAACATTTGTAAGTGATATTTCAAGCCTCGGTAGCGCAATAGGTAGCGCGTCAGTCTCATAATCACAATCAAGCAGAGCAATCCTCACCAGGGGCAGACCATTTATAAATATACGGGTAAGCAAATATTAACATGTTTGAATATTAAATTTAGAAAGTTTTTAGCTATTCAGAATTTGAGATTCATTAGAAGGTAGCTGAGACACATAAGGCAAATTATTAAATTTAAAGCAACCGAAATTAGTGTTAATGCCATCGGACACTTTTGATAATTGCTAGTTTATAATTTCTGATATCAAAAAGTACTGCAGTGCAAATAAATGCTTAGCGTTTTATGTACATGTATGTCTTAATTCTTGTCGCGTCTCCCACTTTATTGTTTGTTCTGTTGTTGCTATGGCATCTGTCAGTTGATTGAGTACTTGATTTATGGCTTTCCAAGCTTTTTCATATATATATATATATATATATCATCATCATCTATGTGTTATGCAGATGTAGTTATATTGCCTACTTACAGCGCTGTTTTACCTTACGAAACAGAGGCCTGTAAAAGGTCTCATGCCAATTGAAAATGTCTTCCCAACTGCGGTAGAAATGTTCCCAAGCAGAAAGCAGTAGTCTCTCAGAAATTGAGAAAAATAATTAATTATGCAATGTGTTGTTGTCTGTTAAGTCATTTTTCACTGATAAATCAGAAGTTATAATAAATAATGGATGAAAATATAGATAAAGCATAGTATTGTGATATTTACTTAATTGATGAAATCTTACATCTTTCCCAAAATGAAAAAATACTCGATATTTTTTCTCAAAATGGACACGCCTGTGCCTCTTTCCAATTTTGTGGGAAAAGCCCTGCTACTAAGGCTACATTTGCTTGTTAGACAATATAGCTTGGAGGTGATTACTTTATTTACACTGTCCGTTTTATAGGGTTACAAACGGGTAAGCGTGACGTTCATTACTATGTGTTTCTCAACGTATTCATTTTTCTATAGCTTATAAAGAAAGATAAAATATCGGACAGTGAAAGCAGCATTCAAGGACGACAGTCAACCACCAAACACAAAAACAAACACGCAAACAGACAAACGAGAAGGCAAAAATAATAAAACAAATGCAAACGACATCACAATCACAAAAGGGTTGACATTAGGGCTACCGCCTTGGAACGGTCAGTGGCAACAAAGGCCACTGGGGGGTTTAAACCGTTTCTAGGGTGCACCAAACCTCACACTTACCCTACTGTCATCCCATTAAAACAGGACAGTGTAAATAAAGAAATCTCCGACATGATCTAATCTCTTACCAACAAGGCAGCATCAATAGGCAATATAAGTAAAACACAAATATGCTCGTGTAAATATAATACAAAAAACAATAGCCTAGAAAGCCACAATGAAGGTACTCAATGACTTGGCAAAAGCCAAGGCATCAAGAGAATAAACCATTAAGGGCACGACAGGAAAGATCATAGACAAACATCAAACGCCACCGTCCCAATGGGCTTTAGGTAGGCGTCATCATAGGGTCCACAGCCTGTCCGGTCATCGTACAATTAAAGAGGAAAGCATAGTGGCGAACTGTAAAAGGGTCCACCACCAAGCATGCAGTACGTTGCAAAATGATAGGGTCATAACCTCTTTTGATAAACTTTTTAACAAGTTTAACAAAGATAGTATGAAAGAGATCATGACCAAGAGTCTTGCGAAGTTTATAAATCACATCACCATAGAAGTCAGGTTGTGATAGTCCTTGTCGCAGAAGAGTCCTTAAATTACTTTTATATTTGGAAAGAAGATCAGGGTTACGATAATAAAATTGTGCAAAGGTTTTACGAAGTTTATGGTAACGGTAGCCCTGATTGGGTAGCTTTTTAGTTATACAAAGATTACGAATATTAAAGTCCTCAACTCGAGTACAATCTCTTGAAAAACGAATAAGTTGAGACACATACACCCCATAAGAAGTTGCTCGGGGAACATCCCCATCCAAGTGGGGATAATTAACATTTTCAACACATGTAGGGTATATATGACGGTATATTTCTTGTGGTGGAGGCAGACCACCCATTTATCATTTTTCAAGTCGAGTCGAGATAAAGACTTTAATATTCGTAATATTTGTATTTTTAAAAATTTACTCCCTCAGGGCTACTGGTACTATAATCTTCGAAACACCTTTGCAAAACTGCATTATCATAACCCCGAATTTCTTTTAAAATATAAAAGTAATTTGAACACGTTCATAAAATCTTTAAAAATTAAACTTGTTAAACATTTTATCGAAAGAGATTATGACCCTATCATTTTGCAACGCACTGCATGTTTAGTGGTTGACCACTTAACAGTTCGATGTTATGCTTTCCTCTTTGATTGCGCGATGACCTGACATTTTATGGACCCTACGATGACGTCTTCCTAAATCCTGAGAGAACGGTGTCAATAATAAGCAGGTGAACATTTGTGTTTTCATTTTGCCAACGTAGAATGCTGTTATGTTATTACCTTATTAACACTAGTGGATTTATTAATATCATTAAAAGCAATGAAAACATTTGTATTTATTTTCCATAACTTTGTTTCTTATAGACATATACGAGTGTATATCTCTGCTGTTTACATATACTCACAAAACAGTAGCCACTTTTTTGCTGGTATTCCCCTAGGCCAGCTTTTGAGGGCGTAGGACAGCTTGAACAGCGCTTTAATTAAACAATGTTTGATGTTTTTAAGCACACTGCACTGAGTACTATATATTCCTCTAAACAGTTTCAAATTTTGCCAAGCAATACGCTATGGAAACTTTAAATGGACGTAATTTGATGATTTTTGATATAATCAAAAGCTGCTACCTAAACAATCGGTATACTTCAAAAGCAACGTATAGAATATATTGTCTTGGACAAGTTAAGGTAATGTTTGTAGATTTTATGTGTTTTTACCAAAAATGTATTGTTTAAGAAAATGAAGATTACTCCCTTGTGTATTGAACTTTTCATTGTATTTGGACTATTTATGGAGGTCGATCTAATTATTCAATATGCATCATTTATGATTTCCTGTTTTGCTGTCAATATAATAAAGGAAAGAAAATGGGGTACTTTTTATTTTTGTTCCGTATATATTCAATATGTTTATATATGTATTGCCTTAATAGCGTGTCAGGGTGTTTCCCTCTATATAAGTAAATGCAATAGAGTCAACGCTATTGTGTTTGTGATGTCATATGTTCCCTTATATTCATCTTTGTAATTAGTGTGTGTTTCTGTACGTGGTGTTGGTTGCATGTGGTCCCTGAATGCCATATTTCCTGTTCATCTTTTTTATCTAATTGTTGGATGTCTGCTTTCTGCCAGTGATACACTTCCTGGTCCAAGTGTGCATCAATTTGTATTTATTATAGCAATTTGAACACAAGTGTGTCATCAATATCATGACTGTACGCAAAACAAGCTTCAAATCCATAAACAGTAGATATAGATGTAACGTACTGTGGTGTACTTGTAATATATCGTCGATATATACATTAACAAACGAGACGTGGACCAGCGATTTAATTTTCTCTTTGTGTTTGATACAGTGCTGGCCTACGATGCATTTGCATTGGGGTGGTGTTGTTTTTATAGGGCCTTTCTCTCATTTTTGACTTACACGAATCAATCTTTGTACACATTGGAACATGGCGTTGTGAAAAATAACAAAGCTGAGATCTAGCAGATCGTTATACAGATAATATTATTTCAGTGCCTTTTACTATCAATTTTATTACAGAGAACCAGTGCGTATCAAAAGGGAGAGTGTGCCAGAAATTTCACTGATTAGCTATAATAGCAATACAACCATTAATTTTATCACAGACATCCTAGTTGACCATACGTGGTCCATAAGGTCAATGTAGAGGAACTTTAACCAGATGTGAACATTTTAAACTGTTTAAATCTATGAATCCGTTTGTGCATGTTTGTATCATTTATACAAATACATGGGTACAGGAACGTTTCATATTAACGTTCCTGATGGTTAAGAATATGTAATAGATAGAGTTTGGTCTCAGCGAATTAGCTTATTTAAACACCGAGATGTTTAAATAATCAACGAGTTGAGACCAGACTCTATCTTTTTTGTAGTATGGTGTACTTAGTAACACTGTGACGTCATAGTGACCGTTCTCTACGGTATAGCCACGCCCCTTTAGTTACTCTAAATTAAACGACTTAATTCTCTGTATTTATCAAAGGAAATGTCACCGACAATGCTACAAGTGTGAGATGAACTTGCAAAAAGATGAATATGGAAGCTAAAATGGAATAAAGGTAAGATATATAAAATTATATATAAAGACAGACTTATTACTTAATATACATTGCAGAGCGATTTAGCAATCTGAATCCCATTCAGACATTGTCTACTTGATATTACTTGAGCAAGTTATACATGTTTTTTAGAGACACTCCAAATAAATATCATATGCAGGTATGCAAAAAAATACGGGTGATTAAATATTGTTTATTTTCTAAATTTTGAGTTTTATAATAATTACATGTATTGTGTTGAGAAAGAAACGTGTACAATACTTTTTAAGATGCACACCTTATATTATTTTACCTTTCAAAACAACAAATTGAATCAATATTTTAAGTATGGCCTGCTGCACAGTAAATGGGCCATTTCAGTTAGCATCAGAGATCATCAGAGATAAAAATAACAGTGTGAATATCCCTAAAATTTTGATTGTATACATATCATAACATACTGAAATCAAGAAAAGATATGTTTTTTGTCCAAAAAAGTATCGGATTGGAGACGGACGTTACATACAATCACATTTTCATTACAAGGATTGACAAGCAAGCAATGTTTTCATGTTTGCTTGCTTTTATTTAATATAACTTATCACATACACTAGCAATAAACAGATATTCTAAAAAATAGTTTTTTAGACGTGTAAAGACCGAGTGCATACATTTGTAATATAACGACATTTATTTTCTGTTATGAAGATGTTATTAAATTAGCCTCATTATGTCAAAAACTAAAACTCGATACAAATACCATACACAAACTATGTTGTCATGTATTTAATGGTTGTGTTCCAAAATATAGTGTCTTTTAAATATGTATACATTGCGGCGGACATTACATTAACTGAGGACACCATTCCGCCAAGTAATTTCACCATTTCTTCCAAATTAACATTAACACAGTTGTAATTTTGATGTAGTTCATAAAACAAATTACATTTTATGTATAAATACTGCTTAAATCTGAAAAAAAAAGTTATTAAACCAATATTGTTAGAAAGAGTCCTTCTTAAAGTTATACAAGGCAATCTTGAACTATTTACATTAAGGTATCTAGATGTATTAATCCAGTAACGTTTTAACTAATCCTGCTTGCATTTAGTAGAGTAAAACAAATATAGTTTTAAAATTCTTTGTTATTCTACCATATGTTTAAATATATTATTGGGAGAAGCGTCTCCGTGGCCGAATGGTTGACGACGTTGCGCTGTAAACCTTCGCCTCTCACTGCTGCGGGTTCGAATCCCACTGGGAGCTCGACTTTTAAGTGAGGAAGTGTCGAGTCTTACGGATGACGGATGTACAGTACTGGTTCTACTCAGGATAAATGGGTGGTCTGCCTCCACCACAAAAAATCGACCGTACATACCTTACATGTGTTGAAAATGGCGTAAAACATCATACAAACACACACATATCATATTGGTGCAATATATTCAGCAGTTAGTAATAAGTAAAATCATATTTTTTTCCAGATGGTATTCGAAACAGATTTCTCCGGAATCCAAAGATTCATGACTTTCAAAATAGACAATTTGTGAAAATAATTGATTTTATCAACTTTCTGAAATTGAACCACAAACCCACTGACACCGCAATCAAAAAGTTAAATATTGAGCGCGCTTTTAAGCACACAATAATAGAAATTAATTATAGCGCTGCAGTTAGTGTTCACGCCATCCTGTCGTTTGTGTTGGCTCATGTTGGCAGTTTTAAAATCTGCCTAGATATCACAAAGGAAGTTGACAGTCACATAGTTTCAAACAGAAAATCAACACTCGATTTGTCAACTAAAGACCTGTAGGTTACAATTATTAAAAGCAAAATCACAAAGACAATCAGTACACCAGAAAATTAAATCAAATTGATATTAATGAAGAATCGATTACTACGCTTAGACATATTTGTTTGTTCAAGCACCATTTTTGTGTGTCAAACTCGATCGATATTTCAAATGAAAGTTATGAAAGTGTATTGGCTAAAAGGTGGGAGTTTTTCCAAAGAATTTCAACTACAAAGAAAATATCTCTAAATTTCCACACAAATGCTAAAGATACAATTGCAAGGAGGGTTCTGCGCAAAAACTACAGGAGATATCCAGTCGGGAATAACTGTGAGCGCCAATTGCGTACATGTTCCGGATGTACTGGAGACACAGTTGTCAGCTATATTTCCCGATGAAAGTGACATCAGCAATATCGTCTGTGTTGATTGTACAAACGTGTGTTTACATGTACCATCCATCCACGTTTATGTTGAAACGACTTCAAGTGACAGATTATGCAACATGTGTCAGTTCATATTTGGCAAGGAAGCATAATTGCGTGTGTAGAAATTGTCTTTTTTGAAAGGGACAGTGTTCCTTACTTTGGTAAAAATCAGAGTGATAAAATGCGTTTCAAAATGCGTGATGATAACACAATGGGAAAATTGAAAGAAAGTGTTCTGTACTGCTGGAAAAATACTATTACTGAAAATAGTGAATATAACTGTGAAAATCCAAAATGTTCCGAGTATTTTGAAAGCAGTGTTCTCAAGCCATTGCGGATTGATTCTTTCAACATACTGACCGAATAGTATGTTGACACACCTTTGGTCAGTCAAATTATACTTGAGCCATATGTGAATCACAAAACGTTGAATGCATCTGGAAACAAAGAAGTATTTTTAAAATCAAAACTTATGAAATTGTATGGGGTATATGATGCCTTACTTCATACATCAGACAGAAAGTATTGTGGCATTTTACAAGATATCAACACGCATGCATTATCAATGAACTATCAGTCAGTAAATACAGTATTCAATGTGACATCAGCTGCTGGAGCAACACAGAGCTTGAGAACAGCCGAATACAAAATTAAGACAAAGGCTACCTGTGAGCTGTGTTACTACAACACATATCTGAAAAAATAGCCGTTGACATATGACACTTTGGCAGGACCCAGTCAGTACAAGGGCATTTAAGAGAATGTGTGGTAATTCTTTGTGTGAATGTGTGGTTAAAGTATCACAGCGATCCAGATCCTGATGAAAGCAGATCTCAACAAATGTGTACATTGCCAATCACTGTAAAAGGGCTACCATTGAATTCAAAGGAGTTAGAAACATGGCATGATAGTGAATGTAATGGATTGCAGTATTGTAACTGCATGCAAGACCGGACACTCTGCAAAGACGACGTCAACCAGATAATTCTGAAACTGTCAGCGACTGAATCAAAATCCATGGAAGCATTGCAGAAACTCAATACTTGGGGTTATACACTTGCATAGAGAGATATAATTGAAAGTAAGTTTGAATGATATTATGCTATTGTTACAAATGAACAGTAAATGGAGTATTGATGCCATCAGTGTGCATTATAAATTTCAAAATATTAATACTGATAGTATGTTTAACATGAAATAAGTACTGTTTACCTACATATAGAACTTAAACATAACAAATGAACAACACAAACTTTCTATTACATTTTTAAAGAATCTAACCCTCCAAATAATGGCAAAATTGCACTACAAAACCGTTTCTCAAAACTCAAGCCAGGTATTCAGGTCATACAATAATGTATATGCGCCGATCAAAAGCATAGGTTTATTCAACGGTTTTTAAAATATCCATGATTGAATATGCGTAAAATAAAGTATTAGTAACTCTTAATTCAACGCTCCAGTTTTGGGGTTTGGGCTGGCTGGTTAAAGCAGTGTATACTGTGTCTCTAGAGTTAGGATTCTCAGAATAGGTAAATTATATATATATCTCTTGTATTTAAAGAAATATGCTTATCTTTTTAGATGGGAGTCATTTGACTTCGCCCCACATCGCAAATATCGAATATAACAGCTTTGACGTTAACATAGAGCTGGAAGAGTCCTTTGCCTCAATGCAGTTAGAAGTTAGCATAGCAGAACCGAACCAGGGAGTTGATGAAAACATTCCACAGATATATAATTTGTTTTCATATGTAACAGGGTTCAAGTGCATTGTAAATAATCAATTGCAACATGCGTCATCGACAGCTTAGTTAACAGGGTTCTAGCACAGTAAGCTATAGGCCATGATTTCGAATCCCTGTTGAGACACTATTTTGGAACCTCCGGCGGAATACATACATTTATTTAAATTTGTTCCAATTATTGAATATACCCAGTAAATTAAAGGACATTGTTATTCTATGCAACTGGTTGATGTCTTTTTAAGTTAAATGTAATGTAATTATATATACTTTTTCAGTTGTCAGTTGACAGAGGTTCAGGTCTAACAGGTTTCATAACCAGTGATCATATCCCACTTGACGAACCAGCTACAGAAGAACTAGATGACGTTCAAAACATAGTAGACTTAGAGATTGAAGGCATACTAACCATTGAAGACGTAGATTCACACTCAGATGTAGATGACATGCTGCCATTAGAAGAGTCTTTCATTGAGCAACTGATTTTTGGAAGTGACAACGAGGCAAAAGCTGAATCAGACACTGCAGAGGAAACTAACTGTAGTGATACATTTAGCAATGGCGATTATGAAAAAGACTTCAATAAATTCTTACATTCGTTGGTGTTTGTACAATATAAACAACCAGCATCCATATATCCACCTCCAGCAGTTGGCAGATGGCAGAGATGACGACATTCACAAGCTACAAGAAATATTGGATGACATTGTACAGAAAACAGACAATATAGAGTGTCAAAAGAGAGTATTATTTGCTCCTGACAACAAAATCGGAGCAAACCTTCTAAAGCTTCAACAAGTTAATGGAAAGTACAGGCAAATTCTTGCGGAATATCCTGTTCTGCATCTAAGAAAATCAAAAATTACAATTCTGATCAGTGCATACAAAGATGCAGGTCTTCTTCAGATTCTGAAGTATATGAGAGGTGAGGACTTCTCAGAGTGGAAGAAACTAATCTCGGCTGAAAACATTGACATAGCCGCAAATTACAACCGGCGAATGGCTATAGGCCTACATATGTCATTTATGTGCAAGTACATGCAGCTAAAAACACCAGCTGAAGAAGCTGAAATCGAAGAAGATGTGTTAAAACTGGAGAAGCTAGATTATTACTGGGAGGACTTTAGTGCATTCATGAAAGAGGGAATAGCGAAAAATGGAACATTTGCTTTGCACGCTGAATTCATGATGCATTGTGATGAGATGTGTGCAATTTCTCTAGCTGAACGGCTAGGGTGTAAAACAGGTTATAACCTTCTACTTGCAGCTGTGAAGTCATCACTTCCGTTCTCATTCCTACATGGGGCATCATCATATTCAGCTTTTTCCACCAGTCTGCTACACGAGCACTTCAGATGTGTACTTTAATTCCAGAGCATGAAACACACATTATTTTCCACATCAAACAAAGGAATTGATGCAGATTTTGCTCCTGAGTCTCAACGGGAAATGGATCACCGAGATGTCCTGAATGCGTTCCGTACAGGTTCAACAACGTCATCTGTAGTCACACGAATGTCATTGAATGACTTTCTGAACAAAGTTCATGAAACAACATTTAAACATATCTACATGTACCAGAACATGACCAAGACTACAGACTATTTGCTGAGTCTGAAATTGACATCCACCGATGTCAAGTATATATCAAGACTCATTTTACGACAAGATGGCATATCAACAACTGAAGATACAAATATCTATAACGTATAGGACCAATACTTCCAGACGATATCCTCGACATAAAAACCACCGAGATAGGACATCATCTTATTAAAAGATTTATAGCTAGATCAGAACTGTTAGATGCTCTAAACGTGATGAGCCAGATCTGTCCCTAGATAATGGCCCTAAAGATTTGTTGTTTTAAATGAAGAAATCTATAAAAGCGACAACAGTGAGAAGAGTAGGATTGAAAATAAAAGAGATGCAAACGTCAACAAAAGACATAAAAGAGGAACAAAGGAAGACAATTGTTAGAAAGGAAACTAAACAGATCGATTGTCTCACTTCAGAAATGAATGCGTGTCAGGCACTAGTAAAACCGGATTGCTCAAAACCAAAAGTTATGAAGTCCGCTGGAATAAAAAAAGCTCTTGGAAATGTTCTACAAAATGCTATACAAGAGCAAAAAGGAAAAACCGACACTGACCAGTTGAAATTGTTAGAAGAGAAACGATTAATATACACTGGCAAAAAACTATGCCACAACATATTTCACAGTCTGTTAAAGCTGCAACAGTAGAGTTTGTCGGTGTTAAGTTTAAGACCAGTGTATCAACTGGAACCAAATATCTCAAATACGACCAAGACGTAGTGATAACAAGAACATTGAGAATGCTTCCAAATATACATCAACTTGCAATATTTGAGGAAAAATATAGCTTCACACCAGATGACTTTAAATCAGTAACAAGATCTCAACGAAAAATAACAAATCAGCTTGCCATAACGCATCTTCGAACCGCCGACGAAATGATCTCAAGCAATAACTTCGACAAAGCATCGGTATCCTCCACAAATGAGGGCAAAACAATTATAAGCACATACCTAGCAAGAAATATTGAAAACTTACAGATTAAAGCAAATATAACATTGGGCATTGATAGTGAATTTCATGTTTTTGACAACAACATAGAACCAAGAAAGATATATACCACACCCATTAGAGCGAGATTTACGGAAACAAAAGGACTAGAAAATGTTGAAATGATAAGTGACATAAAGCAGTGTAAAGGAGAGGCAGCAATGTCACAAATAGACTGGCTGATGGAGTATGGAAAAATTCTAAAGGATCGGAATGCTTTGCTAGTATGGTAACATCTGGAGACATAGATGCTGTGGTCTTACACCTCTTTGTTGTTGCATATATGTGGCCAAATATACGTGGTAGCAGTGGACCATGCACAAATGAAGTGTTTGTTGTACTATAGAAGCCTGGAGGTACACTAGATATATTCAATATAACAAGAATATTGAATGTCCTAGAAAATGGATGACAAGATAAGTTTATGAAAATGAAGTTATCACTAGCTTTGAGTCTCGTTGGAAGAAATGACTACCTTCCAAAATTCTATGGAATATCACATGCTACAACAGTTGACATGTTCTTGGAGCACCAGATATTCAGAGATGAACTGTTCAGATTTCATAAAGATAACGAGACATAATAAGTGACAATTTCTGTTGAAGGCTGTGTCTATAAAGAATTTATAAAATACATATATACACCAAAGAGGTTAAATCCAGAACATTTTGATTTTGAAGAAATAAGACAACTACCCCAAAAGCAGAAAAATCGTTGAAAAATCCCCAGTTATTGATGTCTCCAGCAAGTGCCAATGATCAGTTAGCAAAGAATGTAGACTGACCAGCACTAACATGTTATTCCCAGAACCATCCAAGCCGGGTCGCAGACAAAAGTGTGAATATTATTGTATAAAGTAATAGTATTATGACATACCCAATTTTCATTAAATACTATCTTAGAAACTGGCATTTGCATGTTTGAATTATTTGCACGGTAAAAAGAATCTAAAAAGAAAAAATACAATTTAAATGACATTGATGATCGATCCAAAAACATATACATATACCAAAATTAACGTTTACCCAGCCTTTTTAAGCAGTCGGTTGCCTCAGATTATCAAATACTTCCAACAATTATTCATGAACATTACCCAGCCTTTTTAAGCAGTCGGTTGCCTCAGATTATCAAAAACTTCCAACAATTATTCATGAATATTACCCAGCCTTTTTAAGCAGTCGGTTGCCTCAGATTATCAAATACTTCCAACAATTATTCATGAAGATTTTACTACCAGCGCTCTTTATGATTAAGAGCCTTATCTATATAAAGACTTGATAAACATTGTCGCAGGATGTCCCTAGTGGTTGGGGCTAACTCAGGAAAGAATCAATGACGGTGAATGCATTTACATAAGTTTAATGCAACTTTTATAATATGTTTTAATATAAAATATTAAATAATTTAAAATATGTTAAATATAATTATAATTTGTTATTTTACTTGTTAAATAATTTAAAATATGTTAAATATATATACAATTATCAAAAAAACAAGCGAATACACAGATGAAATATGAACGTTTAAGACGTTCTTAGTATTATCACAAATACTGAGTGTGTCGACTGATTATATACGACACTAAAGTGTTGTTAAAGTTATAACAATGTTGATGTTAACACGAATTATGATCTAGCGCGGTAACTGTGATGCGCGAGAGCTCATGAATATGATGATGCGCTAATCCAATGCGTGATTGTCATCAAATGCCTTCTATTAGGGTTGATGACGCAATATAATGATAACGGGCCCACCTCGTGTCCCGGGGGTTGTCGATTCTATAACCTGGCCATGTTGCACAGGTACGGGGACCGTCTCCACCGCTCATGACGTTATATGTTGATTCTAGTACGACAAAAGTTCATAAAATAAATACTGACCACATATTGTCTGTGCATTTCGCCGTCCCCATCTGCTCCAAACAAAGCAACTATCGAGCAATCCCGGCCAAAACTAGAAGACAATGGATTTTATAGCAAACGTTACGCCCAAACCATTATTTCCCAGTTCATTCCGTGACATACGTGGCTTTAGTGCAGTATGGCGGCTGTAAAAAGTCTCCCCGTGCTACGAATCAGTAGTGTTATTTTTTACTGGTCCTTTGGGACCGACGAGCCCAATCTGTTTGGCTTTGAAGTAGAATACCGCTTATGCCGGTGCTAGGGGGCGTGAGAAGTGTTGCTTCTTTCATTACTTCTCATGAACAGACTCAATAAAACCGAGTCTGCTGCTTTATTCTCTTAATTGTGTTTGTTGCTCTCAAAGGATCACCTTTATCAGTATTTATTGACATTCACACTAGCGTTCGTTTAGTGCAGTGTGGCGGCTGTAAAAAGTCTCCCCGTGCTATGAATCAGTAGTGTTATTTTTTACTGGTCCTTTGGGACCAACGAGCCCAATATGGGTGGCTTTGAAGTAGAATACCGATTAAGCCGGTGCTAGGGGGCGTGAGAAGTGTTGCTTCTTTCATTACTTCTCATTAACAGACTCAATAAAACCGAGTCTGCTGCTTTATTCTCTTAATTGTGTTTGTTGCTCTCAAAGGATCACCTTTATCAGTATTTATTTAATTCGCAGCATTAAATTCTACACGAAAGGACCCTTACACAATTTTGTCTCTTTAAAGAGATAGACCTATACTTTTACATGCATTAGTCCAAAACTAAACTTATTAAACGGCCCTTCCGGACTCCCTCTGGCGGCTACTTAAAATGTGCACGCTTTTACGTGTTACCTGAATATATCATGGACATTGTGAATTGGTTTCAATTGGATTAGGGTGTAACTAACAGGTGCTTACAAGTGATATGTACGACCAATACGATCTACCCGTGACATTTTGTGACAACACTTCTATTCTCTCTTTATCTAGTTCTACCATCTCTTTATCCGACTCTTGCTTCTCCTTTACTAATCTACTTTCTAATTCTAGCTTCCCTTTATCATCATATTGCTTCTCTTTAGCTAATCTACCTTCTAATTCTAGCTTCTCTTTATCATTTCTACTTTCATCATCTCGCTTCTCTTTAGCTAATCTACTTTCGAATTCTAACCTATCTTTCTCAGCATCTCTTTCCTTAAGTCTAAATTCCCTTTCCCTAGCCTATTCGTCTATAACAAAGGTTATAAGCTCCTCTCCAGTATACCCTATCTCCTTACACATATCCGTAAGTTCCTTTATGGACGTCATTATTTAGACATTGTGGAATACTCACTACAATAACTACAATACCCAAGTCACTAATAATTCTACTCTACTAACTACTAATGGTAAGTCACTGTGTCCTAGGCATCATCATAGGTCAAGGTACATACACATTTGCACTAGCGCTAACTACTAACGGTTATGTATAGATAGTATCTAGCTTCCACAAAACATATACAGTACATAAAATATCTATGTTTGATATTGGACATAAACCTTAAACATTCATAGAAATGTGTATTGCTAGGTTCCCACTATCACGATTCGCGGCATGATTGAAATCGTGGTCTTTATCGTGGACTAATCGTGGTGATCCTATCAGATCTTATCAGATCTTGAGGTCAGTCGTGGCAATCGTGTTAATCGTAGAACATTTTTGAATGGTTCAAAAAAAATTCTACGATCAACACGATCAATTGTCAATCGGGATCATCGTATCAGATCGTATTGCATCGTAACAAAGCGCGACAGATCGCATCTAATCGTGCTTCCAAATCGTGCTGATCGGGATCGATCTTTTAGACAAGACAAACACCACGCTCTGTTGAGATGTGTGGCGATCTCCCAAGATCTGTCACGATCTGTTACGCTCTGTCGGGTCCCATTGCTCAAGACCTAACACGAATGACTCACGAGCAGATAGGAGTTGATACGAGAAGATGCGAGTAAATGCGAGTAGATACGAGTAGTTACGTTTTTACACGAACGCTCACGATCTGTTACGAGTTCTCGTGCCCATATATATTTTCCGGACAAGATTTAATGCGTCTCATTCCGCGATCTATTCTTGAAGAGAGCACATCTTAGTAACCTGCCTTTGCTAGTAATTTTTAGAGCCTTTGAGAGATGCCACGTTGTCATCATCCGCAACTCCTGCCATCATCAATGGTTGAGGGTTGTAGTGTTCACTCTGTAAAAGTTCAAGAAACAATGAAGTCCATGGTCAAATCGTGATCACCCTCGATCATGATCGTAAAAGACATCGCGACCACAATCGTATCCTATCGTAACGGAGCGCATCGGTTCGTGATGAACGTATCGGAACGTATCGGAACGTATCTGCACGTACCAGATCGTCCCAATTCGGGGAACCCGATCGTGATGCTCGTGTCAGATCGAGACCCAATCGTGGACTCGATCGAAACAATCCTATCGGAACGTATGTGATCGTATCTGAACGGGAGATCAGACCGTGACAGATCGTGACACCTGAAATTGACAAATCGTGACCATATCGCATCCGAGCGCAACAAATCGTATCAGAACGTATCGACTCGCATCACCTCGTATCCAAACCAGAAATTTCAGAGAAGTTCCACGATCAGCTACGAATGGCCAATCGTGGCGTTCGTAACGGATCGCACGACAGTGGGAACCTAGCAGTAGAACGTCTTTTTTGCCAACCTCACTGGATACTATTGGTATAACAAGTGAGGTAAAACAAACACCCAACTTATGGAGTAAAAAGTGCCTCAGACCCAATCGTGTAGACCAATGCGACCTCGTGCCAAGGAAAGAACGTACAAAACAACAGTTCCCTACCCTTGTCATGTCTTGACTTGTCTTCCAAGCTGTGGCCGTGATCGTCTACAGTCGCCTTGATGGGTCAGAGGGTGGTACACTTTTCTAAAATGATAAGTAGAGATTTAGTTCATCATAATAAAGATCACTTATTGATTCTTTCCCTCCGTAGTTGCCCAAAATCTCACTACTCTGAAAACCAGTTGTCGCAGGATGACCCTAGTGGTTGGGGCTAACACAGGAAAGAATCGATGATGGTAAATGCATTTACATAAGTTTCATGCAACTTTTAAAATATGTTAAATATATATACAATTATCTAAACTAACAAGCGAATACACAGATAAAATATGAAAAGACAGTTCTCATGAACGTTTAAGACGTTCTTAGTATTATCACAAATACTGAGTGTGTCGACTGATTATATACGACAATAAAGTGTTGTTAAAGTTATAACAATGTTGATGTTAACACGAATTATGATCTAGTGCGATCACTGTGATGCGCGAGAGCTCATGAATATTTTGATGAGCGAATCCAATGGGTGATTGTCATCAAATGCCTTCTATAAGGGTTGATGATGCGATATAATGATGGTTAACTTCAACTGAGGTTGTGGAAGATGTTCCTCCAGTGAGGAAACATCAAATCTAACCGGATGTCGTAACCGCCAACCAAGATGGCGCCGTCCACTGAATACAAATGTACGATAAAAGATCATAAAATTAATACTGACCTCATGTTGCCTGTGAATTTCGCCGTCCACTTCTGCTCCAAACAAAGCAACTATCGAGCAATCCAGGCCAAAACTAGAAGACAATGGATTTTATAGCAAAGGTTACGTCCAAACCATTATTTCCCAGTTCATTCCGTGACATACGTGGTTAAATTCGCAGTATTAAATTCTAAACGAAAGGACCATTACACAATTTTGCTCTTTAAAGAGATAGACCTATACTTTTACATGCATTAGCCAAAAACTAAACTTGTTAAACGGCCCTTCCGGACGCCCTCTGGCGGCCACTTAAAATGTGCACGCTTTTACGTGTTACCTGAATATATCATGGACATTGTGAATTGGTTTCAACTGAATAATGGATTAGGGTGTAACTAACAGGTGCTTGCAAGAGCTATGTACGACCAATACGCTCTACCCGTGATATTTTGTTCCCTCATATTAAGATTGTAGATATATCAAGGGTAGCAACCTACGTCATGCGCACGCGCCAAAACGGATCCGTTTGCATACACGGAAGAGCTGGTAAGTGGATTTTTTATTAAGATTTACAAAACATTTGGTAAATTGACAATGCCCACCGTACCGCTTGGATTAGAAGGCTGTTATTAAACCTTAAATAAACTGTAAATTCCCAACCGTTTGTTTGTTTACTTCGATACAATGGCATATCCACCAAAATGTAAACGGTACCCGGCTTTGAAATGAGTTTGTATCGAAGTAAACTGACACACGGCTGGGAGTTTATAGCTTATGTAAGGTTTTCATAAAAACCTTCTCATCCATGTGGTCCGGTAGGCATTGTCAATCAATCAAATGTTTCGTATATCTTGGTAAACATCCACTTATTAATTACCGCTCCCCTCCCGAATCGAGCTTCTGTGTATGTAAACGGATCCGTTTTAGCGCGTGCGCGTGGCGTAGGTTGCTACCCTTGTATATATGTATTACATATGTTAGTACGTTAATTTGTTAACTATGTATTCATATGTTTGTAACTTTATTATCCTCTATATTGAGAGTCGGCCTTCATAATGACATTTCAATTATTAATCAAAATTAGCAATTTTGTATTTTAATTGGTTAATTATAACACCACTATTTAGGCTGGTTTCAACGCATGACAAAATATAATGTCCAATAAAATGTACTGATTTGTATAACCATGCACATGCTGAAAATGATGAGTGTATGTCGCTTTAATTTTATATGGTTCATATTACACATTTTAGACAGTCCATTGCTACTGAGTTAAGAAACATATAGTCGAAGCATACAGACAGAGGAGGAACGCTATATTACTCGTACATGTACATGTATCTGTAATCAAAGTGTGTATACAATGTACATGTGCATGTATCTGTAATCAAAGTGTGTATATAATGTACATGTTCATATACATGCATCTGTAATCGAAGTGTGTATATAATGTACTTGTACATGCATCCGTAATCGAAGTGTGTATATAATGTACATGTACATGTATATGTTTTCGAAGTATGTATATAAGGTCCATGTACACATATCTGTAACAATGATGTTACTAATTTGAAAGGCGTATTTTTGAAATAGTCTATAGCTGGTTATATATTCAACATATATTTGATAAATCGAGTATACATTGTATTTGAACAAGTAAACATGCAATTTCAAAATGTTAATAATTCAAGAAAAAAATGGAATGCGAAAACAATTATAAGCATATATTTAATACATATAAAACAAAGACAATGTCCTGTGAAAACAATGAACTCAACTTATTTATACTAATATAAACCATTATTTGTATTAGATATACATTTCTAAATCTTGATCCAAATTGTTCTTATCTGTGTTTGATCAGGCTAATCAGTTAGCATTATTTAAAAGTCTTCATCATGACCCCTGCATTGTTGCAGGTGCCTTCTCGCTCATATCACTGGAGCAGTGGCAGAACAACTATAACGTGGCTCCAGCGTAAATGGAGTGTCTACAATAGAATTTTCAGCAACTCTGCAGTTCAGGGTCTAGAGAAGTTTCTAGACCCGTTTTCAATATTTTATCTCGATGTACATGGAGGATGAGCCTGGCATGTACATTCCTGTTAGGCGCCATATAACCTTTCATGTGTTGGTGAACCTTAAAACCCCAATGAATTACCACCATGCAGTGTTATCTGATCTGCTGTGCTCAGCTTGATTATTACCCTCTAATAGGTTACAGGTCATTAACACATTTGTGGCATACTCTGCCTTTAGATAAGCATTGGCTCACTGAGAGCCGTTTCCATACAATAATGAATAGCACTGAATAAACTTGATAATAAAAGGCACTGACATAATATTCTATTTATCATGTAGAGTATCCACATTCTCTGTAGGAATTACTATTATTATCTATTTCGCGGAATGTTACTCTTATCGAGGACGCCACCATGTTTTGTTTTTGTTTGTTTCATGACGTCAGATAACGTGACGTACATGACGTCAGAAAACGTTACGTACACAAAACGCCGAGGGATTCCGCATTGCTTTGCTTTATTGGTCAGTGCCTAATAAAGCAAAGTTTATTAAGTCACCCATTTATTAGGCAGAAAGGTGCATACCTGCATGATAAAATGTTCGACGTGTATACCATGTATACTATATAAGACATATACGCGTAAAACTTGAAAGTGCTCCCAGCAATTTACCAGTGAAGCGAACGTGTAGTTGCTCAATCTAAACTAAGTCAATTTTGGTCTGCGTTAGCTTAATGTTTGAAGAGAACCTGATATCATATGTGTATTAGCTGTTACAGACGTGACGTAAGTGTCTGTTTAACGCGATGTTTTGCATCGTATTTGATGCCAAAGAATAACGTAAAATTGTATTATTTCATTACAGTTTTACTCAGTTTGGAATAATCGTGCTTTGTGTTATTTTTTTGTATTTCAAAATCATAGTATGGTGCAACTACATGGCTTACATATTACATGATATTAACAGCTTAATATGAACTTACACATTTACAATATATATATTCATGAACATTAGCTCTGCAGGTTTCTAAAGGCTTATACGTGTTGGCTGCGACTATATCATCACAAACTGCAGTATCTTGACACACACTTATCTTCTGATCTATTTTAAAATTGTAAACGTTTGATGACAATACGGAAAGACTACTTAATATGTTCCTTAACAAGTAGAATGACGTGACATAGACTCATGTTCTAGACTATTTCAAGATTTAAGCATTCGATATGCATCATTACGGCATTCTGAATTGGTGATTGGCATTCGCGTGTTGCCAATAAAGCACAAACTTAATCATATGACTTTCGTTATTTTGTTATATTCTCAATAACTTATTAACACGTGTAGACTATTATAATTGTCATCTTAATGTCATTGGCGTTATGATACATGTCTTAAATTTGATACGCGATACAACGTTAATGTAGAATGTATAACGTTCTACGTATGGCTTCGTAATTGCAACCATTAATTGAGTTTGATCTTGGACACATTTCTTTCTATACTGAATCTTAACATGAATTTTAGCATACAGTTCCTTATATTGTTGCACATCAATAACTACACACGCGAAGCATATCTTTATTATGTCATTAACATGATTAAGTGCTCTTAGTTTTTGACAAATGTTCACAGTTAACAGATCATTGTTAATTTGGTTTTATTTCAAAGTTGTCTTTTATTAACGTCAGAATTCTAATTTAAAAACATGTTTGAACGTTTCAACAAAATAATTCATGATCTGGGCCACAATAAGTGTGTATATTCGGGGTCGCGACAATGACTGAATGGCGGTTTTCAAGTTGAAACAGTTAAAGCACAGATATTACTTTGAAGAAATACATTCTATTTATAGATTTTGAATTTTAGAATTAAAAGGGGTCGTGTATGTAAACAATTACTGTCTTAAAATGTGCATGTCCAGCCAACCTCAAATGCTGGATAAAAATCCGGTGTCGTTACAAGTTACTACAAATAGAGAAGTAGGGTTATTTGGAAATGATACTAAATTAAATATGTTTCTTATAATTTTCTGTTAAGCATACGTTTTAGAAGAAAAATAAGATTTTTAAGAAAAATCCGCTTAATGACATGCATCTGACGAAACAAAAAAGATAATACGACTCTTAATATCGTTTAATCGCAGTAAACACGTCAGAGAAAGATAGGGTGATGTCTTTTTAGTCTCATCATTCACTACCCAAACGCATTACTTGCAGTTTTCTTGTCTTATGAAATTGAAAAAAATATGTTTTCTACATTATTCATTCAAGTTGTAGAACCGATAGTTTAGTCACATTGGGAGATTTCATAGTGTAATATTAGGATACGATGGTTCTAAAATAATTTCTTTTTGTATCTATGTGTTCATTATAGGATTACTCTTTGGCGATATAATTAATTCATGTTCTTCTCAATGTAATAATGTAATGTAACCGCATCCTTGTATTGACCATTGTAAATAATGAATTGATTAATTATCAACGACTTATCTCCGCTGATAACTCTTTCCAAACGACTTGTCCAGTTGGTTCGCATAAGTTGTCATTGTTTGGAATGAATGAATGAATGGTATTTTACTGCACGTCGACACATAAACAGGTCATATTGTGCGCAAAAACTAATGAAAGATGAATAAATGAAGTAGTAATTAAAAATTAATGTAAATATATAAATAAATACTGATAAAGGTGATCCCTTAGGAGCAACAAACACAAAAGATTAACTATTAAAAATAAGGGATGACATGGTAGTAATATAAACTCTATATGGAAATCAACAAATGCCCGGCAACGGGTATATAAACAAGTAAATAAATATATAAGAACACATTATAATGATTTATATAGTCTGATTTCTTTTAGGAAATCTAAAACAAGACTAGACTATATAGTATCAAATAACTCGGACATAGTATTAACACTGTAGTACTTTTGACTCATAGGATAAAAGTCTACACGTTCCAACAAGATGTGTTTGACCGTTAACGGTGCAAAGCAGGGTATACGTTCTGGTAATTGCCCACCTTGTAATACATATGAATGAGTATAACGTGTATGCCCTATCCTGAACCGGGCTACGACAACTTTTTCCCGACGAACGGGTCTGCTAGAAGAAGCCATTCTCCGGGTAACGGTTTAATTGAATGAAGTTTATTGTTAACTGACAAATCCCAAGCGGCTTGCCAAGAGTTACGAATAAATGTGTTAAAACAACTTTTAAAATCAGTATAAGGTAATTTAGCATTATATATATGTAAACCTAATGCTGCCTTAGCAGCACTATCAGCTCTATCATGACTTTGAAGCCAGCAGAAAATAATAACATTATCAACTATAAGAGAATTGTACTTTTCTAAAAGTTGAAGTACAACTTGGTTATCATGTTTCATATTACCCCGTGCTTGAAGAGATGAAAGGGAAACAGAAAATATTACAAAATGGTCACCATCAGATTGCTGAATATAATTTAAGGCAAGTTTAATTGCCTTAAGCTCAGATGCAAGAAATAGAGGCCTTGTCAGGCAGGCGGCTCTGTATGCTGTGTTTGTGAACAACAGCTGCTGCAGCTACCTTATCTCCATCTTTAGAACCATATGTGTATATATGTTGAAAGTGACTGTATTTCGATTTAATTTCATTAAATATGCTTTGAAAGAATGTAAGGTTTGTACTGGATTTGTTACTATTACAAAGATCAAAAATAATTGTTGGTATTTCCAAAGTCCACGGTGGAATTTGAGGTACTTTGTACTTGACAATCAAATGATGGTCGATTTCAGTATCTCTTAATTTTGGTTTAATACGAAGACCAAATGGTCGAATGGCCTTCGGTTTTCGATCAAAAAGAGGTTCATAACTAGGATTAAAAACATTATCGAAAGTTGGGTTTGAAGGGTTAGATTTTAATTTAATGGCATATTGTAGGGCTAATTTGTCCCGTCTATTAGACAGTGATGGTTTATTAGCTTTAGCATATAGACTTTCGGCTGGTGATGTACAAAAGTCATTGTTTGGGGAATTATATAAAATTAGTACACTTATGAACATGTTTCTAGTAAAGTCGGAAAATCCCGAAGGTAGATTAGAACAACTAGCAGTTGACGAAGTTAGCTTGCCTTACAGCATTTCTCCTTTTTGACATCATACGGGCTGATATTTGACTGGCTGAGTTTTGTAATTATACTTAAAGCCTGACTCTTTGTTTATCAACATGTAATATAGCTATAAAGTACCAAACATTGTTTGAGAATAGAAGTCATATGATATATAAACATGATAGCGAATGAATCAGTTATAATATATACGTGTCACGAGTGATACATATTGATATGCATTCATTGTTGCATCAATGACTGCAGCTAATTAAACAATTAATTTAGAATATATTTAGATGGGTATATTGTTAAGACCATGATACCGTTTTCTATAATGTCTATTATTACAGTTTATGTTGACTACTAAATGATGATTGTCTCGACTTTTTTTATTAAAAAATACTGTCAAATTGTTTATGTTGCATTTGTTCCAACTTGAACAAATGATACGAAGTACTTTTTCTATCCTATTTGAGTCTAAACATTGAAAAATGCAAACTATTTGGTCAAAATAAATAAAAGCAGTACGTTGTTGTGTCCATTAAAAGGGGAAACATCACGCTTTATCTATAATAATCATAAAAATAACCTTCTTTAACATTACGTGGTACAGCCTTAATTCCATTAAGCGATGGGAAAGCATATAACCAGGATTTTATGACGGCTATTTCGAAAATAAAACACGTTTAAAATATTGTTTACTGAAAAAAAGGCGATAACCTGTTTAAAAATTACCTAGTACATGTTCTAATTTTACAATATGCAAACTTTAAAAGCCGAAATTAAGGTTTTACTTTACACCCCAGCCAATCCCGTTTTCGCTTCTTTGAGAAGGAGTTTGATGGGCCCTGAAAGTTTATACTCGGACCACGTAATGTTTATGATAAAAATGTCATATCAATTAAAAAATAATGTTAGTACCTTGATGTTCCGGTCGTGAATCGGAATATATTTTACTTCAATTAAAGCTGCAGCCTAACTTAGGATAGCACACACCACTGTGCAAAATTCATTTCCAGTAAATAAGTGGTACAGTAGTTTAGGCTCATTCATTACGATAATGTCCTTTAATATAGAAAATCTTATACATAGTCAATTTTAAGTCGAACCCGTATACTCCCAGGAAAATAATTATTCACCTTGTGTACGCATACGCTGAGTTGTACTACAAACGCATTGCAAACCCGCGCTACGAAATAAAGAATTATACACGACAATATGAATTTCCGTTCAGACACCGCTCAGTCACTCATGCTCAAATCGATTACTTCCGGTCGTAGAATTCTTCTCAGAGATTCCGGATGTTCGCGTTAATCTTCCAGATAGGAAAGGACATTCATTCATAGTATGTGCCGCTCAAGCTGTTAAAAAGATATAAAGTTCAATTGTACAACGACTCCCACCGGTTGTTTATGGCAGATATTAAGCACTGGCAACGTGGAGTTTGACACTTGTAATACACTGCCTTACTATAACAAGAATATTCATTCTGCAAAAGGGAAGGTTATCATATAGTAAATTAGAACCATAGCCATGCACGACGACGTTCAATATTGCCATAGATTGTAACGCGGGTCATACTATGTTTCTACCCTTAGTTTGTCTTCACGATAAATCAAAATGATGTTGGACATGTATTATTAGTGTGTCGACTTAAAGGGAATGTAGCGCCACAGACAAACCATCTGTATTATTGAGAGTTCTGAAATACTTGAATAAGGCTGAAAGAATTATCAAAATCGGATGATGAACAAAGAAGACGTGATCATTTGAAGTTTCTGTTGAAACGGATATGGAAGCGGCCATTTTGAGAGCTATGACATCATGGTTCTAAATGACCATATATGGAATATTTATAAATCTGAAAATTTACTGATTTATAGGGAAAAAATGACAACAACTGTATGAAAAATATGTAATACTTAATGGCAGTAATGCTTTATATGACCAGTAAAAAAAATCTATTCATTTTCAGTGATTTTCTTCGTTTTAAATGATATTTTTATCATTATTCCATATATTAGAATATAGTTCTAAAAATGGCAAATCCCATATTCGTTTTAGTACAACCTTTAAATGGTCATATCTTTTTTGTTTATCATCCGATTTTGATAATTCTTTCACCCTTTTGCAAGTTTTTCAACACTCTTAATAATAGAGCTGTTTGGCTGTGTCGCTACATTCACTTTAACATTCTGACAAACTCATTTGGTAAGAAGTTGTTATGGTTCACTCAGTTTCATTCAGTTTCAATCTATTACAATGTCTTTGCGTTTTTCTCATGATATCTACTTTAAATGGTAACAGTGCATTTGAACACGATGCACGTTTAAAGCTTGCGCCTGTTTTAATTGAAGCATAAGTAGTTCTAATTTTGATCATTCGTATAGGCACACACATTTTAATATTCCATTCAAGAAGAAACATTGGTCAGGAATCGCATAATTATGATTATTCCAAATGATTTTTATAGAGGTTATAAGAATCCATCATGAGTATCCATTGAGATAGAGAAATCTCACCCGAGGGGTTAGAATTGCAACTAGGGACGAGGCTCTGCCGAGTGCCTGGTTGCAATTCTGATCCCGAGGGTGAGATTTCTCTATCTCACATGGATCTCTCAAGATGGATTATTTTTCTCCCATTATGTGTTTATTACCGGCATAAACTCAATAACTTTGTTGATTTAACGCCAGAATAAGGCGACGTCGACGTAACGTCATGACGTCATAAGTCACATGTCATGTAAGATAGAGTTATCTCACATGAGGAAAATGCCTATCACACATGAGCAGAAATGGGAGAAAAAGTATTGTTTGTGGATCATTTCATTCCGCATGATGGATTTAAATGTGTTGTTTTGTTAGTCAACATACTATGTACGTGTATTTTAGAACAACTTCTTCACAAACTGACCGAGTTTTAAAAGCAAGCAGTGTATAATACAATTTGAATGATTTTTGAACAACAGCAACTTACAGACCTCAGAAAAATATGTTTGGAATATTTTTAAATAATGTTGAAATAGTGTGTTAAGGCACATAATTGTAAAACAACGCATCTTGTAATGTTGGCAAATGCATTTTGTTTCAAGGACATTTGTGTTCTATGATGCTTAGAGGGTGTCCAAGACAAATGGATTGATTTAAATTATTAAAAAATTTACGAAACCATACTTAAAATGTTTTCCAGGCGTGCGGAATATTCATTTTCACCTTTGTTCTGGGAATTTGTTTTGTTGGTCCAATTACGATAACAACCTCTGTTGTGCTTACGCGAGACGCGATGGCCGTTCCAAGACAATAACCCTGTATTCACCACTATTTATGTTGTGTATTGTCATGTTTATTGACATTCTGCTTGCTCATTAGACTTAGTTTGTGATATAGTGCGGTCCTACGGTACCATTGTTTTCTATTGGACCATATGTCTCCTTTGTTAAAGCAACCGAATCACATTTTCGATATACAGCAATACATATCCGTTTTTTCAATACCTTAATATATTAAATATATGTTTTTATCTGAAAATAAATGACAGTATACCTGTTACTTTCAGGTTATTTGTGTTTTTGCCTTCATTTTATGTTCCATAACTCATGATTCGGTTTATATAAACGTGACAATGCTATATTTAACGTTTAAACCCCAGTGGCCTACTATGGTGTCAAAAAGAGGACATGCTGCAATGACAGTAAAAGCTTTGTCAGCTGCTAGTTGTTCATATGTACTAGTTTCAATAGCCATCGGGCTTGTCCGACTGCACTAGAAACATGTACATAAGTCAGAGGCCTGCCATGAACCGTAAATTCAAATTCCTAAAACCGTTTGTCTTCCAAAACGTATGCTTAACTTCTCCAGAAAATGCTACGATACACTATACATATACCTGGAGTTTTAAAGCAATGTTTCAAATTGTTCAGTTAATCAACCTTCCGTCTATATTTGCAACTTGTATCATGGCGGGGATTTCTTTATTTACACTGTCCTGTTTTAATGGGATGACAGTAGGGTAAGTGTGAGGTTTGGTGCACCCTAGAACCGGTTTAAACCCCCCGTGGCCTACTTTGCCACTGACCGTTCCAAGGCGGTAGCCCTATTGTCAACCCTTTTGTGTTTGTGATGTCGTTTGCATTTATCATTGCTTTTGCCTTCTTGTTTGTCTGTTTGCGTGTTTGTTTCTGTGTTTTGTGGTTGACTGTCCTCCTTGAATGCTACTTTCCCTGTCCGATATTTTTGTATTTCTTTTTATCAGCAGGTTCTTTATTTTGTTGTCCTTTTCGTTTTCTATTTATATGTACATGATCATCTCTGAGATGGTAACCTGATCAAAAATATATCTCTAATCACCTATATTGTAAAGTACACGGCGTAGTGATAATTTCTTTATGTACACTATCTCGTTTAATTGGGATAACGAATGGTAAAGGGGAGATTTGTTACGCCTTAATATCCGATTTAATCCTTCTTAAAGCCCGTACCCGTTTTTACAACCCTGTATGTTAGTCATATCTTAAACTATGTTTTATTTTAAATTTACAAACAATATTGCTGGTTTGGATGCGTGTTTAATATGGTTGTGTTCTATAAATGCTACACCTTCTGTTCGACTTAAAATGTGAATTTACTTTTGTCATGTATCATGTGTTGGCGGGACACAATATAAAATACCATATCAATTTCCAAAGTGCGTGTAGATCTCTCGTGACACCGGACACAATATACAATATCACGTCTAATTACACGCGTCTTCGAGGCAATCTTGTTATGAGTTTTTCTCAAAACAATTGTCAGAAAATGAATTGTGTTTCTGTCTATCGGAAATATGATGCACCGCGGTAACATGTGTCTTTTGATCAAATGCATTTGATATGAATAACCGGTAACGGCTTGGTGGAGGGATATTGTTCGATTTAATTAAATTCGCTCTTGTGTAAACGTTTCTGGAATTTGTATCACTTGTTTCAAAGTATCGCTACTTCAGGCATCGTCGGAGAAATATCTCTGAACTGATCATTTGGTTGACAAGCCAATGTGATGTATTTCTTTTGATAATCCATTGATATAGAACTTCGAGAATTCACTTGTCCTATTACAGTGCAATATTAGAATATTGATCTATTTTATATTTATATTTGCACTAAACCTCACTCTTCACCCAATATTACCCGCAAATAGAAATGCGTAAATATATAAAACTCCGCCAGGTTTAGTATTAATACCGAGCAGAGCACATGTGCAAGTTTTGAAATCGTACCTGGCTGGGCAAAAAGAATGTGTCGCACCGGAAGCGCCTCCTTTGATGAATTTATGTTTGGCAATTTCGGATTTTTTCGTCAAATCATCAGTCTGTTTCACTTGGACGATTGTCTCTTTTCGTAGTTTGATAAACGCTTATTGAGAGTATTCGTACTAGCTCGGCCAATCCCCTCATTCTTCGGGATATTGACGATGCGATGTTTATTAAATGCATTATACGAATGATTATCATTAGCAGTTGTTTATTATTTGATATTGGTTGTCAAAATTAAACTAAATTTCAATAAACCAATGTTTATATCTCTGTTTGAAACAAAGAAAAAACACAATCGTGAAAACTCGACGGCATTTTTAGGGATGACGACGTCAATGAGCATGTGTGACGTCAATGTGTCGTCTCCGTTTGTTGTTATACAGAGAACTGGGAGTTGTCAAAACCGTCGGAATATATTTTTAATTGGCGTAATATCTCTTTCTTGAATTCTGTTCATCGCAGGGTAAGTCAGAGTGTCAGATCTTTACGCACACACTGCTTTTCTGTTTAAAAAAAGTGAACAGACAGAAGCCGAATCTTCCAACTGAGTTCAGCCGTCTTTCTAGACTATTGCTACACAAAACCACAGAAACAGTCCAATGATACTGAAAATTGTAGTATGCACCAAGATCACAGCGACTTTCAAGCTCTTGAAAAACGAATAAGTTGAGACACATACACCCCATAAGAAGTTGCTCGGGGAACATCCCCATCCAAGTGTGGATAATTAACAATGTCAAAATTAAAATCACCTCTCTTGTCATGGATTTTGCTAATTATTTCACCATTTTCAATCGAGAGATCTAAATCAAGAAAAGAAGCGTTATTATCAGATATAATAGCTAATGTTAAGTTGAAGTATTTTAGGATAAATATTATTATCCATAGTTGGAAAGAAAGAGTTGTCAATGTTCAATATGTCTTCCAGATACCGAGAGGTGTCATTAAAGGCTTCAATAACATCTGCCTGGGTATGTGGTGAAAGACTCAACATGAAATCTCTTTCATAGCAAAATAAAAACAAATCTGCGACAAGTGGTGCACAGTTCGTACCCATAGGGATACCAACAATTTTTCTATAAACGGGGGTTCCATACCTGACGAAAATAGTATCTAATAGGAAGATGAGTGCTTCACAAACTTCATAGCAAGTCAACATAATTAGTATAATTGTCTAAACTGCCGTTAGTAAAAAACGCTTTAATATTATTACATGCCAAAACTGTAGTATTTTCTCTAGCGAATGTTTTTTGAATTATAGAAATTAGCCTGTCTTTAATAAGATGATGTGGTAAGGTTGTATATAGTGTAGAGAAGTCATTGTATAAGCATCACTGGAAAATGAAATATGTTCAGACAATATAGGAGAGATATATGCTCTTATACTGCTGATAACTGGGAAGACATGGAGGAGTTAGTCCAAATTTACCATAGTCCTGACATAATTTGATTTCTAAAAATTATTATTAGGCTTATTAATTTCTGTGCATAAAAATGTTACATTGTTGCTTGGTAAGATACATGTGTTACACAGCGTGTTTGTGATCTATTGTTTGGGGCGCTTGTTTCAGCCAAAGGGCTTTGGAATTTTCAAACAAAATTCAAATAGTACATAAATAAGATGTAGCATGGTGTTCTATGGTATCACGGTATTTAAATGATTTGACGAAAAAAATAAACTGTAAACAATATTTATAGAAAAAGGAAACTCAATCCATTTCTGTGACCCTTCTACTAAATTGTTATAAAATGATATAAAATGAAATCAATTTTACGTAAAACTGTCAGAATTAGATTTAAAAAAAGGGTACCCTTACTGAGCTTATTATTTTAAAAGTTCTGTGGTATCAAGGTATGCACATATTGTGTATATTGTACTTGGTAGTAACTGGTATAAGATTCAATGAGTGACCATTTCTAGAAACAAAATTGTACAATAGACTCATTGGAATAAAAATGAATGAATTTTATAACCTTGAAGGTAATAGAAACTGCATTTATGGAGACTAGGGTCGATGCATTTTAAAGATCATAAGAAAATTGTCAACACTTTTGCATTATTTTATTTATGATAGATATACCTATTTTTTTCAATTGCTTTATCATATGTACCTAAAGTCATCATATCTATAAAATAATTATCATATTTTAGCAGAGATGCATACTGTTTTATAGATTGGACACTACCGTGATACCATAGAAACCTTGATATCAAAGGAAGCGAGTAAATATCAGTGAACCAGACATTTTTCGTGGTAAATAAAACTATCCTTCTTTTCAGAAAGAAAAATTCCACATGCGAAAATTGTTTTTGATAGGGGATTTTCAATGCAAAATTCTGCTTCATCAAAAATTAGGAAAATATATTTTTTTATAGAAGTTTTATCCACAAATGGATTTAATGTGTTGGATACATGTAAGTTAAGACACTCTGAAAGTTTTATAACAAAATATTAGGGCAAACTGAAGTTATTTGAGATTTCATAATTCAAGCAACAAGGAATTTACATGGAAAAAGACTCACCAAAAAAGCATTTTGGTTTTAAGTCGAAACCGTATACTCCCAGGAAAGGCATTATTCACCATGTGTACGCATACGTTGAGTTGTACTACAAACGCATTGCAAACCCGCGCAACGAAATAAATAATTATACACGACAATATGAAGTTCCGTTCAGATACCGCTCAGTCATTCATGCTCAAATCGATTACTTCCGGTCGTAGAATTCTTCTCAGAGATTCCGGATGTTCGCGTTAATCTTCCAGATAGGAAAGAACATTCATCCATAGTATGTGCCGCTCAATCTGTTAAAAAGATAAAGTTCAATCGTATAACGACTCTCACCACTTTCCCACCGGTTGTTTATGGCAGATATTAAGCACTGTCAAAGTGGACTTTGACACTTGTAATACACTGCCTTGCTATAACAATAATATTCATTCTGAAAAAGGGAAGGTTATCATATAGTAAATTAGAAACATAGCCATGCACGACGACGTTCAATGTTGCCATAGATTGTAACGCATGTCATACTATGTTTCTACCCTTAGTTTGTCTTCACGATAAATCAAAATGATGTTGGACATGTATTATTATTGTGTCTACATAACATTCTGACAAACTCATTTGGTAAGAAGGTACTTGTTCACTCAGTTTCACTCAGTTTGAATCTATTACAATGTCCTTGCGTTTTTCTCATAATATCTACTTTAAATGATAACAGTGCATTTCAACACGATGCACCTTTTAAGCTTGTGTCTGTTTTAATTGAAGCATAAGTAGATCTAATTTTGATTGTTCGTATAAGAACACACATTTTAATATTCCATTCAATAAGAAACATTTGTCAGGAGAAACATAATCATGATTATTAGAAAAGCGGATTTTCACAGAGATCCATAATTGTTTGTTGATGAGTTAAATGAATTATTTCATTCTGCATGATGGATTCAAATATGTTGTTTTGTTAGTCAACGTAGTGTACCTGTATTTTAGAACCACTTTTTCACAAACTAACCACGTTTTCAAATCAAGCAGTGTATAATACAATTTGAAGTATTTCTTAACAACAGCAACGTACAGACCTCAGAAACATATGTTTTGGAATATTTTTAAATAATGTTTAAATAGTGTGCAACGGCACAGAATTGTACAAAAGTGCAACGGCACAGAATTGTACAAAAAACAAAAATATAATAAATTATGTGCAAATGCATTTTATTTCAAGACAAATACTAGTTCTATGATGCTTTAAAGATGCCCCAGACGAACGGATTGATTTCAGTTGGACTTAGTTTGCGGTCAGTATAGTACGGACCTACGGTTCCACTGCGATTAAACGGTGTGGTTTCTATTGGGCCATGTGTCTCCTTAATAAAACCACCGAATCATAGTTCCGATATACAGCAATACACATCTTTTTTTTCAATACATAGCAAATATAAGTTTTGATCTGAAAACAAATGACAGTAGACCTGTTACTTCCAGTTGATTTCGTTCATTTTATGTTCCATATGTCATGATTCCGTTTATATAAATGTGACAATAAATGTGACAATTGTATATTTAACTTTATCGTCGGGTACTTTATTTAGTTGTCATTTGCGTTTTGTATTCATATGTACATGACCAGCTCTGAGATGGCTACATGATCAGAAGTATATCTCTAAACACCTATTTTGTAAAGTACAAAGTACCTTGTGAGGATTTATTTATGGACACCATCACGTTTTGTTACGCCTTAAAATCCTAATTAAACCCTTAGAGTTCCCTTCGTAAAGCCGGTACCCATGTTTTCAACCCATTACGTATGTGATATCTCAAACTATGCTTTATTTTAAATTGCTGTTTTGGATGCGTGTTTAATATGTCCATGTTCGATAAATGCTACACCTTCTGTTCGCCTTAAAATGTGTATTTACATGTATCATTATTATGTGTTGGCCGGATACAATATAAAATATCATATTTATTGACACGCGTCTTCGAGTCAATATTTTTATGAGCTTTTCTCAAAACATTTGTCGGAAAATTAATTGTGTTTCTGTCTATCGGAAATGTAATGCATCGCGATAACATTTGCGTTTTTTGATCAAATGAATTTGAATAAACACTAACGGCTTGGTGGAGGGATATTGTTTGATTAATTAAATTCGCTCTTGTGTACACGTTTGGAATTTATATCAATTGTTTCAAAGTATCGCTACTTAAGGCATCGTCGGAGATACATCTCTGAACTGATCATTTTGTTGACAAACTAAAATGATTTATTCCTAATGATAATCCATTAACATAGAATTTCGACATTTCACTTGTCCTATTAAAGTCCAGTATTAGAATATTGATCTAACATATAACTATATATATGAATTAGTTTTACCAACTTTCTTTCTTTTCCCCAGTCGACACGAAGTCAAAAGCAATTAGCAAATATCTCATGCTATCTTGTCTGCCTTAAACCGTTTTAATTTAAAACGCGGGTTTAATTGTTGTTTTTATTGGTGGTATTCCGCAGTATTGCTTCAAAGAGACATTTGTATATACCGCGACAGGCCAAAGACCATATTATTCACGTTGTTGAATCTGAAAACGTATCACTTTGGGGAATAATTGTAAACAACCTTTACAATAATATTATTCTATCATAGATTATTTTTTAAAACTTAAGAATATTTCAAATGAACACAAATGTTTGTATCGTGCCATGCACTATCTTTGCAAACTTGGCGAATATTTTCTGATCTTTTATCACTTTAAAACGTTTTCTATTTAGTAAAGGTTTCTATTATTAACCTCATTATGTGAACCCAGTATTGCTTCAAAGAAACATTTAAAACTAAATGCAGAAAACGTTTTAAAGAGATAAGAAATCAGAATCACCATGACATTTTCATTAAGTTTTAAAGGATAGTGCATGGCACGAAACAAACAATGTTTTAACACACATTTTTCAACATTTGAAGTATTTTTATTATTTAAAATTTGAATCTACGATAGAATAATATTGTAGTAACAATTGATTACAATTATTCCTCAAAGTGATACATTTACATGTACAACACCGTAATGTGCATATGCTTTTGCCTGTCGCGGTATATATAAATGTTTCCTTGAAGCAATACTGGGTACACATAATGATGTTAATAATAGGAACGAGAACAAACGGACACGTGTATGTAAACCAACTGATAAATTCAGAGATATATCTCCGACGATGCCTTAAGTAGCGATACTCTTACACAAATGATATGAATTCTAAAAACGTTTACACAAGAGCGAATTTAATTACATCGAACAATATCCCTCCATCAAGCCCTTAGCTGTTATTCATACAAAATGCATTTTATCAAAAACGCAAATGTTACCGCGGTGCATCATATTTCCGATAGACAGAAACACAATTAATTTTCTGACAACCGTTTTGAAAAAAAAGCTCATAACAAAATTGCCTCGAAGACGCGTATCAATAGACGTTCACAAAAATAAAGGGTTCAAAACACGGGTATCGGCTTTAAAAAAGGGATCACTGAGGGTTTAAATAGGATTTGATGGCGTAACAAATCTTTCCTTTATCCCTAATGATCCCTATTAAACAAGAAAGTGTGCATAAAGACATCCGCAAAAGGCTGTACACTTTACAAAATATGTGATTAAAAGTATAGCTCCGATCATGTAACCATCTCAGAGATGATCATGTACATATGAATGTTAAACGAAAATAACACCAAGGAAGTACTTAATGACAAGGTTATGTACAACATGGTCATATTGAAATAAACTGAATAACGCAATGTGGACTTTAAAATCAACACAAAACACCAAATACCTGGAAGTAACAGGTCTGCTGTAATTTGTTTGAGGATTTATTCACATGTATTGACAAGAATGATTTGTGTTGCTGTATATCGGAAATATGATTCGGATGCTTTAACAAGGAGAACAACGGACCAATAGAAACCACAACGCTCATTGACAAACGCAACGGTACCGTAGGTCCAGACTATATCACAAACTATGTCTAATGAGCAAGCTGAATGTCAATCATCATGAAAATACACAACATAAATAGTGGTGAATACAGGGTTATTGACTTAGAACGGTCATCGCGTCTCGGTTATGCACTAGCATAATAAGACCATAAAAACAAAATCGCAGAACAAAAGTGGAAACGATCATTCACCTAGCCTGGAGAACGTTTTAAGTATGATTTCGTAGACATTTTGATAATTTAAATCAATCAATTCGTTTTTGACGATCTTTAAGCATCATAGAACAAGTATTTGATTTGAAATAAATTGTATTTCCATACATTACAATATGTACTGTTTGTATAATTCTATGCAGTTAAAATTTTTGTTTAAAATAAACTCTTTCTAATAATCATATTTATGCTTTGCCTGACCAATGTTTCTTATTGAATGGAATAACAAAATGCGTGTGCTTATACGAAATATCAAAATTAGAACTACTTATGCTTCAATTAAAACGATCATATGCTTAAAATGTGTATCATGTTTCCAATGCTCTGTTACCGTTTGACGTAGATATCATGAGACAAACACAAGGACATTGCAAAAGATTCAGACAGTGAAAAATTACTACGTTTTACCAAATGAGTTTGTCGATCTGTTATGCGGTTACACGAATAATGCATGTCCGACAAAATTCTGCTTTATCGTAAGACAAAATGAGGGTACGACGATAGTTTGACATGCGTTACACTTTATAACAAAATTGCACGTTGTCATGCAGGGCTATATTTTTAATTTAATATATTATTACCTTCCCTTTTCCAAATTAAATATTAATGACAATGAAAAATGTTTATTCAGTAATAGAGGCCTCCGGCCCGTAATACAACTAATACAATTATATATGAAGAGATACATTTTATAGAAAATATTGAGCAACTGTACGCAGCAGAGTTGAAAGTAAGATACAACTGGACAATGTAATAGGTACATCATGATATATAACACAATTAAAACTGGTTTATTGTTACTGTATAGCATTAATATTTTGGAGAAATAATTTTCGTTTATCGAAAATTTCATACACATATTTGCATAACAGATATAGTTTATTTTTATTTGTAATACTCATTAAATTGTAAAACGAATTCAAACTTGAATTGTTTATATTCAGATTAACATTTAAATATTAATGTCGTTATTCTGTTGTACATGATTGCTTAAGCTCATCTATTAAGTCATAAATAAAAAGATTAAACATAAATGCATTTGAAAAGTCTACAAACAAACAATTTTGCTTAAGTATTTTTGGATAATTGCTTGAAGAGTGAATACATTGTCAATAGTAGAGTAGCCGGTCCTAAATCCTGGTTGTGCTATATCGGTTTTATTAAAACTTTCTGCCCATGTTGTTAATCTGTTAAACATCATTTCCAGTTAATACTTTATTAAGTGTATCAATCAGTGAACTATCTCGATACTTTTTTGGTTCACTTAATGAACCAGATTTATGTAGTGGACACAAAATGATCTGTCCCCATATAGATGGGAAGGACCCAATATCAAGAATTCTGTTATATAAAGGTAAACGGAGTAAGGATATATCAATCAAACTGTATTTTATCATTTCAGATAAAATTCCGCTAGGGCCAGTCGATTTACCTAATTTTAAATCGTCTACGCTTTTTGGAAATTCTGCAATAGAAAAAGGGTTATTAAATATATTGTCTATTATATAATTTTCTTGTAACAAGTTTACTAATTCATCGTCATTTCCAATGTCATTAGAGTAAAGTAAATTCTTAAAGTGGTCGAACCATTCAGTTTTAGATATGCCGTCATTACACGATTTTGTTGTTTAAATCTGCATTTTTTCACCGTTTTCCAAAACAAGTTTGTGTTTGTTCTTGATTGTATAAGTTCCTGTCTATATTTTGCATGTAACTCATTTCGTTTTTCCGTACAGGTAGCTTTGAATCTGTTTCTACAGTTTTTATAAAATTCTAAATTTGCTTCATTACTAATTGACCTGTAATTATGCAATGCTCTGTTTTTGTCTTTTTTTAAGTTATCACACATATTGTCCCACCACTCTGGATGGATTGGTCTAGCAGAGGTGGTAATAGGTTTAAAAAGCATGCACTCGGCCGCCTTATGATACATATCAACGATAAAACTTACACCTTGGTTTATATCATCAGTTAGAGCTTATAAAATATCTGACATATATATTACTAGAGACCTTATTTTATTAATAAACTCATCTTTTGTGTCTTCTTTCCATCTAAATATTTTACATAATGGCGTTGTATCAGACGCTTCGTCATCGTTATTATAATGCTCAGTATTCTTCTGAAAATATAGTTTAAATAATAGAGGAAAGAATCAGTTCTATCTCCAATGCCAAAGGAAGAGACAAAGGGAAATAAATTTGATGATGCAATGACATAATCTACCAGGCAAAGGCATTCGTTTGCAGTTGATGTAAAGTTACCATCTTTGTCATCATATAATCGTCCGCGCTCAACATATGTATATTATACGTCTTACACAATTCTATAAGGGAATAACCAAATGCATTACATACCTTATCTTTCTGATATTATTATCATAGTTAGGCAGTACGTGACGAGTGTATTACAAGTATCAATGTCCACATCGCAAGTGCTTAATATCTGACATAACCGGTGGGAAAGTGGCGAGAGTCGTTATACAATTGAACATTATTTTTTTAACTTGCGCGGCAATTACTATGGATGAATTTCCTTTCTTATCTGGAAGATTAGCGTCAACATCCGGAATCTCTGATAGAAATTCTAGGACCGAAAGTAATCGATTTGAGTATGAGTGACTGAATGGTGTCTGAACGGAAATTCATATTGTCATATATAATTCTTTATTTCGTAGCGGGTTTGCAATGCGTTTATGGTACAATTGAACGTATGCGCATGTACTCATACTCAGTTTAAACATGGTGAATAATGCTTTTCCTGGGAGTATACGGTTTCGACTTAAAATTTACTGTTTATAATATTTTCTATTTTAGAGGTCATTATTGTAATGAAGGAGCCTAACCTACCATTTACTTACTGTAAATCAGAAAAAAGAAGCTCTGAATATAGTGTCTGTATAACTGATATGTTGACCTTAATTGACACGATGAAACCAAAAGACAACATCAATATAGTTAATATCAATTTGGATTTTGACTTTATAGCGCCATTTTATGATGTGTCAGTGAATGTCGAGACGCATGTGAAATCAGTGCAGAATTGTACTCAATTGGAATGAGGGTATAAGTGCAGACCGTAACCCGTGCAGACTGAGCATCTTGTGGAATCAATGTAGGATGAGAATCACGTGGACTCAATGCTGTACGAGACGCGTGTGAAATTAATGCAGACTGACGCTCAGCAATTAATGCAGACTGACGCTCAGCAATTAATGCAGACTGACGCTCATATGGCAGACCGAGACTCATGTATACTTAGTGCAGACCTAAACTCGTGTTGAACTTTTACAAGATGGAAATCATGAGAAGTCAATACATATTGATACTCATGTGGAATCAGTGCAGAATAAAACTAATTCAGTCCGAAACTGATATTGAATCATTGCAAACCGAGATTCATTGGAAGTAAATAAGACAGACCAATTTGAACTTTTTGTCTTATGCTGACTGAGTGTTGACCCTAACTTAATGCAATATAACATACCCAGTACAATTAAAAACGAAACATTTATGATTATCTTTTGTTAAAATCAGTATTGTATTTTATGTTACTTATATTAGTACACACAAATCACTTTGTCCCATAAGTTTGCATATGGTGATAAACAATCGCATAATATTTGCTCTACTTCTTTCAAATATATTTATAAACATACAAATTCAAAAAATACGAAGTGTTTCGTTTTCAAACATACTGGGTGTAGTATTGTATAGTAAATTATATGCAATAACATGTCTCGTTCACCTATTTTAACGGAGAACCATATATAGGAAAAACGTGTTAACTTTCTTACATTTGTAACCGTATTGTAATTGTGTTTTACATTTTAATGCAACTCTGTACGATATATTACAAATAAACCACAACACGTTACATCTAAAATTACTATTGATCTATCTGAAGCTTTTTTGTGTGTACAAGGTAATGATTTATATAATTTAAAACAAGTCTATTACACACTTTTATTCAATCGGCTGTACTAAATGCAACAAGATGCACACAGCGTGCAGGAATTGGAGCATTAACAGCCATGTTAAAGGTAAATACAAAAGTCAAAGAGGAAATGTAGCGTCCAAGGACCTCAGTCAACCAAAAACACATACAGCAACACACAATAATTACACAGATGAATAAAAGACAAGATATGCCATTGTCATTATTGCACTCATTTATACAGGGAAACTCTTAAGACACGCTAAAATAACTATATAAGAATTACATGGTTAGTAACTTAGAATTTCAGCTGTATTTTGGTCAGTGTAAGAAAAGTGATAAATGCGAGCATCTGGCGAGTATTTATCACTTTTCGACACGAGCCTAAACACAACTGAAATTCTAAGTTTCTAACCATTAATTGTTTTATCATGCAACTGTTTTAAAGATAATTTACCTGAAAAACAACGGAAATATACAGTTTACGTCTGCTGCCGTCAACATTCACATGGAGGATAGTTTGTCAGGGGAAGTAACCTTGGGCAAAAACGTTTAAGTATGTTTATCTCAATAATAAATGGAAAATACTTTCTTTTGATAATGTATTGAATTTCTAAATTGATCAGCATAACAAATATTGTGTATATTTGTAGTTTAAAAGGCTGACCATTTAAGTCATCGAATAATAGTGCGTGTAGCCACTAGCATATTACAGCAGTTGGGCGGAAAATATTAGGTTAGCTGTAGACAGTAGCTGTATTTGTAAAGTAGAAACATTAGTTGCATGATCAATGAACATACTGAATACATGAGTATTGATGGGCGATATGGGTATACAACTGTGATACACATGCATATAATTATCCAAATAAATACATAGAAATCAAATACAAATGATTTCTTTTAATGATATTACATCATTCACTAGTGTTTATAAGGTACTTACATGACTGCTTTCTACGTTGAGAAAATGAAACACTAATTTTCACTTGTTTAGTTTTGACACCGTTCTCTCAGGATTAAGGTAGATGTCATCGTAGGGTCCACAATATGTCCGGTCATTGCAAAATCAAAGAGGAAATCATGGCGTCGAACTGTAAAAGGTAAACCTCAAAACATGCAGTGCGTTGCAAAATGATAGGGTCATAACCTATGTTGATAAAATCTTTAACACGTTGAAAGAATATTGTATAAACGCATTCCTGACCACGTATCTTACGAAGTTTGTAAATCACGCCACCATAGAACTCAGATTATGATGTTCAAAGAGGAGTTCTCAAATTGTATTTTGTTTTATTGTTTTATTTTAAATGCCGATCAGCGTTACGACAATACAGTTTTGAAAACGTTAAGGTGTTCGAAGTTGATGGTAACGGTAGCTCTTGTGGAGTAGTAGCTTTTATAACAAGACCTCGGTCTGAGGGTGTCTCGCCCACCGCGGCAAACTGCATATTTTATTACATTTGTGCTTAAATGATGTCCACCAAAGACAACACATTATATGACCAAGTATCAAACACATAAAAACGAAATAATCATAAGAAGGTAAAATAACGCAAAATATGACTTTGACATGACATTTTTTGCCATTCAGTGATGTCCACCAATTCCAACAATACTTAGACCAAGTATCAAAGACATAACATGAGGCAATCACATAAAGTTATCTGAGGTTAAATTACCTAACCAAGGTTAAGTTACCGAACTATGGTTAAATTTGGGGAAAATAACGCAAAATATGACCTTGGACTTGGTATTTTTTGTCGTCCAGCGATGTCCATCAATACTAACAATACATATGACATAAAATGAGAAATCACATACAGATAACTGAGGTTACGTTATCTAACCAAGGTGAAGTTTGGGGAAAATAACGCAAAACATTACCTTGCCAACAATACATACGCATATACATATGACCAAGTATCAAAGACATAAAATGAGGCAATCACATAAGGTTAACTGTGATTAAATAACTTAACTAAGGTTATGTTTGGGGAAAATAACGCAAAATATGACCTTGACCTTGGTATGTTTTGCCGTCCAGCGATGTCCACCAATGTCAACAATACATATGACCAAGTAGCAAAGACATAAAGTGAGACAATGACATAAGGCTAACTGAGGTTAAGGTATCTAACCAAGGTTAAGTTTGGAAAAAATAACGCAAAATATGACCTTGACCTTGGTATTTTTTTGTCAGTCAGTGATGTCAACCAATGCCAACATTACATTATGACCATGTATCAAACAAAGAAATTAAAGTTATCAGAAAATGTTAACTGAGGTTAAATTACCTAACCAAACCGATGTTTAGGGTACTAATTAACGCAAAACATGACCATGACCTTGGTATATTTTGTTATTCAGCGATGTCCACCAATGCCAGCAATACATATAACAAACTATCAAAGACATAAAATGAGGCAATCACAAAAAGTTAACTGAGGTTAAGTTACCTAACCAAGGTTACGTTTTTGGAAAATAAGCAAAATATGACCTTGACCTTGGTAAAAAAAAAATTGTCGTTCAGTGATGTCCACCAATGACAAAAATACATATGACCAAGTATCAAACAAAGAAAATGAGGCAATCACATACAGTTAACTGAGGTTAAGTTACCTAACCAAGGTTAAGTTTTGGGAAAATAACGCAAAATATGACGTTGTCCTTTGTAATTTTGGCATAACGTGGTGTCCCTTGACCCATCAAAGCATCTGACAAAGTTTCAGAAAAGTTCGAGCAGCGGCTGTTGCGATATGGTTGATTTAAAATGCGGCCTCTGTTGCCGCCACCGCCGGAAAAGAGAGTGCTATGTCTCGCTGCCTACTATCGTGGGCGAGACAAAAAGGTTTCGAATATTAAAGTCTTCATCCCGACTCGACTCAACAAGCCTAAACCCGAGAACAGGATCTACTAGAAAAAACGATGAAGTTGAGAAACATATACTCATAAACACAACTCGTACCGTAGTGTCTTTCAAATAATTTAAATACGGGACAGTGTAAATAAAACAATTCCACCCAACAAGCTAAAATCTCTAAAAAGAAACAATGCAGCATTAGAACGTAATATACATATAACACATAGAGACTTAAGACAAACATCAAACACTAAAAGGCATTTATTTGTATTGCAGTCACTTTTGATGTCCACTTAAACCCAGCAATCATTAAAGTTGTTCCATGGAATAACAAATTTCGGTTGCTTTATCATTACGTGGTCCCACCTTAATTCCATTAAGCGATGAGAAAGCTAAATTATATGAGACAATAAAACACGTTTAAACACATGTTTTACAGAAAAAATGCGATAACATGTTTAAAATTACTTGATTAATGGTTCAATCATTTACCTTCACGTGCTTCAGCTATTTGCAAACCCATATATTAAAAAAATCTGCCCCGGGTGAGGATTGAACTCACGACCTTCAGATCGCTCTCTATGAGATTGTGATTATGAGACTGACGCGCTACCTTCTGCGCTACCGAGGCTTGATGAAATATCACTTACACACATTCGTCCAGTTTGTCGTTTATCTTTAAGTGTAAGATGTTCACCAACAAACTTGTCATACAGAGTTTAATGTAATAAAAATGCACTTGGTTAAGCTTGTAACATGCGTATAAGTACATGTCGTCGACCTTTATAAGATGTATTACAACCCGATGAACTGTTTCTGACAAACGCAACAAATTTGAAACAAATCAAAATACATGATACTTGATTCCATCTATGGTACATATGGTATTTACTTACAGTATTATCATTAAATGCTACATGTCATATCGTTTGTCATTCGATAACCGCAGTGAATTTACAAATTTGGCTTCAATCCAGAGCAGAACACACATGCTACACACTTATTGACATTCTGCTGTAATAACAAGAACATTTTTCACCTAATTTATGTATTTCATACAACATAATACCCACATGCATAATGTGCTTAATTGGATATAGAAATAACGAAAACATGTCAGCCCTGTCTTTTTGGCTTTAAAGTAGAATATTGCTTAAGCCGTTGCTGGGAGGCGTGGGAGGTGTTGCACTATACATTACATCTCATGAACAGACTAAACAAATACAATACGGTTACAAATGTAAGAAAGTTAACATCAGTTTGCCCTACATGGTTCACCGTTAAAAACGGTGAAAGAAACATGGTACTGCGACTAATTTACACTACACAAAGAACGTATGAAACGCAAGACGATTTTCATTTAACTGCTAAGTTTTTAAATATATTTGAAAGAAGTAAAGCAAATCGTATGTGTCTGTTTATGTCTGTTTATCACCATATGTTAACCTTTGGGACAAAGAGACTACATCAAATACAATCTTAATACACAAAAAGAACCAGCTGATATAAATAATCGAAAATCAAAAATATTGCGTTTTTAATTGTACTGGGTATATTGTATTGTATTAAGTCATGGTCAGCACTCAATGAACATAAGACACGGCCAATACACAGTCTGTATTCTTTTATTATTTCTCATAAATCTCGGTTTGCAATGATTCCACATTAGTTTCGTACTGCGCGGATTCCACATGAGTACTGTATCAAGATTTATCCCATAACTTACGGTGTGGGAGTGGAATAACACCATTCTATATTTTCGATATACCACTAGTTGTATAAATATGCAAATAAGCGTAGTATGCGCTGCCAAAAAAATCGATAATGACTATGATCCAATTCCCACGGTTTATGTTGGTTTCGCGTGATAAAGCGACAGGCAAAATGCATGAAAAGTCGATATTTGAGTTAAGTGATAAATAGAATATATTAGAATAGAATTTATTAAACTCGTTAGCCAAAATGATATAATGCTCGGCAAGAGCCTCGCATTATATCAGTTTGCCAACTCGTTAATAAGTTCAATAATGAATGAGTACTCATATAAGATCCTCTATGTATTTTATTATTTGAAGTCCATCCTGTAAAAAACCCACATCAGTTTCGGTCTGCACTAATTATACACGAGTCTCAGTCTGCACTGTTTCCACATGAGAGTCATTCTGCATTCTGCATTGATTGCACATACGTCTCGTACTGTTTTGTGTACACATAATTATCCTCCTAGTCCACATGATGCTAAGTCTGCAGTGATCCCACGCGAGTATTATTCTGCACTGATTCCACTTGAGTCTCGGCCTTCACTATATATCGTATAATTGTGATCTTAAGTGCGTATCTATGGCTTGGATTTCAGCGTTCAAATTCTAAATTGATGTTAACTATACATGTAATTATCATGTATTTGGTTTCATCGTGTAAATTAAGGTCAACATAGCAGTTATCAGGACACCATTTTCAGAGCTCTTTTTTTCTGGAAAAGATACAAATACACACAACCGAATGTGTGGATGTCTTGCTTCCTTCGTGTTAAGACATTTGAGATCACACACTATTTGTTACATATTAAGTGAATGCTGTGTTGGTATTGGTAATGCATGAACATATAAGCATGAGGCTAACTAAAGGTTTGAGTTAGTTTGTTCAATAGTGAATCCGATTCATGGCGGACGGTAATAAAGTTATATAACTAAAATAAGCCATGTTCAAATGGAATATTTATTAAACATGATCTACACTAAGAATCAAATATCAATAGTCCAAAACATGATTAAATCGGATTATACTTTTAAACGGAGAAGCTATTCTGTTTTAAAATACAGACAGTCAACCAACTGATATCTGCTTAAAGCTAAAACGTCTATTTAATTGCATGTTTACATGTTAATTTGAACATTTGCAAGCTTCCCTGGAGACACACGAAATAAACAATTCGCGATGTGCATCGGTTTTACTGTAGTAACTTTCCAGCTCTAACATGTCTAAAAGCATTAACATAAATTGCAGCATAGTCGTGAGCAGGCGTTTTGAGAACAATTTATGTATGCAAGTGTGAGCAGGCGTTTTGAGAACAATTTATGTATGCAAGTGACAAGCCTGCAAATGCATTTAATGTTTTTAAGAAGACTAAATATAAAAATATAACTGGGAATGTAGCATTCAAGGACCACAGTCAACCAAAAACAAGCCTATAAACAAACAACAATTACAAAATATGAATAAAAGGCAAGGTATATGACCTCACAAACATAAAAAACTTGACAAAAGGGCTAAAGCCTTGGAATGGGCCGTGGTTAAAATGGCCGCTGGGGGTTTAAACCAGGTTCTAGGATGCACCAAACGTCACTCTGACCCTATTGTCATCCCAATAAAACAAGTTTTGTTTAAAAGGTATAACAACAACCCGTAAGGTATCATTTTTCAATCGCGTCTACTTGTGTTCCTGTATTAAGTTAGTTATCGTACTGTAACAAGATAGGCCAAGGGCGGACAACTCACCAAGTGAGAATAACGAATTAATACATTTAGAAGTCAAATTTAAACTAAACAGTTGGCCACAAAACTCTGGGATTAATTTATTTTGGTCTATTAAAAATTCATGCGACGTTCTTGATACTATTTGCAATAAACGTCAAACTTCATCTATAAGTACTTAACATGATTTTTCTACATTATATACAACTTTACCACACAACCTTATCAAAGACAAGTTGATTGCTCTCATTCAAAAAACGTTTGCGAGGAAAATACTACATTTTTTGCCTGTAACAATATTAAAACGTTTTTTACAAACAGAAGTTTGGACAGTTACACTATGTGGACTTGCCATGAAGTTTGTGAAAAACCTATTTTCCTATTAGATAATATTTTCGTCAGGTATGGAACTACCGTTTATAGACAAATTGTTGGTATTTAGATGGGTACGAACTGTGTACCCCTTGTCGCAGATTTGTTTTTTATAATACTATGAAAGAGATTTCATGTTGAGTATTTTACCAGATACCCATGCAGATCTTACTGAAGCCTTTAATGACACCTCTCAGTATCTGGATGACATATTGAACATTGACAACCCTTTCCTTTCTACTATGGTTAATACTGTATATCCTAAAGAACTTCATCTTAACGATGCTAATATTTAAGATACTAACGCTTCTTTTCTCGATTTACATCTCTCTGTTGAAAATTGTGAAATAATTAGCAAAATCTATGACAAGAGAGATGATTTTAATTTTGATATTATTATCTGTCCCCATTAGATGGGGATGTTCTTCTAGCAACATCTTATGGTGTCTATGTGTCTCAACTTGTTCGTTTGTTCTAGAGCTTGTACTTGAGTTGAGGACTTCGATATTCGAAATCTTTGTATAACTACAAAGCTACTCCATCGTTACCACCAACTTCGTAAAACCTTTACAAAATTGTGTTATCGTAACCCTGATATTCTTTCCAAATATTAAAGTAATTTAAGAACTCTTCTGAGATAAGGAAAATCAAAACCTGACTTCTCTGGTGACGTGATTTACAAACTTACTTAAAAATTTCCATTCGGTTGTTCCACTTCTCCGGCCGATAAAGGCCCTTGGTATCGTTTAACCACCCATAGGATATGCTGTCTGCTTTTTAATTTAGTCTTTTGACTGTTTCTGTCATTCAAACCGAGACTGCAATATTGGGTATTGATCGTGTTCGGCCGTTAAAGGATGTCCACTATCTTTTATACAGCACAGTAACGTTGCTTGGACAGTGTGGCGGCAGTAAAACGTCTCCCCGCACTTGCAATCAGAACTTTTATTCATTCAATCTTGGAGATCGTTGAGCCCGATATGTATATTTTGATATCGGTGGTACATTTATAAATGTTTATGTTTTCTTACTTAAATTTCGATTCGGTGGTTCCATTACTCCGGCCGATAAAAGACTCTGGGTATTGTTTAACCCCCCATAGGATATGTTGTCTACTTTTTAATTTAGTATTTTGACTGTTACTTGTGATGCACTGATTTTATAACAGCTGCTCCCAACTAAATTCCATTTTGTTTCTTTGGGGCATAGAATTATGTCAGATTCTGGGACCATACGCAGCTGGACATGGAATAATGACAGTTAAATAATTAAATAGGCATGCCATCTTTGGGATGGTAACAAATCTGTACTATTGATTTTATGAATATTGAGTTCTACTCAACCCGGGGCTAGTGGGTTCTCAATCAAACCGAGACTGCAATATATCGTATTTATCGTGTTCGACCGTTACCAGATGTGCACTATTATACTCTTTCGTAAGATCCTTGGTAATTGTGACGTTCTTAATATCTTTGTTAAACTTGTTAAAAGGTTTATCAAAAGAGGTTATGCAACGCACTGCATGCTTGATGGTGGACAGTTACAGTTCGCCTCTATGCTTTCCTCTTTAATTGTACGATGACCGACATGTTGTGGACGCTATGATGACGTTTAACTAAAGCACAAAAAGACGGTGACGTTAGATGTTTGTCTGCAATATTGTCTTGATGTGCCCTCAATGGTTTATTCTCTTGTTGCTCTGGCTTCTGCCAAGTCAATGAGTACCTTCCTTGTGGCTTTCTAGACTATTGTGTTATGTATGTATATATGCACGAGCATCTTCGTGTTTTACATATATTGCCTATTAATACTGCATTAATGGTTAGAGAATAGTTCATAGCGGGGATTTCTTTATTTACATTGTCCCGTTTTATTTGGATGACAGTAGGGTAAGTGTGAGGTTTGGTTCACCCTAGAGTCTGGTTTAAACCCCACCCCACCCACCCCAGAGGCCTTTTCTGCCACTGACCGCTCCAAGGCGGTAGCCCTTTTGTCAACTTTTTTTGTGTTTTTGACGTCATATGCCATTATTCCTTATTAACAGTGCCATTCATGTTTGCCGTTTTGCGTGTTTTGGGCTTACTGTGATTTGTGGATGCTGCATTTCCTGTTCGACTTGTATACTTCTTTTTACTGCCAGTTCCAAGTTGGTAGCCCTGTATTCACCATTCCTGATGTGGAAAGTCATTTTCATCGTATATTTAATTCGCTCTTTCTGCATGATTCAGCGAGAGGTTACGATGCCATTGTGTTGGGGGTTGTGTGGTTTCTATAGTACCATTCCTCTCATTTTTTAATTACACTATTCACTCTTTGTACACAAGGCAACATGGCGTCGTGAAAATAACAAAAACGCAGGGAGACGCCAAATGTATTCAAGCACACGCGTTAAATGATCAAACAATTGACCAGTAAAGCAAAGGTGTAGTTTCCTCAAGCCTAACGAAGGCAATTGTGGTCTGAATTAACTTAATATTAGAAAAGACTCCGATATCATATGTATAATAACTGTTATGGGCGTGACGTAAGTGTATGATTAACATCAAGTGTGGAAATGTATTTGATGGCAAAAAATAACGTTGTACTATTTTCTTATAGTTTTACTCAGTTTGGAACAATCGTGCTTTGTGCTTTTTAATTCAAAATCATAGTATGATATTACTACACGTTTTACCTATTACATGAGATTAACAGTTTAATATGAACTTTAATATTTACAAAATATTAATAAACATTGGCATACACGCTGCAGGCTTCTAGATTACAATACGTGTTGGCTAAGACTATATCTCAAATTGCAGTATCTTGACAAAGACTTATCTTCTGATCTATATATTTTAAGGTTGTAAACGTTTGATGACAATACGGGAAGACTATTTATATTCCTTAACAAGTAGAATGACGTGACATAGACTCCTGTTCTGGTCTATTTCAAGATTTAAGCATTCGATATATATCATTATGGATCTGGTGATAGACATTTTTTGCCAATAAAACACAAACTTTATCTAGTGACTTTTGTTATTATTTTTATATTCGCCAGTACGTCCGAACGTGTGTAGGTTTTATTGTACGTGTCATCTCAAAGCCGTCGCCATTATGATAAAGGTCGTTATACTGATACATGAGAATACGTTAATGTAGAATGTATAATGTTCTAGGTATGGCTTTGTAATTGAAAATTGTAATTTCCTTTGATCTTTGACACATTTCGTTCAATACTGAATCTTAACGTGCACTTTAGCATACAGTTTTATATAGTGTTACAAAGCATTACCTACACACGCGACATATCTTTATGATGCCATTCAGGGCGTTTTGTTTTAGTCAAATTTTCTCTGTGCCTTGTGTCTACTGTTAACGATCTATGTTAATTTTATTTTATTTCAAAGTTGTTTTTTATTAACGTCAGAAGTTTAATAAAAATATAGATAGAAAAATCGAAAAGGAAAAGCAGCATTCAAGGACGGCAGTCAACCACGGACACACACAGGAACAAAGAACAAATTTAAAGATGAATAAAAGGCCAAATAAGACATCACAAACATAAAAGGGTTGACAATAGGGCTACCGCCTTGGAAAATATGTTTGAATGTTTCAAAAAGATAATTAATGATTTTGATTTCCATGAGTGTTTATATTCGGTGTCGCGACAATGACTGAATGGCGGTTAGCAAGTTGATATTGTGAAAGTATAGATGTTATTTTGTCATTATATAATTATTTTAATCCGTTTATATAGTGTGATTTAAAAGGGGGCGTATGTGTTAACAGTTATTTTCTTAACATGTACATGTCCAAGCAGTCTCAAATATTGGATACATACGGTGTGGTTACAAGTTGCAAATATAGACGGAAGGTTAATTAACTGACCAATTTGAAACATTGCTTTAAAACTCCAGTTATATGTATAGCGTAAATTAGCATTTTCTGAAGAAGTTAAGCAGACGTTTTAGAAAAACAAACGGCTTTGGGAATTTGAATTTACGGTTCATGGCAGGCCTCTGACGATGCAAAGAAGATAATGTGACTTTTACCATAATTCAATTGCGGTGAATGAATGATCGTGTAATGTTATTTTAGTCTCAGCATTCACTACCGAGTGCTATTACATGCAATGTTCTTGTCTAATTAATTTTAAAATAGGTTTCCTACATCAATGCTTTAAGTTTTAGAACCGATAGTCACATTGGCAGATGCTATTATATAATATTGGGACATGAGTGTTCTACAACTAATTGTATCAGTATGCGCTCTTTTATACGAGTACTCTTTTCCAGTATAAATAATCTGTGCTCTTCTCGATGTAATGTAACCGCATCCTTGTATTGGAGTTGACCATGGTATTCACGTGCTAAATAATAAATGTATAACTGTAATGTGGATTATCAGCCACTTATCTCCCCTGATAACTCTTTCCAAACGAATAGTCCATTAAGCTTTCATTGTTTGGAGAATTAAGTAAAGTTAGCATACACTTATGTACATGTTTCTAGTGCAGTCGGACACGCCCGATGGCTATTGAAACTAGTACATATGAACAACTATCAGTTGACAAAGCTTTTACTGTCATTACAGAATGTCCTCTTTTTGACACCATAGGGGCTGATTGTTGACGGGCTGATTAGTTTTATAATAAATACCAAAATCCTGCTTTTTTATATTAAAATGTAGTACAGCTAAAGCATGTATCAAACTCTGTTCGACATTAGAGAAGATACGTCATATTTTAGATCTTAAATAAAAGCTTTGTAAATAATGTATCAGCTTAAGAAATAATATAACATGTAAGTTGTGTGATATAAACATGTATGTAAGTTGTGTGATATAAACATGTATGTAAGGTAAGTTGTGTGATATAAACATGTATGTAAGTTGTGTGATATAAACATGTATGTAAGTTGTGTGATATAACATGTATGTGAGTTGTGTGATATAAACATGTATGTAAGTTGTGTTATATAATCATGTATGTAAGTTGTGTGATATAAACATGTATGTAAGTTGTGTGATATAAACATGTATGTAAGTTGTGTGATATAACATGTATGTAAGTTGTGTGATATAAACATGTATGTAAGTTGTGTGATATAAACATGTATGTAAGTTGTGTGATATAAACATGTATGTAAGTTGTGTGATATAAACATGAATTAAAAAATCAAACAGGAAAAGTAGCATTCAAAGACGACAGTCAACCACTAACACACACAGAAACAAAGAACAACATTACAAAAGAATACAACAATATAAATGAATAAAAGGTCAAATACGACATCACAAACACAAAAAGAGGGTTGACAATAGGGCTACCGCCTTGGAACGGTCATTGGCAAAACAGGCCGATGGGGGTTTAAACCAGGTTCTAGGGTGCACCAAACCTCACACTTACACTACTGTCATCCCAATTAAACGGGACAGTGTAAATAAAGAAATCCCCGTCATGAAATATTCTCTAACCAACAAGGCAGCATTAACAGGCAATATAAGTAAAACACATAGATACTCGTGTATATATAAATACAAAAAAAGCGCCTAAAAAGCCACTATGAAGGTACTCGATGACTTGTCAGAAGCCAGAGCAACAAGAGAATAAACCATTGAGGGCAAGACAAGACCGCAGACAAACATCAAACGCCACCATCCCATAGGGCTTTAGGTAGGCGTCATCATAGGGCCCACAGCCTGTCCGGTCATCGTACAATTAAAGAGGAAAGCGTAGTGGTGAACTGTAAATAGGTCCACCACCAAGCATGTTGTATTTTAAGTGTGACTCTCGCAATGCTAAAAAGAGAACTTAATATAACTGTTCCTAAAGGCAAATGGTTCATTTCTAAAAAATAAAAGTGTACTACGAAATCGTTTAAATTGGTATATTGCATTTCTGACAAACAAGTAAAAATACCCGGCAAATAAAGTGTTTACTTAGTTTTTAGTTAATATATGTCATACTGATCATGAAATACAGGACATTCATTGTACCTTCATTGTGGCTTTCTCGGCTATTTTGTTTTTGTATTATATTTACACGAGCATATTTGTGTTTTACTTATATTGCCTATTGATGCTGCCTTGTTGGTTAAAGATTAGATCATGGCGGGTATTTCTTTATGTACACTGTCCTGTGTTAATGGGATGACAGTAGGGTATGTGTGAGGTTTGATGCACCCTAGAACCGGTTTAAACCCCCAGTGGCCTACTTTGGCACTGATTGTTCCAAGGCGGTAGCCCTATTGTCAACCCTTTTGTGTTTGTAATGTCGTTTGCATTTATTATTGCTTTTACCTTCTTGTTTGTCTGTTTGCATGATTTTTTCTGTGTTTTGTGGTTGACTGTCCTCCTTGAATGCTACTTTCCCTGTCCGATATTTTTATATTTCTTTATTGACATACAGCTTGCTCATTATACCTCGTTTGTGGTCAGTATAGTACGGACCTACTGCGATTGAACGGTATGGTTTCTATATGACCATTTGTCTCCTTAGTAAAACAACCGAATCATAGTGCCGATATATAGCAACACACATTTTTTGTTTCAATACATTAGTATATCCTCAAAGTTTTGACCTGCAAACAAATAACAGTAGACCTGTTACTGCCAGGTTATTGGTGTTATTGCGTTCTTTTTATGTTCCATATGTCATGATTTGGTATATATAAATGTGACAATAAATGTGACAATGCTATATTTAACTTTATCATCGGGTACTTTATTTTGTTGTCCTTTGCGTTTTGTATTCATATTTGTACATGATCATCTTTGAGATGGTTACATGATCGGAAATATATCTCTAATCACATATTTTGTAAAGTGTACAGCCTTGTTTATGTACACTGTCTTGTTACGTTTGGATAACAAAGGGTAAAGGGAAGATTTGTTACGCCTTAAAATCCGATGTAAACTCCCAGTGTTCCCTTCTTAAAGCCGGTACCCGGTTTTTTTTCAACCCTTTATGTTTGTGATATCTCAAACTACGTTTTATTTTAAATTTACATCAACTATTGCTGTTTTGGATGCTTGCTTAATATGGCTGTGTTCTATAAATGCTACACCTTCTGTTCGACTTACAATGTCCATTTACATGTATCATATACATTGTATTAGGTGTTGGCCGGAAACAATATAATATATCACGACTATTGACACGCGTCTTCGAGGCAATCTTGTTATGAGCTTTTCTCAAAACAGTTGTCAGAAAATTAATTGTGTTTTTGCCTGTCGGAAATATGATGCACTGCAGTAACATTTGCGTTTTTGATTAAATTCATTTGCTATGAATAACCGCTAACGGCTTGGTGGAGGGATATTGTTCGATTTAATTAAATTCACTCTTGTGTAAACGTGTTTAGAATTGATATCAAAGTATCGCTACTTAAGGCATCGTCGGAGAAATATCTCTGAACTGACCATTTGGTTGACAAAAAAATGTGAATTATTGATATATTGTCTGCAAAAACAAACAACAGCTATACAGATGTATAAAAGGCAAGATATGACATCACAATATAAGAGGGATGGCAATCAGGAAACCAGAATATATGGTGCATCAAACATCACTCTTACCTGTTTGTTATCCCAATAAAACGGGACTTACTGTTATAGTTATGAACACATATCCTACTAATAGTTAACGTTAGCAAAATTACAACGTACGTGTATATGATGCAAACAGCAAATAAAACATGGTTGTATGCATGTATAATTTACGTTCTCTCAAACGATTGACAAAGTAAACGCCATTGGAGAGAAAAATAATCTTTGAAAACCAGCAGAAAACAAAATTGAATTATTTTATAATCTCATTATCGAGTAATTACTAAATAATATGCTGATTGAATTTTATTGGCTCCGTCAAACACTGGCCCATTTTAAAGTGCATCTTTCAACGACGTATTAATTTTAAAGGATGATATGTGATAGTAAGATAACATGTCTATGTGTGCAATGATAACTGCTATTTTGGTGGAGAATAAAACGTTAAACTAACACTTTCGTTATAACGATAGTAAATCAGAAGATATTTTTGAAAAATGTATGTGTTATGTTCGAATTTAAAATCTCTATAAATGCTTATGGCTCGGTTTACCTTTGCATTTTGCTACGATTTACACATTCGTCAATGCAATACAATTTTGTTTTATTTGTAAACAAAAACCTCTAGCCCAAATCGTAAAACAAACAAAATAATTAATACCTGTAGCAGTGTCTTTCAAAAATAAAAATCGTATGTTTTATGAAAAAATGACTTGATTGGGTTCTGCGACAAGAACTATTACAACCTGACTTCTATGGTGACTTCTATGGTGACGTGATTTACAAACTTCGTCAGATCATTGGACATGACCACTTTCATACTATCTTTGTTAAACTTGTTAAAATATTTATCAAAAGAGGTTATGACCCTATCATTTTGCAACGCACTGCATGCTTGGTGATGGACCCATTTACAGTTCGCCACTATGCTTTCCTCTTTAATGGCCCCTATGATGATGTCTACCTAAAGACCAAACAGATGGTGACGTTTGATATTTGTCTGCAATCTTGTCAAGTCTGGTTTATTCTCTTGTTTCTCTAGTTTCTGACAGGTCATTGAGTACCATCTTTGCGGCTATCCAGATTATTGTTGTTTATACTTATATATACACGAGCATGTTTGTGTTTTACTTATATTGCCTATTAATGCTTCCTTGTTGGTTAGAGCATAGTGCATTGCGGGAATTTCTTCATTTACACTGTCCCATTTCATTGGGATGACAGTAGGGTAAGTGTGAGGTTTTGGCAACCTAGAACTTGGTTTAAACCCCCGGAGGCCTTTTTTGCCACTGACCGTTCCAATGTATCAATAGACTGTATCATATGAACATGTTTAGCCTTATGAAGATAACTAGATCGTCACAAATGGAATATCTGGCTCACAGTTCTTAATATCTCAAAATTCTAATAGGTCGGAGTTTTAAACTGACTAACCTAATATAAATCGGAAATGAAATGCTGTATTTATCAAATTCTAAAATACTCTAGATATCGGTAAGCAGTTATGTTCTTTGAAAACACAGGCATTTGTTTAGTGGATTATTCAAATAAAGTAACTGTGCAATATAGGTTATACAACTGTATTTGTGGTTTATCATTTATTTTAGCCAAATAAATGCTGCAACACTACGAATGGCAAGTATTTAGAAAATATGCAACATATAGCAAAGAACACATTCACTTTAGACCCCGCAAAGAAATGTTTTATGTAGCTTAAAGTTACTGTAGGTCAATATAAGGTTATTTGTTGTTATTTGGTGTGTACCTAAGCAAATGGAAGCGGTTGAACGCTTTGTTGAATACCAAAGAGCATGTTAGTGGACCTTTGGAAACGGCCGAACACGATAAATACGAAATATTGCAGTTTGATGGAACGGTAGTGACAAATGCTTGCTAAGCTCGTGAAACATGCTGGAAACCCGTAAATAAGGCAGTTTTATAGCGACCCTATTGTGTTACCTCGACAACGTAACATAAAAAATATGCCCATTCACAGAAATGTATCGATATAGCCTTTGCGAATTTCTAACCCATGACTTTCTGATTTACAATCACCACGTTTTGATATTGGGCTATTCCAATCAGTTGATCAATAGCGTTATTTTTTATCGATATACTAGTGGTATTCGACTGACACTTTTCCGTTGAACATTGTTAGGCTCCGCCCACCTGCGCATTAACGAAAATGTACTAAGCGGAATGAGGCCAGTCAAATGGGAACAAATGGAATAAATGAACTTCACACCGTTTGATTACTTCCGGTAAGACTGGCTACCGGTAAAAGACGGTTGATTTGTCGAGAATTGCCGGTGTAACGAAGTTAAGTGACCCCCATAGAATAACGACCCCCCGGTCATTATTCTTTAAAAAATAGTGACCCCCCGGTCATAATATTATGAGCCCCCCACGCGAAGTAAATTGACCGCTCGCGAAGAATTGTGACCCCATAGAATAACGACCCCCGGTCATTATTTTTTAAAGAAAAGTGACCTCCGGCCGGTCATGATATTATGACTCCACTACGCGAAGTTAAATGATGATCCGCAGAGGCCCGAAATGCCACCTGTACCGCTCATCTCCGGCTGATTGTTGTCACCTTCAGTCAATCCACCAGGTCTCGACCTGGTGTTGTTGATTGGGTCGGACCCCTCGTCAGGTGGTATGGACCCTTCCGTCGAGAATACTCTGATATGCTGACGGCTGGGAACCAAACACGGACATTGCCTGAGGTCCCAGATGTGGCTGTTCATTGTCGCCTTCAGAGTCAATCCGTCCGAGCTCGACATAGTGGTTGTTGGAGTGGGTCGGACGGCCAATCGGTAAGTATGAGTTGGTCCGTCGGGAATTCTATGGTATGTCGACGACAGATGCCCGAAAAGCCCCTGACACTGTATGTGGGCCCATCTCCGGTTGGTCTTTGTCTCATCCAGAGTCAATCCGCCCGAACTCGGCCTGGTGGTGTTTGGAGTGGGTCTAACCCTCCATCGGATGGTATTAAACGTTCCGTCGGTAATAGTCTTGTATATCGACGGCTTAGGACCAAACACAGACATTGTCTGGGGACCCAGGTCTGGGTGGTTTTTGTCGCATTCGAAATCATTCCGTCCGAACTCGACCTAGTGAGGTTGGAGTGTGTCGCACCCCAAGTCTCGTGGTATGAGTCGTTTCGTTAGGAATACACTGGTATTCCGACGGACGAGGAGCAAACATGGACACTGTCTGTGGACCCAGCTCCGGGTGGTTTTGTCGCCTTCTGAGACCATCCGCCCGAACTTGATCTATTGGGGGTAGACCCCCAATCTGGTGGTATAACTTGCTTCGTCAGGAAGGCTCTGGTATGCCGACGGCTTAGACCCATAACGGCCCATAACTCTGTATGTTGATCATCCTTTGCTGGTTTTTGTCACCTTCAGAGTCAATCAACCCGAACTCGACCTAGTGGGGGTTGGAGTGGGTCGAACCCCAGTCGGGTGGTATGAATTGTTCCATCCCGAAAGGCCCCCTGACAATATATGTGGACTCATTTCCGGCTGTTTCTGTCACCTTCAGTCAATCCGCGGTTGGAGAGTGTCGGACCACTCGTCGGCTGGTGTTAGTCATTCCATCGGAAATACTCGTGATTGCCGACGGCGGAGGACAGAACGTGACCCAGACACTGTCTGTGGGTCAATTACAGCTGGGTTTTGCCGAGTCAATCCCCCCGAACTCGACCTGGTGAGCGTTGGAGAGTGTCGGATCCCTCGTTGAATTGAGTCATTCCGTCGGGGATACTCCGGTATAGCGACGGCGGATGTCCGAAAATGAACCTGGACAATGTATATGCGCCCACCTTCAGCTGGTGTCAAAACACGAACTAGAAATGGATGCAAATATAGTGTCAGGGGCATTTCGGGGTCTGCCGTCGGCATACCAGAGCATTACCGACGGACCAACTCATACCTACAGACTGGCCGTCCGACCCACTCATACAACCACTAGGTCGGGCCCGGGCGGATTGACTCTAACGGCGACAATGACCAGCCAGATCTGGGACCACAGACAGTGTTCGTGTATGGTCCTCAGCCGTCGGCATATCAGAATATTCTCGACGGAAGGGTTCATACCCAATCCAACCTCACCAGGTCGAGTTCTGGTGGATTGACTGAAGGTGACAACAATCAACCGGAGATGGGCGTACGTATAGGTGACATTTCAGGCCTCTTCCGTCGGCATACCAGAGTATTCCCGACGGAACGACTCATACCAACTGACTGGGGGTCTAACCCACTCCAACTCACATTAGGTCTAGTACGGGCGGATTGCCACCGAAGGCGACACAAGCCAGCCTGAGATTGGCCCACATGCAGTGTCAGAGGGCATATGGGGCCTCTGCCGTCGGCATACCAAAGCAAGCCCGACGGAACGGCTCATACCAACCGACTTGGGGCCAACCCCCACCAGGTCAAGTTCGGGCAGATTGACTCTGAAGGCGACAAAAACCAGCCGGATATTGGCCCACATACAGTGTCAGTGGCATACCAAAGCATTCACGACGGAAGGACTTCTACCACTCAATAGGGAGTCCGACCCACTCAAGTTAATGCGGATTGACTCAGAAGGCGAAACTTACCAGCCGTATCTGGGACCACAGACAGTGTCCAAGTTTGTTCCTCGGCCGTCAGCATACCAGAGTGTTCTTGACGGAAGAATTCATACCACCCGACGTGGGGTCCGACTCACTCCACGTACACCAGGTCGAGTCCAGACGGATTAACTCTCTGAAGGTCACAAAACCCAGCCGGAGACTGGCCCACATACAGCGTCGGGGGCAATTCGGGTCCATGCCTTCGGCATACCGAAGCATTCGCTATGGAACGACTCATACCACCCGACTAGGGGTCCGACCCACTCCATCCTCCACCAGGTCAAGTCTCTTAATGCGACAAAAACTAGCCGGAGATGGGCCCACATACAGTGTCATGGGCTATTTTGGAGTTTGGACCTCTGCTATCTGCATTGCCGACGGAATGACTCATATCATTCGATGGGGTCCGACCCACTCCAACCCCTCGAGGTTGAGTTCATGCGGATTGACTTTGAAAGTGACAGAAAACCATTTGGAGATGGGCATGTTGTCTGAACAACTGATCTGCTCAAGCTCGGTCGAAAAACGATGCGCGATATGCGATAGTACGAGGACGATGGTAAGATGACGATGCGCGATAACGCGATGTTTATTTCCATCGTCATCTTACCATCGCGCATCGCCATCTTACTATCGCGTATCGCGCATCACCTTACCATAGCTCATAGCCATCTTACTATCGCGCATCGCCTTTACTCTAAGATGACGATGCCCGATAGTAAGATGACGATGCACGGTGGTAAGATGGCGATGCGCGATGGTAAGATGGCGATGATAAGATAGTGATGCGCGATTTTTCCATCTTGCCATCGCGCATCGTCATCTTACCATTGCATATAGTCATCTTATTATCGCACTATCGCCATCTTACCATCGCGTTATCGTGCATTGTCATCTTACCATCGCCTTTCAGAGAGACCGCCATGAGCCTAACGGAACACCGTAATATGCAGTGAAAAAGAATCCTCTTATTTTTAAGACTCTGGTGCTACGGGGCGTGGACAGTGTTGCAGTGCCCAGTACTGTCCATGAACAGACTCAATCAAACCTAGTCTGCAACTTTCGCTATTTGTAAGTACTACTACTTCTTCGAAAGCAGCAGCAGCAGTAGCAGCAGTAGCAGCAGCAGCAGCAGCAGCAACAACAACAACAAGTATTAGCAATAATAACACTTGTAGTAGTTAATATTCAGTTAGTGATCGACTAGATGGGGGTCAATATTTTATAGATATCATCAAGGGGGGTCATTATTTTTTTAACGGGGGTCAGTATTTTATAGAAAAGGGGTCACTTTTTCTAAAGAATAATGACCGGGGGTCGTTATACTATGGGGAATAATGACCGGGGGTCGTTATTCTATGGGGGTCACTTTACTTCGTTTCACCAGCCTCGGGAAAAAGGTGTTAACTGCAAAATTGAATTAAAAACATATATATATGTATAGGGAGGACACCAATTTGGCGTGTTCAAGATATATGTTTAAATAAAGGATTGTAACAAACATTAAACATTAATTTCATTTTAGTTTTATGTTATTAGCTTATAGGAGTATTTCCGTGAAATTTAAAAGCCGGGCTCCGTTTTAGAAACGCCGGGTTTGTCTGTAAACCATTATTACTAATTGTGAAATACTAATAGTACATTTTATATACATGGACATTAAACCATTCTAAATACGATTTAAAAAAACAACAGTTTTTATTTCTGTAAATATGTGTATATTATACTAGGTACAATGCAGTTGGGTATTATTATCACCTATAAACGCGGGCTATTCTTTAAATCATTATAACAAATTTATTAAAAAAAATTAAATGTATTTGATGCAATATGTATGTAGTTTAAAACATCGTTAGTTCGCTCACCTGGGGTTCTTCGCAAATATTAAAACTGTGCCCCCCTCTCCCTTCAAGAGTCTGGCCAGATTAGACACCTTGATAGATGACCATAAAGTTAAAACTGAAGCTATGATAGTCTGTGTGGTAAGATGAATACGTGTTTGAAGTTTCGTGAACATAAGTCAAATACTTCTTAAGTTATGGCCAGTTATAAGCCTGGTTATGTTTCAGGTTAAAGTTTTATTAAAGTGGCATAACTGTTTCAACATGAAAGTCATTGCACCTATGTTGCAACATTCTTTTGGTTAAGATGAAAATATGTGTGAAGTTTCATGAACATAGGTCAAATACTTTCAACTTATGATCAAATGTTAGGTTGCAGTTAAAGGTGTGACGGACGACGACGGACAACAGACGACGAACAACGGACAAAGTGATCCCTAAGTGTCTGCCATGGAGGCGACACAAAAATCTACTTTTAAAGAATATATACTTTGATGTTTAATGTCTTTTCTGAGACTAGCATACCTTTTCAAAATACGAATATGCTTTTTTTGTAAAGGTTTGCGTGAATTATCTAATAGTGGCCACTTTGGTTGGAGCATAACGTATATTGTGATATTCTGATATTCATAATAAGATATTCTCAGGGAATATGTTGCTATTAAATAATCGACAATTACAACGGAAACAGACAGGTGCAAGATTATCACTTAAGCTTGTGTAGTCTTTGACCAGTAGAGCTAAACACACACATATATGTACTGAATCAAACAGCTAACTCACTAGTAGCCAATACCTTTAATATCTCAATAATAACAATCAATAAATCAAATCAAATTTCATTCTGAACGAGACAAATATCTTGTCAATAACGACTGTAAACGGTATAACAAGTTCATATATTGAAGGTATTGTCTACTAGTGCGTTATCTGTTTGGTTCAGTATATGTATATTCATTTGAAAGTGTAGCACTCATTATATTATACTCAGGGTATTATTTCCTCAACATCCAATGATCGTGTAAATATGAACTTCTCAGGCTATCTGACGTTATGTTAATTTTCCCATGCTGTTTATTATTGCTGATTTTGTTTATATCAACAAAACAGCCATTAATCCTCATTCCACCATGTCAAGATCCTTAGAAAATGACATAAACTTTCCTGTTATTAGTTTATTGAAACTGTGTGATTTCCCACATGCTGATTACAAATATTGATTTTGTTTACATTGACAAATCAGTCATAAATAATCAAGCTTAATTAATAGAATTTATCATGGGAAAACTTCACTGTAGGCCAGTTGCAATACATTTGTGTATGTCATTGCCACGCCTAACCCGTACTTTCACTACTGACCAGATTCGAGTACGTGTAACATAGCAATGTATTAAAGAGGCTTTCAACTGATTGCTTAGTTCGTTTATAAAGTCAAGCTCATTCTACAACACGCAGCGCAATATTATCCTTTGTTGCCCTAGTAGTCAATATTCAGCAACAATTGCTTCCCAAAACTAGTGTGTCCTTCATTTGAATGTGTTGCACTCAGTATAATTATCTGAAGGTAATGTTCCTCAACATCCAATGATAGTGTAGACATGAACCTGTCAGTCTATTTGAAGTTATATGAATTCTCCCATGCTGTGTATTAATGACGATTTTGTTATATCAACAAATCAGTCATTAATACTCGTTTTAAATAAATAGAATGTGTCATTCATGGGATGGTTCACAATCTTTCCAAGACTTATTTCATTCCATCATGTCAAGATCCTTCCAAAATGGCTCCTTGTCTCTGCACCAACATTCTTTATAGATGATTGTAAAGAAATAAACCTTCCTGCTATAAATTAACTGAAGCTGATTCTCCAATGATGATTACAAATCCTGAATTTGTTTATAATGACAAATCAGTCTTAAATGAAAACACTATAGGTCATTTTTAACTGCTGTGTTTCGTTACAGTGTTGTTTGTTGGGGACTTTTTTCTTCTGTTAATCATATTCCCAATTCTAAAACACATTTTTTTCCTCAATTTCGAGCTGTTGTTTTTGTTAAATGTTTTTTTCTTCTGTTGATCATATTCGTAAATGGTGTTTTACGTCATTTACAGCACATACTAGGCTATATATGACAGGATTTTACTTGAGGTGGAGACAGACCACTTACTTCCCGTGGGACCGAGATCAGTACTGTATACAATCTGCCATTCGTTAGAATCAACACTTTCTCAAGCTGATCTCCAGGCGAAAAACTTTCTAAAAACAGCGTCTTCACTATCCCGGTCACAGAAGCACTTACCTAATGTCCGACTAAATCCTGCAACTGAAACAAGAAATCTGTTTATTTTGAATACGAAACACTTCTTTGATCTTGCTTTGCATTGTTTTGTTTGTTTTTTTCTCATTTTTTTCAAGGATCAAAACTCCACTGAAATAAATAACAATAATGTAACGTTTACCTTTTAAAATGTCGATTCTTAGGGGATGTGGGAGGTGTATAGTGCTGGTTCTATGCAGTAATAAGTGAGTGATCTGCCTCTACCACGAACAAATCGACCGTCATATATAGCCTCAAATATGCTAAAAATGACGTAAAACACCACACACACGAAACCAACCTTTACAATAAATTTCACAAAATAGTAAAAAAAGATCTTGCTTTTTTTCAAAGTAAATGATGTCACCGAGATACTAACATTCGCACAAAAGATAACCCTTTTATCTAAAGAAAATCATTAAACACGTAAACACTCCAATCCTTTTTTGCTATAAATTACTTACTAGCAAATTATTCCATTGCCATTTTTGACTGCTGTAGGTTAGTTGATCGCTTTATGTGTGGAGTTTAAAAAGGGCATATATTCACAATGTTTATAACTCGCAAGGATTAGAAATGGAAAGTATGACCAACAACTGAACACTATTTACCTATCATCTTGCGATTTACTATCGCCTGACAATATCACCATCTCATCAGACAATAATAAATTGCACAGTTTTCATCTTGTTGTCTATATCGGATAAGGGAAAATACATATAGTTCTCTTTTCCAATTATAAGCACAAATATATTCGCCAATTTCAGCCGGCGAATAATTATTGGATGGGCCGCATTTATCAACCCTGCATACTATTAAAGTATGTGCATCGAATTAAGCGAAAAGCTCAGGCATACAGATAAATAAATAAACTATCGACAAAGGTGTATGGTATGTTAAAAAGACAACAAACACATAAAGAGGACATTATTACCCCTCCGCATTTTCTCACTTTATCGGCGGCCATATAGTTTTGATCACGTGATTTGAATAACGGAGGTTTTATTTCGTTAAGTAAATACTCAACGTGAAAAAATAAAAAAGCCAGTCGAATGAAAAACATGCTCAACGGAAAAGCGGTACTCGACGAAAACGGCCAGTCGAATATGCCTACTGTTAGCATTGTTAGCATTCTTGACCTTATCATTTCTGTGTGTGGGATTCAATGGGTTTCTGCTACGTGCACACGTACACCAAAGACCTTCGGAAATCAAAGGCCGCAGAAATATATATTATAAATTAGAACATTCGAATAGTAAACGATGAAAATTTACTGTGTATGTTTTGTTGAAAGAACATGGTGAAACATCCCAAAACCCATTATTAAACTAATATATGGTTAAAATGAAAAGCAATATTTGGCCTAATGGTTACGTATATGGATTTTAAATCCGGAGGTCTCGAGTTCGAATCCCGTAAGAGAACTATTTATCAATGATTAGGACAATTATGGTTTTGTATCGATGTTTTTACAACAAACGACGGATTATAACGTATGTCCTGGTATAGACCTCTCTCCTTATATATGGGTTTACAGCCATGTTTCACAAGCTTGAATTTGGTAGTAAACCAAGAAAAAAACCCAACCCTACCGTGCATTTGCATATGCTCAATAGCCTTATATAGAGATATAGTATCTTTAAGAATGGGTGTGTGTGTTTTACATTTAGTGTACTTGTAGCCAACTTGTCTGCAATAACTAAAAGAGAGTCTTTCATTTAAATATGAATAATTCAATTCACGTGTTACATTAAAATGTCTTTCTTTGAAATGAATGTTACCAGGAATTTCAACAATTGTTATTACATGCGTGTGCTTATCAATGTTAAATTATGTCATCGACTTGTGATAATGAAATCAATCTTTTACGCAGGTTACCACTCATGTACAGGCACGAATGGTTTGCACTCAAAACGCAAAATTAAGCTGTTTAGAAATTTAGCCTTTTTTGTCAACCGCTTTTATGTTTGTGATGTATATACCTTGCTTGAATGCTGTATTTCATACACGACTTTTATATATACTTTTAGACAATGTCAAGCGCGTGTTATGGTAATGAAATATGCCTATTTATTCGGTATACCTTTAGAAACATCACATGAATGTTTCCGTGTTATAGTTTAGCAATACAATCAGCCTAAAGACATATAAAAAGATCGGACAGGAAAAGCAGCATTCAAGGAGCACAGTCAACCACAAAACACAGAAACAAACACGCAAAAAGACAAACAAGAAGGTAAAAGTAATAATAAATTCAAACCACATCAAAAACACAAAAGGGTTGACAATAGGGCTACCGCCTTGGAACGGTCAGGGCAAAGTAGGCCACTGGTGGTTTAAACCGGTTCTAGGGTGCACAAAACCTCAGACTTACCCTACTATCATTCCATTAAAACAGGACAGTGTAAATAAAGAAATCCCCGCCAGGATCTAATCTCTAACCAACAAGGCAGCATCAATAGGCAATATAAGTAAAACACAAATATGCTCGTGTAAATATAATACAAAAAAACAATAGCCTAAAGAGCCACAATAAAGGTACTCAATGACTTGGCAGAAGCCAGAGCAACAAGAGAATAAACCATTAAGGGCACGACAAGAAAGATCATATTAGACAAACATCAAACGCCAACCGTCCCAATGGGCTTTAGGTAGGCGTCATCATAGGGTACACAGCCTGTCCGGTCATCGTACAATTAAAGAAGAAAGCATAGCGGCGAACTGTAAAAGGGTCCACCACCAAGCATGCAGTACGTTGCAAAATAATAGGGTCATAACCTCTCTTGATAAACTTTTAACAAGTTTAACAATGATAGTATGAAAGTGGTCATGACCAAGAATCTTACGAAGTTTATAAAAGTTTATATTGTAATAAATAACATATTTTTAAGCTCACTAGAGGGGTTAACTCGGCGGGAATTATTTTTGTTTACACTGTCATGTTTTTAGGGATGATGACAGGGTAAGAGTGAGGTTTGTTGTACTCTTGAATCCGTTTAAAATTCCCCGGGGTCCCTTTTGCCACTGACCGTCCCAAGGCGGTACCCCACCCTTATATGTTTGTGATATGCTTGTTTACTGAATGTAATTGTGATGTACGTTTTGTATCACCTTTGCGTTGTAATACTTGTTAGTGTGATTGTATTCTGTGAATGTTACTCTTCCTGTTGGACTTAGAAATATATGAACTTATAAACTTAGAATACATGTTATGTTCTTAGTATTACCATGACAAGAGAACAGGAAATGTAGCATTCAAATACCACAGTCGACCAAATGCACGCATAGAAACCAACAACAATTACAAATATGAATAAAAGGTAAGATATGATATCACAAACATAAAAGTGTTGACAATAGGGCTACTGCCAGTGGCAAAAGACGCCGTTGGGGCATAAACCAGGTTCTAGGATGTACCAAACCTCACTCTTACCCAATTGTCATCCCAATAAAACGTCTAAGTGTAGAAAAACACGATATTCCCGCCTGTTTATATTCTCTAACACACAATAAATAACTTCATTCTTATTAATTTGTGACGATTTTTTCTGAAGATAAAGATGGAGATGGACAACATTCTAAACTTCTTCAGTTTGAATTGCTTAAGATGGTGAGCTGGGAAAGGAAGTAATGTTGAGATGTTTTTAAATTTATTATTTTGTATCATTTAGATATAAAAAAATAAAATAATTGTAGGTAATCACACTTTATTTACACTAAACGTCTTAGAAGAAGACACATGTTTCTAACTCCAACATTTCACTGAAAAGAGGTAAAATAGAGTCAGTGAACATTTTCAAAAAACAAATTCATAACATTAAATTTATAGAAAAACAACGATTCATTTTAAATTACATACACACATATATTTCAAAACATACACAAACAATTGTAATCCTCATTCGTCCTTTTACAATATCCATCCATTTATTAAAGAAATTTGTTTTAACTCAATTGATAATTCAAGAAAAGTATGTCGTAATGCTCAACCTTTTTTAAGACTTTCATATGACAAGGTCCTATGACATGTCTTTAGAAACAAGCAAACAATATATAGGTAATCAGGCTTCTAATGAATTTGTATTAAACATTCTTTAAATTACACACATTTTGGAGATTGTTTTGACATTTTCACTGTAGAATACTGTGCACACAATTGTGTGTACATCATCTACCTTCTTAAATCCTACATTATATCCATATCTATTAGAATGCAAACAATAAAACAATTATGTTGTCAAATAAAACTACAATTTAAAAAATAAAATTCATTTGATTCTAAATGTATGTCAAAAGTAGGTGAACTATCACTAAATACAGGTATTTAACACGATAAAGTGCTCTTTTACACTGTCCTGTTGTAATGGGATGATAGTAGGGTAAGTGTGAGGTTTGGTGTTCCCTAGAACCAATTTAAACCCCCAGTGGCCTACTTCGCCACTCATCGTGCCAAGGTGGTAGCTATATTGTCAACACTTTTGTGTTTGTGATGTAGTTTGCATTTATTATTACTTTTGCATTCTTGTTTTGTTTGTTTGCGTGTTTGTTTCTGTGTTTTGTGATTGACTGTCCTCCTTGAATGCTACTTTCCCTGTCCGGTCTTTTTATATGTCTTTCAAGCACAAACATGCTACACGATTGAAGGGGCATGTACAATTTGCGTTTAAACTGTTGTTGCATGCTTGAGAAATGAGTGGATATTTGACAATTTATAATTTGTATTAAGATATCTTTGGAGTGATATAAAACATTAATGTCAAATACCAATAAATAACAGTGGTCTAGAGGTTCAGCGTACATCTTTCAACTCTTACAAGGCTGTGGTTCAAATCCCGTTCCGGGCATCTATTTTTTATCACATATATATTGGAGCCGTATATTTATCGATGTTACCTGTACGGAGAAATTACTTTCCCTGTCCGATCTTTTTATATTTCTTTAGGCTGATTGTATTGCTAAACAATAGCACGGCAACATTCATGTGATGTTTCTAAAGGTATACCGAACACATGCTTGACTTTGTCTAAAAGTATATATAAAAGTCGTATATGAAATACAGCATTCAAGCAAGGTATATACATCACAAACATAAAAGCGGTTGACAAAAAAGGCTAAATTTCTAAACAGCTTAATTTACGTTTTGAGTGTAAACCATTCCTGCCTGTACATGAGTGGTAACCTGCGTAAAAGATTGATTTCATTATCACAAGTCGATGACAATATTCATGTTAACATTGATAAGCACACGCATGTAATAACAATTGTTGAAATTCCTGGTAACATTCATTTCAAAGAAAGACATTTTAATGTAACACGTGAATTGAATTATTTATATTTAAATGAAAGACTCTCTTTTAGTTATTGCAGACAAGTTGGCTACAAGTACACTAAATGTAAAACACACACACCCATCCTTAAAGATACTATATCTCTATATAAGGCTATTGAGCATATGCAAATGCACGGTAGGGTTGGTTTTTTTTCTTGGTTTACTACCAAATTCAAGCTTGTGAAACATGGCTGTAAACCCATATATAAGGAGTGAGGTCTATACCAGGACATAAGTTATAATCCGTCGTTTGTTGTAAAATCATCGATACAAAAACATAACTGTCCTAATCATTGATAAATAGTTCGCTTACGGGATTCGAACTCGAGACCTCCGGATTTAAAATCCATATACGTAACCATTAGGCCAAATACTGCTTTTCATTTTAACCATATTAGTTTAATAATGGGTTTTGGGATGTTTCACCATGTTCTTTCAACAAAACATACACAGTAAATTTTCATCGTGTACTATTCTAATGTTCTAATTTATAATATATATTTCTGCGGCCTTTGATTTCCGAATGTCTTTGGTGTACGTGTGCACGTAGCAGAAACCCATTGAATCACACACACAGAAATGATAAGGTCAAGAATGCTAACATTGCTAACAGTAGGCGTATTCAACTGGCCGTTTTCGTCGAGTACCGCTTTTCCGTTGAGCACGTTTTTTCATTCGACTGGCTTTTTTTATTTTTTCACGTTGAGTACTTACTTAACGAAATAAAACCTTCGTTATTCAAATCACGTGATCAAAACTATATGGCCGCCGATAAAGTGAAAAATGCGGAGGGGTAATAATGTCTTCTCTTTATGTGTTTGTTGTCTTTTTAACATACCATACACCTTTGTCGATAGTTTATTTATTTATCTGTATGCCTGAGCTTTTCGCTTAATTCGATGCACATACTTTAATAGTCTGCAGGGTTGATAAATGAGGCCCATCCAATAATTATTCGCCGGCTGAAATTGGCAAATATATTTGTGCTTATAATTGGAAAGGTGAACTATTTGTATTTTCCCTTATCCGATACAGACAACTAGATGAAAACTGTGCAATTTATTAATGTCTGATGAGATGGTGATATTGTCAGGCGATAGTAAATCGCAACCAAGCAGTTTTAACAAACCGCGATTTACCTAGAAACGCGAAAACGCTGCTGATCTAGAAACACTTCAAGCATTTTGTATTTTTAAGCACAACAAAAAATGACCAAATAAGGTTAGGAAAACGTTGTTTTGATTTTGTGGTAGAGATTTACGCATAATCGTTTACCGTTCGTTGAGTTTGCATTTCTAACGGGTTTCAGAATTGTAATGCAACGCTGCCACCTCTGTAGCTATGATCAGATTGTATTCTTTTGAAAAAATCACTACTGGGTACAGAAATAAAATCGATAACATTAAGGTATTAACTGAATTTATGGTTGATCGCAAAATGTTTTAAAGTGTGTGTCAGTCGTTATGAATCTCCTGTTTAATTCGGCTGTTTTTCTGACGGCTATATATGCCATATGCTCTTTGGCAGCGAAAACACGGTATGTTCGCGACATCTCTCTTGACGGATATAACTGTGACACAAACAATATCTCGTTTACCATCAATGCAAGAAATAGCATTGCGTGTGGAAGAGAATGCAGTTTTACCAACACTTGCTTCAGTTGGTTTTACGATGTCCCGGTCGGTAAATGCTATGGATGTAGCGTCGTCGCTCATGCAAGTAACAACGTGTTGGTTTTGAAAACTGGAACGAATTACTACAAATGTGAAGGAAAAACAACATTTAAATATAAATAACTTTCTTTTCACGAATTCACTTTCATTTTTAACTGTATAGAACTTGTACGTCAAAAACGGTTTGTTTATGTAAAATAGAGTTTTATTACTTACTTACTGGTCCTTTGGAATCATCAAACCCAGTCTTTGTGACTTTAAAGTAGAATATACCTAAAGCCGGGGTACATTACATCTCATGAATAGACTCAATAAAACCGAGTCTGCTACTTTTGTGTCTTGTTTGTGTTTGTTGCTTCCAAGGGATCCCATTGTTCAGTATTTATTTAATAGTAATAAGTATTCTGAAAATCGTCCCGATATTGAAAATGCGGAAAATTATGTAGACATTGCTTACTCTTAATTCGACATCGAGAATTTGATTTTGGTTTTGACTTGGCGGAGTAAAGCCGTTCATATTGTGTCTATAGAGTTAGGATTTTCAAAATATGTAAGTTATATACAACTCGTCGTCAGTAGGTTTAGACTATGTACACAACTGCAGTAAACTTTGCCTGTTGATGGCAGGATAGAGACTATGAAAGAACCAGTGAACAGATTTCAAGCTTATTTCACAATACATTCATTGATCCAATGTCATTCAAATATATACACATTGATTCAGACCCAAATCCAAGATGACCCAATTAATTTAAAATACAAAAAAATGTGTACATAAATTTATTCCATAACGTGCGCATAAAAAAGTTTCAACCATTGTTTTCTTTGAAACAACTTGGGCCTCTTGTTTAGGTTCCTCCGATGCACTACTATAGATGTTTAGACAGTTACAGAATATACCCATATATATTTGCAGCCTGTGACAATGGATGGCTCGCTATACACGGAGGATGTTATCTCATTGCTGAAGATGACATGGACTTCCCGACAGCATGGGTAATCTTATATACCTAATTATCACCAATAAGCTCGCTGTGTCAATGATAATATATGGTTTTCAGAGTTTTGGAGAAGATAGTCGTCAATATATGATAAGATATGCTTCAGTATTATAGAAAATATTGTCTCCGGTATAGAGGCGATTGTCTTCAGTATTATAGAGGAGATAGTCTCAATTATAGAGGCGATTGTCGTCAGTATTATAAAGGACATGATCTCCAGTATAGAGGCGATTGTCTTCAGTATTACAGAGGAGATGGTCTCCAGTGTAGAGGAGATTGTCTTCAGTTGTATAGAGGAGATGGTCTCCAGTGTAGAGGAGATTGTCTCCAGTATTATAGAGAAGATATTCTTCTGTAGTGTAAAGGAGATCGTCTGCAGTATAAAGGAAATCGTCTCCAGTATCATAGAGCACATTATCTGTTGTATTGTGGAGATCATCTGCAGTATTTCGAAAAAAGTTTATCAGCAGTTTTATAGCGGACATTTTCTCCAATACGGATGTGATATTTTTTCAGTAATATAGAGAATGTTGTCTAGTATTCAATAGGAGCTCGTTTTCAGTATAATGGAGGACATCGACTCCAGTATAATAAAAGTATTGTCACCCGAGGGAGCAGATCGTCTCTCCATTAAAGCAGAACTTGGTCTTAAATCAACAAATCCGCTTTTGATATGAGTATAAAATATCATTATAAATACGATTTTTACTATGCCATTGATGTATGTTCAGTGAAAATATGTTTTTAAAGATAAAAATCGAACAGGCATTGCTAAAATATCGAAAAAAATCTAAGGGGAAAACTCTTGCGCGAATTACCTGAAGTGACGTCATTGGGAACAAACTATTTTTAGTTTACATTGGGACTGAACGCAAAACAGTATACCTTGTGTGAAAATGTGAGAATTAAGCGATCATGATACTGAGTCAGAGGAAATGCCCGTGATAAGACGGTTACACAATGTGCAACCTTACGATTTTGAGCCAGAATACGTGTCTGAGGACGAAAATACATCGGATTCATCAACTGATGATGAAGTCGAACGCGGTGCAGATGCAAATGGAGAGCTTGTAAAGACTATCGTGTCATGTCATTCGTTACGTTCAGCGGTTCATTACACTATTCACTAATCTAACAAAATTGTGTAAATATACACTGACAGCAACAACAAACAAAAAACAACGTAAACATCGTTTTCATCGAAATCTGCCAGTTAGTCACCCGCAACACTGAAATATCTTGGTACATACACAATAACCGCGAAATGTAGTATATTCCGAATGAATGGACCTGGTCTAAATACGAGCGCCGATAAGTAGACATGGAACAAATATATGTATTAGATATTATCCATAACTGATAAAAATAAATGAATAAAAACACTAATAAATGAAACAGCATATAATTTCGGCACCATAACTTCTTTAGTATTATATATTTGCCATAAGTCGCCATCAACACCAAACACTTTAGGAGCGGTGTTTGCAATATGACACGCTCTCTAGTCTCCACTGCCCCCAAATATCAATACAGACTAATCAAATATTGCGGTGCACTATTGAAGTACAGCCTGATTAGGGTACATACGTCGGTATATCACAAATGCACGCACCATTTAGGGAAACCTAGTTTTATGATATATTTCCTGTTTATTGCAATTTCTTGAGCGGTGTAATACCGCCGAGGGCAGACGCGTATTGCACAAGACGGATATATCACATGATATGCGAGCTCTAATTTGTCGAGCACAAAGACAGAAAAATACTATGATTTAAATAATATAGCCAAATGTATTATGAGCACGATATAGACAGTAAGTATACTTACTCATGTATACTTACTCCTGATATACAGATCGAAAACAGACCAAACATATCAAATTACCATAATATAAAGTATATTATTCTATTTTACTTGTTTTACTTATTGCACGAGCTAAGATGCGTTATTGTTGTTGCTTTGCCATAAAACATTACTGAATTAATATAAAAGCTAGTAATATTATTAATTTTCTGCCTTGTAATAGATATCCATGAAACATTTTTTTGTTTTTTTTCAAATCCAGAGACCTATATATGTTGATAATATATAATTATTACACTATTGGCAGAAGGGGTGTATAATTTAAAATTATTAAAATTAAAATTTGGAAACAAAGACAGTGTTTATTTCACCGGATTCATTTTAATTTATATGCTGAACGTTCTTAGCAATATTTAAAAAAAAAGACGGCTACATATTATTAGCGCCGTCAACTCTTGAATGATTCACGTAAAGACGCATGCTTCTCATTCAACAGCTAAACATTCACGGTGTATATAAAGATCTAAGACTATACACCTTTCTTCAATTTATCATACGTATACCCGATGAGGTGCTAAGATAATTGAACATAAATTTCAATCTTACTTCATGTATGAATTTCCTCCTCAACGCCGGTCGAATAGGCGAATACAACTTGCTTGGAGACGGCGGGGTTATGCACTTCTCATTTTTATAGTCAAAAATCGTTAGTACCGCTGTTTATTTTAATATGCATGGCCTTTTGTTCTCCAAATTCAAAGATAATAAAACCAAAGGATGGACTTCTCACGAAGTCAACTCAAAATGTTTGCTACAAACTCGCGCGTCTTTCGTAGGTTCCCACTTTCTCGACGAGTCGGGCGATTTTCTTCGGTAACGGTCTACCCACACTTCAGATCTTAATATATCATTATCTCGATTAGGGAAACGAAAGAAACTTGTCCTTCTTTATGCAAACTTTTTCACCCAGCAACAGCACAAGAAGTACCATAAAACGTAATCCTACATAGACAATGCTATACAACTCAATGCGACACCGCTAATCGTTTGGTACCAATGACGTCACAGGATCACGTGACACTTACCAGGGCGAAACTCGAAGCGTGTGCGCTATGAGATAAAATTGGCTACTGTGAGAAAACGGGACAACCAATAAGTGTAAAATTTGAACAGACTGAATAGTATATATATATATTTCCGAATATATACTCAAAAGACACGCCCTATTTCACCTTTAAGCTCGCTGTCGCAGTAATAAATGTATCGTTTACAGCATTTTAGAGACGAAAGTCTTCATACAATAGATGGGATAGTCTCCAGTTTTACATTTCGTCCCGCCCTAATTCCATTAAGCGTTGGGAAAGCCTGTATTAGCCTGATTTTATAACGGATATTTCGACAATAAAACGAGTTTGAAAACATGTTTTACAGAAAAAATGCGATAACCTGTTTAAATTAATTGTTTTAGTTTCATAATATGCAAACTTTTTAAGTCAAAATTAATTTATTTCATACCCCAGTCAATCCCGTTTTCGCTTCTTGGAGAAGGGATTGGAAGGGGTATGAAAGTTAATACTCGGACCACGTAATGTTAGAGAAGATTGTCGTTAGTATTGTCGAGCAGGGAGGAGATTGTCTCTGGTATTATAGAAGGGTTATTAACTAGTATTACATTCTTCAGTATCATCAAATATATCATCTCAAGTATTATAGAGGTGATCGTATCCAGTATTATAGAGGATATAGCATTCAGTAAATTAAAGTATTCAGTAAATTAGAGCCGATCATTTCAATTTTATAGAGGAAATCGTCTCCTTTATTATAGAGAATCTTCTTCAGTATTATATAGTATTTGGTCTGTTTACCGTTTTAAACTACCTGTGTTAAAATTGAGCGAGACGGATGTGTTTGGAAAACACAATACCGATAGAAAACGGTCATATTTTTCCCAGATAATTTATATGCTAAAAGTTAAATTAAGGACATTTCCTAGAGTTATTTTGTTTTACCTATTATTAGATTTATTATTATTTTATTCATTTATATATTTTGTTTTATAATACTGGAGACAACTGTGTCTATAATACTGGATACGACCACCTTTATAATACTGGATACGGCCACCTTTAAAATACTTGAGATTATCTCTTTTATGATACGGATGACTATTTTTTTATATATTATGTTTAATTCGATACAAAATTAGAAATGCCATTTCTAAACATTTTTCACCTTAAAAATAAAAGGTCCCCGACTGTTTTTAGATATCTTAAGGTAAGTTATGACCCATGTCCCATGTTTAGCAAATCGCCTATGCGCCTTCAGTGTGACTTAATACATCTAACAACCGAGCTGTTTAATCAGGCCACCCTTAAACATATTTATGTTTGCCCTTTCCCGACCCTAATTTCAAATTGTTTGGTCGGTGGTAGGCAAATATTGTTTTCACATACACATCCACATACCACAAATGACCCTGGTAGTCTGGACATAAAGCGACTGTAATTATCTACCTTCAATCGGTCACTTGAACACGATTTGAAATGGTGCTGAAGAATTGGCGAGCATATTTATGTTATCATTATTATAAGCGGCTGTGAAATATGACCGGCAATTTAAAAATAAAAGAAGGTTCTAAAATGAGAATTTGTTTTGGGTCTGTCGGGCCCTTTTCGGTGTCAGTACGGAAATTAAATTACAATAACTGCATCTTATATTCTGAACTAGATTGCAATATTAATGTCAATATTAATGTCAATGTCTCGCAGAGCTTCGGATATAATATCGTTTATTGATGATAACGAATAAACAAAAGTTACAAATTATTTTAAAATATAAACTACATATTTACCTCAAAACGCCTAATGATATACATACGGTTTCGGAAAGAAACACATACACAAATCGCAATTAGAAATAATCAACTAGAACGATTTGAAAATTCATGGAGAAGTACAAAACCACTGTAGATTAAGGATTCTACTACCTGGTACAATTTTAGAGCAAAACCAAGACACTGACAATTCGTAAATCAATTATATCAATACTGAATAATAGATTTTACATATGCAATGTTTATAAGCAGGTTGGGTATTGGACAGCAATCAACTGTTAGGTAAAAGAGTAGTTTGTATATAAAAAAAATTATTTAGCGGAATACCTTTTTCTCTTCCTGAAATCATATGATCCCTGTCTCAATCGTACAATACATGAACGTTGTCTGTATTAATTTCATGCTAAAATAGTATTTCATATGAATATTGCTTGTAAATGTAAAGATACTGTAAGGTGTGATAAGCGATTGTCCTCCCCGACCCTTGCTCTACCTACTGACGGTGAAATTAAACGGGTCTTCAAAAGACGGCTAAAAAAAAGAAGACATTTCTGAAAATTAAAGTGTTTTTCAACAAAATATCAAAAACTGTGTCTTTACTTCTTTTATATTTAAATGGATCCCAGGTATGTACAAGTTGTACACACTCATCAAGACATTAATAGTTAGTATTTTAAGTTAATTCTTACGTTTAAGACAGAGAATAATGCGCTAAGTACGAAATATATAGCGGCTCATTGCAAAAAATCACTTCATGGTTTTTAACATAAACGTTTTTTGTACTTGATTCCAGTGTATCAATACATGTCTTCAAATTCTTAACAGTTAATGGGTTTCATTATTATAAAATCTAGTGAAAAATACATAACATTTTAAAAACAACTATGTTACGTGTGTACATATCGTCTTAGGCAGTTATGCGCGAAAAAGATGCGTATAAACAACTAGTAGAACATGGCCTTAAAATGAAGTTAAAACAGATTATTAACTAATTAGTTTACTTTTGTGTTGGTGCTAGTTTCCTTCACTGCACTGACCTTATAGAGTATTTTCATTTAAAAGACGTTCGTATATCCAAAATAGTGTGTATGTATTTAATTGAACTTTTCGGGCATCGCACACATGTACAATTAAGATGCGCCTGGATCTTAGATCTTGCTTGTTTCTCTCTCGCAGAATTATTGTGACCAACGTCAGAGTCACCTGTTGTACCTTGAAACACAGAGTTACGGAGTACTTGCTGAACAAGGCCAATACAACAGGTAAACATAAGGCAATCCCATATATTCAAAATGTCCGCCAAAGTGTATCGTTTTTAAAAGGCATATAGCTTTTGCAATTATAGCTGTTTAAGGTAAAGAACACCACTATGTCTAATTGCCTTTGTTATGGAATGGCTAGAATATCAGTGTAATTAGAAAAGGTACGCCATAAAACACGGCACACTTGCTTCTTTGTTTCTTACATACAACAATTATTTGGAGCATTTCAATCATAAATAACAGAATCCAAAACTATGGCAAATTAACGTATGCTGTGTGCTATGTAACAATAAATGTATACCTAACATGTGTATGATTTTAAAAGTGAGTATATGCACAATCGGGGCTGGCGTGGCCGAGTGGATAGTACGTTGGACTTGAAATCTGAAGGAACAGGGTTCAAACCTCATCGGTGTCACTGAGTAGCGTATGTATGTTCGTGAACTTTCCCTTTGATTCGTCCGTCGGATGGGAACGAAAAGCGTGAAATACCGTGTATCGAAGAATATACTCCTAGCACTCTGAATTAATTAGTAAGAGTTCTAAAGCTGATCCCCATATTATTGATAGGCAAACAGTTTACTGCAATAACAGCAGATATCTTATAAGTAAACACGGAAAAAGACAATTACTTAGCGTGTGGTATCTCTTTAATTTTATGCAAGCAAGAGCAACCTAATGGATGGACCGAAAACCATGTCGCGATTTATAAGCCGGATTATTTTAAATGGAATGATTTTACGTACAGTTATCAATTTAATCCAATATGTGAACGAAACTAAAGTAAAACATTCAGGCCAAAGCATAAATGTTTTGCTTTGAGCCTAATTCAAATATTTAACAACATACGAATTTTACCAAAAGACATCTGACTTGATTGTGTTTTTGTTGTTGTTGTTTTAATCAGATTATTTTATATTGGATATTAAACGATTTCCCAATTCATATAAGATTTATAAAACGTATTTTGAATTATATTAATTTTAACGAGCCTTTTGGCGAGATAAAATTATAAATAATTCATCGAGTTTCATAATCTTATATGAAATGGATATGAGTTTAAGATATTTTTTATGACATAACATTACAGTAAAATATGTAAACAGTAATTAAGATGGACATAATATCCCACGACGTCAGACAAACATTGCTCCAAAACGTCACAACATCACATCCTTTGACGTCAAAACATTATTTGACGTCATAACGTCATGTCATACACAACGTTGGGTATCAAGGAGTTCGTGTTTTATCTCTTAAAATAAGCATTTTTCACCGAGTTTTAAAAAATAGATCTACCAACACATTTGTCATGATAATGTTTTTATTATAAGTTTTTGGTAAATAAAATGTTTATGACTTAGATGATAAACAAAACAGTTTTAGTTAATAAAACTTGCTTAGAGTGTTACGGATTTAATGTATTTCATAATCAACCAATCAAAATATTTCCTGGTTGTATTACACCTGTGTACATGGAATAGAGTATTTAATGGGTGTTCGCCACTGCTATTAAGGGACGTTATGTGATAAATTGCATATACCTCATAAACAACATTAAACATGCTATGTTTGTCTTAAGGAGGTTAACACAATTATTTACCAATATTGGTACTGTACTGTAGAAATGTCATACTTTGGAAAAAGATCCATATTTAGTTAAAGGCATTTATTGTATTTAACATTGAATATGGATCTAGTTAATTTAGGGAACTTGGTACAAAGTACATTAAAGCATATTTATGTATTGCCGAACAAGCTATATATAAATTTAGTTTAGACGGAATGAAACGCACTCAAGGTAATTAAACAAAACAGGTAACCATCCATTATAACACAGAAAGAATCAAAATCATCAGAATTCTAAATTTATATTTAAAGTAGATATCCCGCCAACAACCGCCACGTTTTACAATATATGTATGCAATTTATAAACCTATTGACGACAAGGTATATATATATATATATATATAGCTTACATATTTTGAGAATCGAAACTTTATAGACGCAGTATAAACGGCTATTACCAGCCAGGCAAAACCCAAAACATGGAGCTTCAAATTAAGAGTTACCTACTCATAATTTATTTTACGCATATCCAATCACTGGTATTTTAGGAATCCGTTAATAATTTTTTACTTTTACTCGGCACATATACATTATCATATGACCTGAACATCTGGATAGAATTTTGATACTAAACGGTTTTGTCGCGTAATTTTGTCGTTATTTGGCGGTTTAAAATGTTAAAAAAATGGCAAGACTACATACAAATAGTTGAATCATAATATAATATATGGTAATTTCTTGCTTTACTTATTTTCTCTCTCTGCTCTTTTTATGAATCTATCTCTAACATGTGTATGTAGAATTTCAATTGTGTGTACAACATTTATTTTATGCTTAACAGTGAAATAGAGATTTAGCAGTGAACAAAAATGAAATTTATGACGTGTTGTCACGGGTAAAATGTAACTAGAAACACAAATTAATATAATGTCACTTTTAGAATAGATGATATTGTTGATATAAATCCTATCCGAATATAACTTTCAATCCAAAAACAACCAATAAAAATTCACACTTTTACTTTACGCTGAAAACCTACCAATCGCACAATCTCACAAAGCCTCTGGTCTAAAACACTTTATTATAATATTTATAAACTTGTTAATATGTTTATCAAACGCGGTTATGACGCAGTGCATGTTTAGCAGTCGACCCATTTATTGTTCGCCACTATGTTTTCCTCTTTGATTGTGCAATGACCGGACAGATTATGGATCCCATAAATCCACAAAGAACGGTTGCTTTCAAACATTCATTCACGGATAATTGCGTAATGTGTAAAATATACGTCATGTTTGAATTTCTTTTTTTTTTCTACCATTGCTAACGGAAAGGCTTTTATTAAACATGACCATATTACAATTACTTACTTTGCCTGCATTATTGCAAGAAAAATGACCATTACCATTTGATTAAAAACTGGCAATCAATATTTGATTTCCGATACAAAATATATTTCTGATTAGAGAATTAAGTTTACAACAAACATCGATATTACGTTCACACTTGTAAAATTCTTCCACGTTCATATTCTGCCCCAGTGTTTATAGGACGCATTATTCAGTTTGAGTCACGTGATCGTTTACACAGCCGTTTGAAATGTAAACAATACATACATGTAGATTTGAACTAACGTATTACTTAGCAACACACGACATTTGGATTAAACTTTTAGTGTGAAATGGATAAAGTATGATCATTCTTCACTTTAGATAAGTTGTACTTATAACATTCAGTATATCAGTTTAAATTGACAGTTTATGTCTAGCGCAGAGAATCTCTGCGGAAAGTCAACACATAAAAAAGTCAAATGCGTATGCAAGTCGGAGGACAATCTTCTCGCCGTTCGTAGATATGTATTATGCATTACTGTAGCGGTTAGTGATGTTTATGTGTTGATGGTTGTTCAGAGGCACAGACGCGTACTAACACACTTATTGCACACTTATTGCACATGGCCCTAAGTGGCCGATTGTGTCACTGACCGTTCAAGTGCGATACCCGTTGTCAATCATTTAAAGCTTGTGAAATCTCACATTTCGTTTATAAATATATACGTTTTTATTTACTATTGTAGTTTTGGATGCGTGTTTTGGACGGTTATGTTTTATAAATTTTACAAGTTTTGTTTGAATTTTGAATTTATTGTTATCATTTATTATTTATTGGCAAGACACAGTCACAAATATCACGTCCATTGACATATGTCCCCTAGTCAGTCTTTGTATGATCTCTTATCTATTTTGTGCGAAATTTATAACCTTTGCGTCTTTGATCACATTCGTTATATTTGAATAACCGCTAGCGGCTTGGTGGAATGATATTGATCGCTTTTTAAATTCACCCTTGTGTACACGTTTATGGAATGTATAATTTGTATCAAAGTATCGCTACTTTTGGAGGTTGGCTGGGATAGGATGTACTGCTGTGATTATTCTTTTTAAATTGATATTTAATGCTTCTTTGGTATCATTCAGATATAAAAAAGGGTAGGACATCACACTATTTTCACACTAGACGCCTTTGAAGAAGACACAAAATGTCTCTAAAGGGAGGAAAATTAGGGTCATATAACATTTTCATAACTTCTTTTCATAAGATGACATTGAAAAACCACGATTACCTTTCGATTACATAAATACATATCTTTCAAAGCATATACAAACACGTGCAATCCTCATTCGTATTGTTACGTTAAAAAGCAAACATATATGGACCGTACCCTGCCCATTTTTCTTTTACTAAAAAAATAATTCAAGATAAAAAACATGTTCTAATACTCAACCTTTTTGAAAACTTGTATATGACAAGGTCCTATGACATTTCTTTCAAAACAAGTACACAAAATATAGGTTATTAGGCTTCTAATGATTTTTATTAAAATATCGTTAATTTACGCACATTTTGGAGTTATTTTGACATTTTCACTTACTACTGTACACACAATTTTAGAGATCGAATATAAAATTAGCTCAGTATTTACTTTTGTATATGTATTCCACTAATGAAAAACAAAAATCTTATTGTTTTTCTATATCAAAAGATTTTAAAAAATAAAATTCTTAGACTTGAAAATATAGAAGCTTACCTAGCCAACATCCTAAAGGCACCGTCTGAATGAATCACTTGATTGACATATCAGTCTGATTAATACCCAGTCTCATTTAAATCAGACCCTTTATCACGCTACGATACTCTTCAATAGCGGGGAGAATCAAAGCGTAATTAGGATGATTTTAAAGAGATTGACTAATACCTTTTGATGCGCCATTAGCATTGCGAAATCACTAGTCCTAGTAAAGCGCAGTATAGGAATATAGTATTGATGTAGGATATAAGAACATGAGTTATATCAGCTTTCTTAATTACCACCGGTCGATACGAGGACAAATTCCATCGTAACATAAATCTTGGTATTCCATTTGTCATACTGTTGTAATATAATACCCACAGTCTAATTATTTTATTTGTGAGTTGTGGTATTGGTTCGCGGTCCTTATTCTTTATACATTATAATGTAAATATCAATACGTCATATTTTAAATTATGGACACTTAGTATCCGAGCCAGTTATGAGCTCATTGCTATTACGAAAACTTTATAACATGCACACGTTAAGTCTTCAAGCAGAAATGCCTCTTTGCCGTGACAGGCAATGACACATCCTTAAATGCTACATTTCCTTGCATGCTACATTTCCTGTTAGACTTTTGTATTTACTTTTTTTGCATAATTATCACGTTGGGAATATAGTATATACACCAATAATCCTATCAAAAGTATAAGCAGCACTTTGGCCCCACAACTGCGCATGCGCAGGAAATGACAGTAAATGACGTCATCAAATGTTGAATTATTGCGAAATGGTTCTGATGCATATTGTGAAATAGCCATGTTTCTGTCGATTGTGAGATGGTTCTCTTTCTTTAGGACATGACATGAACAGTCACGTTTTAGGGCGTTGCGAAATAATACTAAGTTTAGAATGAACAGACAGGCGAATTTCTGAACGAGCGTATTTCTAAAATCTATAGTTTCAGAGATACTTTATCAAAATAAAGAACCTTCAATCATTAAGCGCAGTAATAAATGTCTTATCCACGGGGTCCGTGAGTACTGTTTATAAAATAAATATAGGTTGTATATGAACTTCAGTGTGATGAAATTGTATAACAGACGGAGAATACGAGTCAATTAAAATCCGTATATCTTTTAAAATAGTTATCATATAGTATTGAATTTTAATAAATACTGATAAAGGTGATCCTTTGTGAGCAACAAACACAATCAAGAGAATAAAGCAGCAGACTCGGTTGTATTGAGTCTGTTCATGAGAAGTAATGAAAGAAGCAACACATCTCACGCCCCCTAGCACCGGCTTAAGCGGTATTCTACTTCAAACCACCTATATTGGGCTCGTTGGTCCCAAAGGACCAGTAAAATAACACTACTGGTTAAATTATCTAAAGATTAAACATTCAGCTACAATCTGTCTCTGGTCATAATCTGTTTTATACTACAAAAAAGAAATTAATAACAGTTAGAAAGAGGACACTGTCGTATACTAGTTTTCCCTAATAAAACACGATGCTTTAACGTATTATTTCAAAAATATCTTGTGTTTATTTGAATGAATGTTTGTAGAAATGTGTTTTTAGATAATTCAGTGTTTCAATAATTCAGTTTTACATGTACGCAGTGTAATAATCGAGACAATATTTTACGAGGAAAGACAACAGTTTAGTGGTGGTGTGGTGATGATGATGGTGGTAGTGATGGTGGTTTTGATGGTGGTGTTGGTGATGGGGTCGTGGTTGTGGTGGTGGTGGTGTGGTGGTGGGATGGTGGTGGTAATAGTGTTTGTTGTTGTTGCTAGTGCTGTTGTTGTTGGTAGTGGTGGTGGTGGTGGTGGGGATGGTAATGGTGGCGGTGGCGGTGATATGTTTAACAGCGCTAATGTGATATGTTCTTAATATAATTACTTCACATTGAATAGCAGACATATATTAACTATGGCTTCAGTTGAACGTTAATAAATCAGAGAACAGTTATTCATTACCTATAGATTTTTGCTATACAATATTCGGTACACTTCATATATGATTACTACGTTGTGTGTTGTTATTATTTCATCGACTAGGCAATGTCCGTATATTTTCAAATGTGTGAAGTGTAAATTGATGCTATAAGTATTGTATACTTCCAGCCGCTAGCGTGGCAAACCTTTGCCTGTAAAATATTTACTCTACATCATTGTACATGCGTACAGGTACGATGCGCATAACTCGACGTTTTTTGTTCCCAAAATCATGATTCAAGTGATATATCTAAATGAGAAAAGGCATGAATTTCTGACAGGTTTAAACAAGCCACACTTCTTTATAGATTACGAGAATTAACACGTACAGACTTGTTATCGATCGGTCACAATTCACTATATAATGTTGGGAACAAATTACCTTCATTTGATCTTAATAATTTTTCCTCATGAAATATTGTCTCGTCTATTACCCTTTGTACATGTAAAAACTAAATTTTCTAAAAACACATTTCTTCAATAATTCATTCAAATAAACACACGTTATGTCAGAGATAATACGACAAAGTATCGTTTTTTTTAGGGAAAATTAGTCTACGGACGACATTGTCCACTTTCTGACTGTTATGCATTTCTTTATTGTCGTATAAAACATATTATGACCAGCGACACAATTGTAGCTGAATGTTTAATGTTTTAGATAGTGTAAAATACTATATGATAACTATTTTAAAATAATTACGGGTTTTAATTCACTCGTATTCTCCGTCTGTTATACATAATTCATCACACTGAAGTTCATATACCACCTGTGTCTATTTAATAAATAGTACACACTAACCCCGTGGATAAGATATTCTTACTGCGCTTAATGATAGAGCGTTTTTTATTCGGATAAAGGATCTGAAATTGCAGATTTTAGAAATATGCTCGTTCAGAAATTCGTCTGTCTGTTCATTCTAAACATAGAATTATTTCGCAACGCCTTAAAACGTGTCTGTTCATGTCATGACCTAAAATAGAAAAAAAAATCACAATCGACAGAAACAGGGCTTTTTCACAATATTGCATTAGATCAATGTCGCAATATTTCATCATCTGTTATTTCCAGAGAATGCGCAGTTGTGGGGCAAAAGCGCTGCTTATACTACTCCTATCTTAAACAATTACATGTATTAATATATAAGAAATGTTCAAATGAAGACGAAAGTATTTTAAACTACTGATTAGATCGGGATCTTCACTATATTTTCAAACGAAAAGAAATCCCGATGTTTAATCGCATGGATCCATTTTCCATTTTCATAAAGGTTTCTTATTTTGTCATTGTTTCTCTTTATGTGTTTTATTAAATAGAAAGTGGGCGCCTTAATACTTTCCTATCGGTAACGGATATAAGAAATTTTCCCTAATTGCTTTTATTTAATGACAAGTCATGTTAATGTGTCTAATGATTCAGTATTTAATAAAATAATCTGAACTTTTATATATTTTCAGGATATGTTTATATTCAAGTTTAATGCTATTTCAAAGCTGAAGACAAAACATTATAAAACTTTGATTTCACTTATGTAATTGGAACACAATCGATGAAACCGAACATTTTATTTCTTTCAATAGAATGTGATTTCGTGATTCCGAAAACGTGTATTTAAACGAATTACAACTTTGATATTTCTACTTTGCCATTATTATTCATTTTTATATTCATGCTAGTTGTCAATAAAACAAAATAATTTATTTAATAATGATGCTCTGTTGGGGAGTTTTCTCCACTTGTTCCATCTTCTTACAGTCATAAAACCGCATAAAAACCCACAAGCAATATAACTTCGTCCTCGACACGCATAACATTCTGTTAAACAGATACAACTAGACAACCATACATACAATTCGAATAATCTGCAAGATAAAAATGATATTATGTCAGTGCCTTTACTATCAAGTTTATTAGGCTCGGCACGAACACACAGAATGTCTCTGCAAAGCCTCTCGTTTCGTGTTTTTCTAAACCTAATAAATTTGAAATAAAAAGCACTGAAATAAAATTGTCTAATTATAATATAATTTTAAAAATATTTTGCGATTTTTTTCTAGTCTGTAGGGGTTTATTAAGTGAACAGCGCTGATGTTACCATAAAAACGTCATTCTTTTATACTGTCGTTTTTGTTTGGAGTGGAACATTGTGCAGAAGATGCAAACCACTCTACCAGTCTGCATTTTGAAAACCTTAAATTGCGTGATTGCACGTAAGTGCGCAATGCAGTAGGAAATCAATAAAGAACAATGTGTTTCATCTTTCGTTGCAATCATTGAAATGCAAACACCTGCATGTCAAGTAAAGATAATGCGTTAACACTGGATGCGTGACAATTTTGTGCGTTGCATTTAATTATTTTAGGTGCAACCGATACTTGGTGTAATTTGCAAAAAATAAGCCATGTCACACATCATTCAATAAAAATCAGTTCTTGCTCAAAGCAGAATAAGCATTCCGGAAACGGCAAAGAATTTTTATGTTGTTTTGAAGAAATAGCATTCTGAACTTATATTACATTTCTGCCTGTGACTCTGTGGGAATTCTCTTTGGAAATCAATCCCTAGGGAAATTATCAGATTTCGCCGGAACTAATTTCTTAATTACATTGTTGTGACAGTTGTGGTGTATTCTTGCGCGAAGTTCGAAAGTAAGGCAAAGTAGATCCCTAGTGAATCCCGATATATTTATTGAATTAAAGGTACATTCTTGTAAAAAATGAAATTTATAAGTTAATCGACACTGTTTCTTTTACGGGATATACTTCACTCGGCCAGTTCACATATCTAGTAAAAAAAACGTCGTGCCCACGGCACTCGTTTTTTTACTAGATATGTGAGCTGGCCTCGGGAATTATATCCCGTAATAAGAAACAGTGTCGATTAACTTATACAATTCATTTATTTACAAGAATGTACCTTTAACATGATATTTGTTTGACTGGTTAAACCATTACGTGGCCCGCCTTAATTCAATTAAGGGATGGTAAAGCTTATATTAGTAGGATTTTATAACGGATATTTCGACAATAAAATTCATTTAAACCCTTTTTCTTACTGAAAAAAAGCGAAAACATGTTTTAAATTACCTATTAAAATTTTTAATTTTACAGTATGCAAACTTTTTAAGTCGGAATTAAGGTTTTATTTTATACCCCAGCCAACCCCGTTTTCGCTTCTTGGAGAAGGGGTTGGATGTGGTATGAAAGTTAATACCCGGACCACGTATTGATTTTAAAATTGTTGATCTAAAATATTTAATGTTTTTCAAATATACTCTACGTACACGTACATTCAACGTGATGGGTTTCAATGCGTATGGTACGAACATGTACATGCAAATGCATTGATTTAAATTGAATATGAGGACATAAAATAAACATTTCTTCAAAACTTTGCTGTTTAAACGTTCAACGCAGCACGTAGAAGAGGGAACTATTTATATTCACTCGATGCTTTCTGTTTGTTATATATATATAACAGATAGCGTTTAATTTCGAATAAACTACACTTTCACATGTTTTAGGCAGACGTATATAACTGCACATACATTCCAGGCACCTCAATTGAATATAGATATAAACATCTAGCAGGAAAAATAGCATTCAAGGACGACAGTCAACAACAAACACAAAGAAAAGACAAAGAACAAATTTAAAGATGAATAAAAGGCCAAATAAGACATCACAAACACAAAATGGTTGAAAATAGGGCTACCGCCTTGGAATTGTCAGTGGCAAAAAAGGCCGCTGGCAAAATGGATTTATTCTGAAAATAAACAGACTTTCGATCTTATGATCTTTCCGTGCTGTGCCCTTAATGGTTTATTCTCTTGTTGCTCTGGCTTCTGCCAAGTCACTGAGTACCTTTATTGTGGCTTTCTAGGCTAATGTTATTTTTTGTATTATATTTACACGAGCATATTTGTGTTTTACTTATATTGCCTATTGATGCTGCCTTGTTGGTTAGAGATTAGATCATGGCGGGGATTTCTTTATTTACACTGTCCTGTTTTAATGGGATGACAGTAGGGTAATTGTGAGGTTTGGTGCACCCTAGAACCGGTTTAAATCCCCAGTGGCCTTTGTTGCCACTGACTGTTCCAAGGCGATAGCCCTATTGTCAACACTTTTGTGTTTGTGATGTCGTTTGCATTTTTATTACTTTTGCCTTCTCGTTTGTCTGTTTGAGTGTTTGTTTTTGTGTTTTGTGATTGACTGTCGTCCTTGAATGCTGCTTTCCCTGTCCGATATTTTTTATCTTTCTTTCGTAATCTTTCTTTATCATTGCCAGAATCCCAAAGCACATTTGTGTTGGTACTGTAACAACCGGAAAATAATGTAAATAATGTAAATATAAGAATGCATTCGCAAATTGTGGTGTTCAAAAACGCAAAAACGCCGAAAATGAGCGAATCAGTTCTGAATTAGTCGTTAGTATGTACATATACATATTAATAGCGAGCACAGCTAGCGAGAAGTGCCGAAGGCACTTCGAGCGCAAGCGAACTTTACGGTAACGGGAGAAAAAAAAAAGAAAAAAAAAGAAAAAAAAAAATGAAGATAATTGCTAATCTATGTGTCTCGATTTTGATGGTAAATCGTCGTTGTCACGCTTTAAGCATTTCTAACGCAAACACCGGCTCCCACTATAGGAGTTTTAGTTTCGAAATTCTGATTTGTTTTCTTTAAAACAGTTTTCTGTGCAACGGTTCCGTTATGACTGATTAGAGTAGAGTTTCAGAAATAATTTGACAGTCTCTCCGACTCCTTCACAAAGTCCTATAGAATATGTGCAGCAGAATATTTAAAGAGTTCAAATGCGAAACTAAGGCTTTCTAGAAAATATGTGGTTTCCGTGGGAAATTTCAAAATGACAACAAATGCAGGAATATGCTGAACTTGTCAACAATTGCAGAGCGCACAATGATTAAACAACACTAGCAGCATATGTGAGATATTCATTTATTATGGTTTTTATTTGTAAACTATCGGTATGAAGGTTAAATTGTCTTGGCCGGAAACTTTCCACATTATGCAAATTAGCGCGGGTTAAAATCAGTGACGTAACAGTAGTAAATATTGACATTATTTGCAGACGACTAGTGACAACTCAGGTAATTTTTGGAAGACTCGGATTGCTTTTACTTTGTCATAACACTTTTGTGAGTTGATGTTGAGCTAGTTTAAATGATTAATGGGGGACAAATCGATTATAAATTATTAATTTCTTTCACTTCGTACGAACACTTTTGTGGGTTTATGTTGAGCAAGTTTTAACTTCACCTTGAACTTTCGATCACTCATGTAAATATTCACCGTTGTGCGAAGATGTTCCAGAGGAACCCAGCACAGTACTGGAAGAATAAGAAGTTTTAAATGATTAATTATTTATGGACAAACCACCCTCGCCGTGAACGGAAAGCGTTTCTTCAGTCTAACCCCTAAAATAATCTACAATATATATCACCCCCCCCCCACACACACACACACACACACACACACACACACACACACACACACACCCACCACCACCCTGAAAAAAAAAGAGGAAAGTTACCTCAGACAGACATCCCTCTCCTGGAAAGTCTTAGACTACAAGCCACCCCACCACTTCCCAGCCAGCATGGCCATATCGGATAGATTTTTGGTAATTGTTCGGAATGTCGGCAGATCGGCCCGATGTATCCGTTATCTGCCATAGACATCGGGCCGTTATGCAGACTGCCGCTCTGTTACCGATATCAGTAACAGAGCGGCAAGGCCCGATGTCTATCCGTTATCTGTATATAGGAAACATATCGGTCCGATATTGGCTTGCTGACTGGGTTTGTGTGTTTTTTTTATGATTTGCTGAAAAGATATCGGTCAGATGTCGGCTAAATGTTGTATATGCCGACGTCGGGCCGACGTAGAGCCAATTAATTCAATATTTTCCAATTTTTGAATTTTTTGTTTGTATGTCATGCTAAATTGATTGTTCAATGCATTAATCTGAATGAATATAGCACATTTCTTCTAATGTCTGTTATTATATCTCGGGCCAACGTCAGGCCGACATAGTTTGCATCAGTTGATACCATATATCGGGCCAAAGTCAGTCCGATATAACACGTCATAAATCCATAAATGGAGGTAATGACATGTCATTTTGAATATTGTATATTTATTGTTAATGTGAACAGATATTCCTCGCAAATGTCATTTTTTACGTTGCAAAATGATGCTACCTATAAGCCTACATTCACAAGAGTTTTATTTATTGCTAATTAATATTTTTCCAGTCGAGCTAATTGAGATAAGCACCTAAATAAAAATATATATAAGGTAGTGAGTATTCATTAAATTGATTTGATAAAAAAAAATCGGACTGAGTTAAACGCCCGATAACCTTGTATGTTGCGAAACATATACATGTATTTTGGATTGGTAATCCGATGCTCTAGCTACATACTGTGCTAGCTGGATGGTGACAATAGAACGAATTTGATGTTTATCTGTCATAATGGGCCCACTTCGGGTCGAAACTATATCGGATACATATTGGATAGATAACTAACCGATATTGGACCGATGATGGATAGTAAACTAAAAGGATGTCTAACCGATGATGGATTGTAAACTAAAACGATATCTAACCGATGTGTAGCCGACAAGATATCGGGCCGACTTGAAGCCAATGGGCACGCCGATCTCAGGCCGATATCGTTTGCGATACTGGTCCTATATAAAAAAATATGGGTCCGATGAAGGCTAGATATAGGATTGCTGGCTGAGTCCTCACCCCCTAGATTTGTTCATTGCAAAATACCTCCCCCCTCCCCCCTACCCCCCCCCCCCCCCCCCCCCCCAAACACACACAGAGACACCGAACGACCCACAAAACACACACACACACATGTGTGTACAACGGTGTGGTATTCCAGTGTAGCAGCACAATAGACTGTAGATAGATACATTACACTAAACACAATCATAAGTCCAGATTCTATTGTGCCCATACAGGTGGGTGTCCTATCCTTTAAAATATGGCGGATGGTCTGGTTCTCAGATAGTGATTTTTAAGTCATATCTGTGGTATGATAAAAATGACCTCATTATAGAATTTAAAAACCGGAATTGTTTGTATTTGTTTTATGACATAATTATAGACCAGTGGTACGATTCACCGGAACACAACAGACCAGAACAGAGATGAAAACCAGGATGTACTGGAACTGCTTTTTCAGTGAAAAGCAAAAATGAGATTTACAATACAGAAGGGCTGCACACTGAACATCTTCAAGAAAAGAGTCATCTATCCTTTGTTTATATTTAAATGGTTGTCTGTGACTGATAGTTGCATTATTCTGTCAGGCATTTACAACCAGCATTGGATGGTGACACTAGCATCTTTTAGGAGTGGCCCATTGGGTCAGTCACACACAGATTGGTTTTTTCAAACCCATACACTGAAGTGAATGCAACTTGCCATCTTGTACAGACGGTTCTTATTCAAGGTAAGGTCAGGACAGATGGACTGTGGTGTTAAAATTAAAACAATTATCCCTATCTCTCATCTATTTGTGAATCATATTTAGTGTTGTCAGCTAAATACACAGGTCACAGTTTGCATATATTTAGTAATAAATAATAACATAGAAAATATCAACATTTCTGGCAAAAAGAAAAAAAAATGTAAAAAAGCAATTGGAACAATGTATGTATATGTATAAAGTTAACAATCTTACAGTTTAGTTATATCACAGTGTATACTTGAAGCAGTGAGGTAAATGCTGAATTTGGCTGTTTACTTTCTTTCAAGCTAGTCTAAAACTTTTTTATCTAAACTTTTACTGAGTTGCAAAAGAAAGTGTATACAGCTCAGTTGTGAAAGAAAGTGTGCAATGAGTTTTTTTTTAATTAATTTTTTCATTCTTCTTATTATTATTGAGGCCCCAAGGAGGATGGAAGGGGTACATCTTCCTTTGTTCCCTGAAAATATGAGTCAGTGTTCCCTTGATCCCCACAACTATTTTGCTTTGTTCCCCAAAATTATTTGTCCAATGTTCCCCTGTTCTCTAAAACTATTTTTAATGTTTAAAAGATTTGCTAATGTTCCCCAAAATTCATTCTGGCCTACAGTACACTGTCATCACAAAATATTGTTTGAAATGTTAACTTTTTGTGATTTTTTTTAATATTAAAACCAGATGTTAGAATTGTATTTCCTGTAAAGTCATGTTCCATTGTTCCCTAACCTAAAAATACGAGTCAATGTTCTCTTTTCCCCTGAAAATAACAGCCATTGTTAACAGCCATTGTTCCCCAAATATAAATGGCCATTTCCCCCAAAACCCCTGAGAGGACCTCATTATTGTGTTGCTTTCAATTGTATTGTTCTTTCATTGAGTTTTATCTGTTTAAAATTTACTTTCACATTTTCTGTGCTCGCCTCAAGGTTTTACCTTAGTTCATATTAGCGAGCACAGCTAGCGAGAAGTGCTTCACAGCTAGCGAACTTTACGGTAACGGGGGTGAAAAAAAAAAGGATAATTGCTAATCTATGCATCTCGATTTTGATGGTAAATCGTCGTTGTCACGCTTTAAGCTGTTCTAACGCAGACACCGGTAGTATTTATTCTATCTTTAGTTTCGAAATTTTGATTTATTTTCTTTAAAACAGTTTTCTATGCAACGTTTCCGTTAGAACTGGATAGAATAGAGTTTCAGAAATAATTTGAAAAGCTCTCTGACTCCTTGACAAAGTCCTATAGAATATGCACAGCAGAATATGTAAAGGGTTAAAATGCGAAACTAAGGCTTTCTAGAAAATATGTGGTTTCCGTGGGTAATTTCAAAATGACAACAAATGCAGGAATATGCTGAACATGTCGACAATTTCAGAGCGCACAATGTTAAAACAACACTAGCAGACTATATGAGTTATTCATTTAGTATGTTTTTTTATTTGCAAACACTCGGTATGAAGGTTAAATTGTCTTGGCCGGAAACTTTCCACATTATGCAAACTAGGGGCGCGTGCTAAAATCAGTGACGTTACATTAGTAAATATTGACATTATTTGCAGACGACTAGGGGACTTGTGACAACTCAGGTAATTTCTGGAAGACTCGGATTGCTTTCACTTTGTACTAACACTTTTGCGAGTTGATGTTGAGCAAGTTTAAATGATTAATTATTTATGGACAAACCACCCTCGCCGCGAACGGAAAGCGTTTCTTCAGACTACCCCAGACTATTCTTCCCCAGAACCATAGTACATTGGAATACCCTACCACAAAGCGTAGTAACCCTGCCTCCAGTGCATTTGGCCTGGCTGTTAGCCATGTCAATCACATGTCTCCCTAGAAAGCATGCCCTATCTTCTTTTAACACTGTATACTATTTCTAATTTTATCCTTAGGCTTAGCTTTATTTCAACTCACGTCTTGTCTGTTGACGCGCGTCAAGTCTAGGTCCCCAGCAGGGGTTTGACTTATTCGAAGATAGATAGATACGCCCTAGAAAAAACTACAAAATATCCCCCCAAAACCCCCACCCTGAAAGAAAAGAGAAAAAGTTTCCTCAGACAGACCCCCATCTCCTGAAAAGTCTAGACTACAAGCTACCCCACCACTCCCCAGCCAGCATGGCCATATTGGATAGATATCGGTAATTGGCCGGAATGTCGGCAAATTGACCCGATGTCTATCCGTTATCTGTCATAGACATCGGGCCGTTATGCAGACTGCCGCTCTGTTACCATTATCGGATTTACCGATATCTATCCGATATCGGTAACAGTAACAGAGCGGCAAGGCCCGATGTCTATCCGTTATCTGCTTATAGGAAACATAATCGGCCCAACATCGGTCCGATATAGGCTTGCTGACTGGGTTTGTGTGTTCTTTTTATGATTTGCTAAAAAGATATCGGTCAGATGTCGACTAAATGTTGGATATGCCGACGTCGGGCAGATGTAGAGCCGATTAATTCAATATTTTCCAATTTTTGAATTTTTTGTTTGCATGATTGTTCAATGCATTAATCTGAATGAATATAGCACATTTCTTCTAATGTCTATTATTATATCTCAGGCCAACGTCAAGCCGACATAGTTTGTATCAGTTGATACCATCTATCGTGCCGCTGTAGGTCCGATATAACACGCCATAAATCCATAAAGGGAGGTAATGACATGTCTTTTTGAATATTGTATATTTATTGTTAATGTGAACAGATATTCGTCGCAAATGTCATTTTTACATTGCAAAATGATGCTACCTACATTCACAAGAGTTTTATTTATTGCTAAAGAATATTTTTCCAATCGAGCTAATTCAGATAAGCAGCAACAAAAAGATGTATATAAGGTTGTCAGTATTCATTAAATTGATTTGATAAAAAAAATCAGACGGAGTTAAACGCCCGATAACTTTGTATGTTGCGAAACATATACATGTATTTTGGATTGATAATACATACTGTGCTAGCTGGATGGTGACAATAGAACGAAGTTGATGTCTATCTGTCATAATGGGCCCACTTCAGGTCGAAACTATATCGGATACTTATTGGATAGATAACTAACCGATATTGTACTGATGATGGATATTAAATTAAACGATGTCTAACCGGTGATGGATAGTAAACTAAAACGATATCTAACCCATATCGGTCCGACTTGAAGCCGATGGGCACGCCGATATCGTTTGCGATACTGGTCCGATGTAAAAAAAATATCGGGCCGATGAAAGCTAGATATAAAATTGCTGGCTGGGTCCTCACCCCTACATTTGTTCATTTAAAAATACCTCCCTCCACACACACCGACCGACCCACACAACACACACACACCTGTGTGTACTATTGTGTGGTTTTCCAGTGTGGCAGCACTATAGACTGTAGATATCATAGATACATTACACTAAACACAATCATAAGTCCAGATTCTATTGTGCCCATACAGGTGGGTGTCCTATCGTTTAAAATATGGCTGATGGTCTGGTTCTCATTTATTTGACTCAGATAGTGATTTGTACTTCATATCTGTGGTATGGTAAAAATGACCTCATTATAGAATTTTAAAACCGGATTTGTTTGTATTTGTTTTATGACATAATTATGGACCAGTGGTACGATTCACCGGAACACAACAGACCAGAACAGAGATGAAACACCAGGATGTACTGGAACTGCTTTTTCAGTGAAAAGCAAAAATGAGATTTACACTACAGAAGGGCTGCATCACACTGAACATCTTCAAGAAAAGAGTCATCTATCCTTTGTTTATATTTAAATGGTTGTCTGTGACTTATAGTTGCATTATTCTGTCAGGCATTTACAACCAGCATTTGATGGTGACACTAGCATCTTTTACGAGTAGCCCATTGGGTCAAACACAGATTGGATTTCTGCAAACCCATACACTGAAGTGAATGCAACTTGCCATCTTGTACAGACGGTTCTTATTCAAGGTAAGATCAGGACAGATTGACTGTGGTGTTAGAATTAACACAATTATCCCCATCTCTCATCTATTTGTGAATCATATTTAGTGTTATCGGCTAAATACACAGGTCACAGTTTGCATATATTTAGTAATAAATAATAACATAGAAAAAATCAACATTTCTGGCAAAATAAAAAAAATGTAAAAAGCAATTGGAACAATGTATGTATATGTATAAAGTTAACAATCTTTTAGTTTAGTTATATCACGACAATGTATACTTGAAGCAGTGAGGTAAATTCTAAATTTGGCAGTTAAGTTTCTTTCAAGCTAGTCTAAAACGTTTTAATCTAATTATACCGAGTTGCAAAAGAAAGTGTATACAGCTCAGTTGTGAAACAAAGTGTGCAATGATTTTTTTTTAGAATAAAATGTATAATTTCCAAAATTAATATACGTCATGTTTGGTACTAAAGTTGTTGTCATTCTATTGCCAATATCATGTTGTCATTTTTTTCAATAGGTTGAATTGCTTGATAAAAAGGATAGGGGTGTAAAGTAAAATTTTCAAAGTGTACATTTTCTTTTGCGACTATGTATATATACTTGAATTCATTATTATCATAATCAAAAAACGTTTTGAACATATGTTTTGCCGGTTTTAATCAGTGTCCCCTCAGTAAGAACAATATGATAAATGCAATTTGCCCCTTTCAAACTGTACATTGCATTTAATGATTTATTCATTCTTCTTATTATTATTGAGGCCCACAGGAGGATGGAAGGGGTACATCTTTCTTTGTTCCCTGAAAATATGAGTCAGTGTTCCCTTGTTCCCAACAACTATTTTGCTTTGTTCCCCAACATATTTGTCCAATGTTCCCCTGTTCTCTAAAAGTATTTTTAATGTTTAAAAGATTTGCTAATGTTCCCCAAAATTCATTCTGTCCTACAGTAATTATAGCTGCAACACTGTCATCATAATTTGTCAAAGATATTGTTTAAAATATGTGTCAATGTTGTCTTTTCCCCTGAAAATAACAGCCATTGTTCCCTTGTTCACCAAATATAAATGGCCATTTCCCCCAAAACCCCTGAAAGGACCTCATTATTGAGTTGCTTTCAATTTGACAAGTTATTTGTACTGTTCTTTCATTGAGTTTTATCTGTTTAAAATTTACTTGCACATTTTCTGTGCTCGCCTCAAGGTTTTACCTTAGTTAATATTATTTGACACCAACATCGGTTCTTACCGAACAATTTCTAAATTATTATAGGTATAGATCATGGGTCATTGTTGACTTATTTTAAAATGCTGTATTCAATAGAAATTAAATATATCTATTAAAATGTATTTAATCTGAGTATTACCCTTTTATCACACACTTGAAAAAGCAGTTTGATTGACTAGATTAAGTGAGATTAATGTGGACACTTTGAATTCTAGGTACAGATTAATTCGCGTACAACTTTTTAAGACCACCTGCTGACCAACTAGTGACATAAAAGACAATATACCAATCACCTACCCATAAGCTCATTTACACGAAATTGTATTACGTACAATTAATATCTCTTTTATTATGAAGGGGGATTTCCGCCAAAAGTCTATGCATATAGTTTACATGCTTATGTTAGTCCTTACATTGTGTTATCATTCATCTAACTTCTTCATTGAATGTGCCTACTTTGTATATCTATGTGTCCTAGTCCAAACTACAACCGATAAATGAAATAGTATAAAGTTACTTCTTTTATTGTTATTCTGTATATTTCTTACCTGTGTTGGAAGAAATAGTATGTAAGCCTCTTATCACTACAGTTATCTGATGGTTTTACAAATTATAAGAGGACATTGGACATTTTCTATTAAAATGTGCATTAATAGCGAGCACAGCTAGCGAGAAGTGCCGAAGGCACTTCGAGCGCAAGCGAACTTTACGGTAACGGGAGAAAAAAAAAGAAAAAAAAAAAAAAAAAGATAATAGCTAATCTATGTGTCTCGATTTTGATGGTAAATCGTCGTTGTCACGCTTTAAGCATTTCTAACGCAAACACCGGCTCCCACTATAGGAGTTTTAGTTTCGAAATTTTGATTTGTTTTCTTTAAAACAGTTTTCTGTGCAACGTTACCGTTATGACTGGTTAGAGTAGAGTTTCAGAAATAATTTGAAAGTCTCTCCGACTCCTTCACAAAGTCCTATAGAATATGTGCAGCAGAATATTTAAAGAGTTCAAATGCGAAACTAAGGCTTTCTAGAAAATATGTGGTTTCCGTGGGAAATTTCAAAATGACAACAAATGCAAGAATATGCTGAACATGTCAACAATTGCAGAGCGCACAATGATTAAACAACACTAGCAGCATATGTGAGTTATTCATTTAGTATGTTTTTTTATTTGTAAACACTCGGTATGAATGTTAAATTGTCTTGGCCGGAAACTTTCCACATTATGCAAATTAGCGCGTGTTAAAATCAGTGACGTAACAGTAGTAAATATTGACATTATTTTCAGACGACTGGTGACAACTCAGGTAATTTCTGGAAGACTCGGATTGCTTTTACTTTGTACTAACACTTTTGTGAGTTGATGTTGAGCTAGTTTAAATGATTAATTGTGGACAAATCGATTATAATTTCTTTCACTTCGTACGAACACTTTTGTGAGTTTATGTTGAGCAAGTTTTAACTGCACCTTGAACTTTCCATCACTCATGTAAATATTCACCGTTGTGCGAAGATGTTCCAGAGGAACCCAGCACAGTACTGGAAGAATAAGAAGTTTAAAATGATTAATTATTTATGGAGAAACCAGCCTCGTCGCGAATGGAAAGCGTTTCTTCAGTCTACCCCCTAGAATAATCTACAAAATATCCCCCCCCCCCCCACACCCACCACCACCCTGAAAAAAAAGAGGAAAAGTTTCCTCAGACAGACCTCCATAGTCCTGGAAAGTCTTAGACTACAAGCCACCCCACCACTCCCCAGCCAGCATGGTCATATCGGACAGATCGGCCTGCCGCTCTTTTACCGATATCAGTAACAGAGCGGCAAGGCCCGATGTCTATCGTTATCTGTATATAGGAAACATATCGGTCCGATATAGGCTTGCTGACTGGGTTTGTGTGTTTTTTTTATGATTTGCTGATGTAGAGCCGATTAATTCAATATTTTCCAATTTTTGAATTTTTTGTTTGTATGGCATGCTAAATTGATTGTTCAATGCATTAATCTGAATGAATATAGCTCATTTCTTCTAATGTCTATTATTATATCTCGGGCCAACGTTAGGCCGACGTAGTTTGTATCAGTTGATACCATATATCGGGCCGCTGTCAGTCCGATATAACACGCCATAAATCCATAAATGGAGGTAATGACATGTCATTTTGAATATTGTATATTTATTGTTAATGTGAACAGATATTCCTCGCAAATGTCATTTTTACATTGCAAAATGATGCTACCTACATGCCTACATTCACAAGAGTTTTATTTATTGCTAATGAATATTTTTCCAGTCGAGCTAATTGAGATAAGCACCTAAAAAAAGATATATATAAGGTAGTGAGTATTCATTAAATTGATTTGATAAAAAAAATCGGACGGAGTGAAACGCCCGATAACCTTGTATGTTGCGAAACATATACATGTATTTTGGATTGGTAATCCGATGCTCTAGCTACATACTGTGCTAGCTGGATGGTGACAATAGAACTAATTTGATGTTTATCTGTCATAATGGGCCCACTTCGGGTCGAAACTATATCGGATACATATTGGATAGATCATGAACCGATATTGGACCGATGATGGATATTGTATAGTATAAACTAAAACGATATCTAACCGATATTGGACCGATGTGTAGCCGACAAGATATCGGTCCGACTTGAAGCCGATGGGCACGCCGATCTCAGGCCGATCTCGTTTGCGATACTGGTCCTATATAAAAAAAAATATGGGGCCGATGAAGGCTAGATATAGGATTGCTGGCTGGGTCCTCACCCCCTAGATTTGTTAATTTCAAAATACACCCCCCCCCCCACACACACACACACCGAACGACCCGCAAAACACATACACACCTGTGTGTACTACGGTGTGGTATTCCAGTGTGGCAGCACTATAGACTGAAGATAGATACATTACACTAAATACAATGATAAGTCCAGATTATATTGTGCCCATACAGGTGGGTGTCCTATCGTTTAAAATATGGCGGATGGTCTGGTTCTCATTTATTTGACTCAGATAGTGATTTTTAAGTCATATCTGTGGTATGATAAAAACGACCTCATTGTAGAATTTAAAAACCGGAATTGTTTGTATTTGTTTTATGACATAATTATAGACCAGTGGTACGATTCACCGGGAGACAACAGCCCAGAACAGAGATGAAACACCAGGATGTACTGGAACTGCTTTTTCAGTGAAAAGCAAAAATGAGATTTACACTACAGAAGGGCTGCACACTGAACATCTTCAAGAAAAGAGTCATCTATCCTTTGTTTATATTTAAATGGTTGTCTGTGACTGATAGTTGCATTATTCTGTCAGGCATTTACAACCAGCATTGGATGGTGACACTAGCATCTTTTAGGAGTGGCCCATTGGGTCAGTCACACACAGATTGGATTTTTTCAAACCCATACACTGAAGTGAATGCAACTTGCCATCTTGTACAGACGGTTCTTATTCAAGGTAAGATCAGGACAGATGGACTGTGGTGTTAAAATTAAAACAATTATCCCTATCTCTCATCTATTTGTGAATCATATTTAGTGTTATCGGCTAAATACACAGGTCACAGTTTGCATATATTTAGTAATAAATAATAACATAGAAAATATCAACATTTCTGGCAAAAAGAAAACAAAATGTAAAAAAGCAATTGGAACAATGTATGTATATGTATAAAGTTAACAATCTTTCAGTTTAGTTATATCATGACAGTGTTTACTTGAAGCAGTGAGGTAAATGCTGAATTTGGCAGTTTAGTTTTTTTCAAGCTAGTCTAAAACTTTTTTATCTAAAATTATACTGAGTTGCAAAAGAAAGTGTATACAGCTCAGTTGTGAAAGAAAGTGTGCAATGAGGTTTTTCTTAATGATTTATTCATTCTTCCTATTATTATTGAGGCCCCCAGGAGGATGGAAGGGGTGCATCTTCCTTTGTTCCCTGAAAATATGAGTCAGTGTTCCCTTGTTCCCCACAACTATTTTGCTTTGTTCCCCACAATTATTTGTCCAATTTTCCCCTGTTTTCTAAAAGTATTTTTAATGTTTAAAAGATTTGCTAATGTTTCCCAAAATTCATTCTGGCCTACAGTACACTGTCATTACAAAAATATTGTTTGAAATGTTAACTTTTTGTGATTTTTGTTTTAATATTAAAACTAGATGTTAGAATTTTATTTCCTATAAAGTCATGTTCCATTGTTCCCTAACCTAAAAATATGTGTCAATGTTCTCTTTTCCCCTGAAAATAACAGCCATTGTTCCCTTGTTCACCAAATATAAATGGCCATTTCCCCCAAAACCCCTGAGAGGACCTCATTATTGTGTTGCTTTCAATTGTATAATCATGTTCTTTCATTGAGTTTTATCTGTTTAAAATTTACTTTCACATTTTCTGTGCTCGCCTCAAGGTTTTACCTTAGTTCATATTATTGTTTGGCTAGAAGTTAATCGTTGAAGTCATTGAATCGCATGAAACCAATAGGCACTAAGATGGATGGCATTAAATGAATGATGGATGGCATTGACATGAATACAGTTCCTCATATTATGATACCAGATGTCGCCACCTATTGCCCATCAAATAATAATGTCTCTTGAAACTTTGTTTTTACGCATAGTGTGATTCTCACGACGCACCCGCGGTTTATTTCTGCACAAGGTACATATAAAAATGTAATTATCTTCGTTACTAGTTTATTTTCTATAATATATAAATTGTCATATGTACCATTTGATTTTTCTTTTCCCTGCCAAACTCTTAACAGCATAATTCTATAGTCTGATAAATGATATATGCTCCTCTATCTTCGTCTCGTCACTAGTATCAAAACCAGATACTAGTAGTCAAAACCAGCTAAAAAACCAAGACTGGCAAGAGCAAGAAAATCCATTCGATTAAATTCATTTGCACACCGTGTTATTGCATCCTGGAATACATTACCAGCTGATCTATAAACTCTAAAGATGTGATTTCATTTAAATCAAACCCGTATCAATGGCATAAACCAACATGGGAGATAACTCATTTTGTGATAAAATTTTGTTGACCAAAATGGTGGTGCAAATAGTGGGGTGGAATGACGGCTTTGTAAGTTTGTATGGAAGTGGTTTGATCATAAAAAACAATCAATTAGTTAAGTAGAGATATGGATTGATCGGAACACAGACATTTTGCTTTTATGTGACCCAAATTAAAAAAGTTTAGCCTGGTTCCCCGCTCCCACAATGCTTTGCACGGGAGGCTAGGTATTCTCTGTGGAATGGCGATTTCCATCACAGAGAATCAAGATGGCAGCGTAGAAAAGCATATTGAAATGATAAACATTGACCCGCCGCTGCAGTGCCCCAGATAAGCAGCGTGTCTGCGTGTTTCACTCAATTAAAATTGCCAAATACCCAATTAATTTCCCTGACATGCGTACCAGATACGCAAGCAATTTCCTTTTCACTCAAACATTTTAATTTTCGAGCGACAGTCAAAATGTTCAAATGATTGATTGATTGATGTTTTCGTGTGTATTCCAATATTTACAAAAAGCAGATTTTACTTCCGGTGTTTATCTTGAGTGGGACGTTACATAATTATCGATAAAGTGGAGCAGTAAAAGGGAACAGGAATTATTCTACTGTGTCAGTTCTGATATTTTGATGGATTTCGTTAATGTTGTCAAATCAACTATGAATCTGTGAGTGTATGTGTGTTGAGTAACAGATGCCGAGATTAAATTAGAGTTATTGCCCTTTGCAATTTTATACTTAGAATTTTTGTCCATAACCGCATAACTTCAGAACTACTGTCTGATGAGACTACAATGAAACTTCACACAATGATAGAGGGCCTTGTGAGAATGTGCAGTATGCAAGAACCGTAATTCTTTATTTAAATTAGAGTTTTTGCCCTTTGTAATTTTATACTTAGAATTTTTGTCCGGAGCATAACTTCATAACTACTGTTGGGACTGCAGTGAAACTCCCCGCAATGATAGTGGGCAATGAGAGAAAGTGTAGAGTTTAAGAACCGTATCATTCATATTAGAGTTATTGCCCTTTGTAATTTTATACTTGGAATTCATGTTCGGAGCGTAACTTCAAAACTACTGATGGAACTGCAACGAAACTTCACACAATGATAGAGAGCAATAAGATGAACAGACTTTCGTGACAATTTAAGTAATTACTAGTTACTAAAATCTAAACATTACCATTGTAAGTAATTATTAGTAACTAAAATCTAACCTACAAACATATTTTGTTGGGGCCTTCTAAGATCAAGTTAAATACTGTTAATTGTACATGGCTTAAATGATTCGTCTGTGTCGTGCTCGGCCGTTTCCAAAGGTCCATTATCATACTTTGTTTAAGCAAGAACTGATCCTAATTTAATTCTGTACAGAAGGTTCTAAATTTACATGCTGCAACTTTATCTAACTAATTTGAATCACAAAGATTGACACCAACAGTAATTCAACAATGTATTAATCTATGTTTAATTTCTATTTTGCTAACAAATTTAATGAACTAGTATATTTTATACACCATAAATAATGATAACATATACCTCTTTGAATTTCATCCCAAGTGACCCATGCTTACCTTGAATTAGAATCATTTAAATACATGTAACATAACAAGTTCCATACTGGCATACACTTCACTTCAGTGTCTTTGTCTTTAAAGGGACACTCATAATCTTAGAGTGTTTATCGAACTTTGAAATTAGCATCTCAATTTGTTTATCAAGTATCATTTTGACATAATGAAATCCAATTTTGAGTTTTTAATTTGTTCCTGTTATCATGGTTATTCGACCATAGGTTTAAATTTAATATTGCCATAATAATTGGTGCAATATAACCAATAGTTAGAAATATACAGAAACAATTTGATCGATACTGTTCTTGTAATTAATAAAAATGACTGAATAAACTAAACTAATGAGATGCCGGGAGTTTTAATAAAAAAAATCAAGATTGCCGTGTGTCCGTTTAAATTTAAAATACAACGACTTGACTGCTTACACATTTAAATGCCTGACAGAATACTATCGGTCAGAAACAATTGTTTAATTATTCAAAGAATATATATTTCTTTTTTCAGGGAGACATCACCACGATACAGTTCTTTTGTAATTGACATCATCTTTGCTGTTTATCTAAATCCATTTTCACAGCAGTCCAGATGGTATTTTAGTGGTTAAATGATGTTTGTGTAATTATCCAATGCTGGATGTAAATGCTTGGCATAAACATGTACGTATCAGTCATAGACAACCATTTATTAAAAATAGGATAAAGACACTTTCTCTTCTTGAGGAGACTGTTATTCTGTAGTGACATCTCATCTTTGCTCATATGATGGCCATTCCAAATACCCAAATAAGGTACATTAGATTACGCTGGTTCCGACATCCTGTACCAGTTGTAATGATGCTCAGGGCAGGAAAGTTCTACTCGTCCGCTCGCCATGGTGAGTGAATACGGTTTAATTGTATCAAACCACCTATCAGTTAATGAAGCCAATAAAAAAAATCTGACGAATTCCAACATTTAACGTAATGTATAAAAAACTGTCTTTCAAATTTGCTTAATTTAAGTTTTGTCGATCAGTACTTTTTTCTCTCAAAAATGCAATATATGATGGTGTTGTCTACAAATGTGTTCAATAGAAGAATTTGTCAATTGTAGTTTCTTTAGTGGGTTTGGAGGGATAAAATGAGTAAATCTCAGCAAAACTAGAAATTATGTCCTTGTGGCATGGATGCCCAGCTTAGCACTGCCAACCACATAAAACAAATGCGTCTAAGTAGGTCAGGGTCATTCTCTTTGTCAGATTTTCTTTTGCTAAGTGCATCTGTAGTCGAGAGAGTAAAGAATACTAAAGATGCTGAGTTTGAAACCATCTCGGCTCTCACTGCTGCGGGTTAGAATCCTAATGGGAGTTTGACTTTAAAGTGAAGAAGTGTCAAGACTCACTGTCAGTCTTTAGGATTTATGAGTCCTTTGCACACTACCTAAATATTTCCTCAACTTGGATGGCCTTCAATAGTTGTAGTTATGTAATTTTAAAGACCAAAGAGGACCTTATGTGTTTCGGATTAAATGTTGTCCGAAATATATACTACTTTTGCCGAATTTCAAACATTTAAAAAGAATAACAGCAAAACAACCCCACTTTGAGGAGTGCTGTGGTCTAATGGTAGAGTGTTGGACCCATGATCGAAAAGTCGTGGGTTCGATCTCCGCCACTGCCAAATGCGTTGTTTCCCTGAGCAAGACACTTTATCTGCATTTGCCTAGTACTGGTTCTACCCAGGAAGACATCGAGAGTGATTTAAATAAGTTCATAGAGCTTTCGTTACAATCGATATTAAATAAATAAGTTTAAACTAAAACAACCCCAGAAAACCGAATCATCTGTAGATGTACTTAAGATTAGTCTATTTCGTCATTTTTGTCTCGCCCACGATAGCTGTCACTTTTCCGGTGGCGGCCGCATTTTAAATCAACTATATCTCAGAAGCTGCTGCTCGAATTTTTCTGAAACTTTGTCAGATGCTTTGTTAGGTCAAGGGACATCACGTAATGATAAAATTATCAAGGTCAAGTCATATTTTGAGTTATTTTCCCAAAACTTAACCTTGGCTAGGTAACTTAACCTCAGTTAACTGTATGTGATTGTCTCATTTTCTTTGTTTGATACTTGGTCATATGTATTATTGGCACAGGTAGACATCACTGAACGACAAAAATTACCAAGGTCAAGGTCATATTTTTCTTATTTTTCCCAAACTTAACCTTGGTTAGGTAACTTAACCTCAGTTAACTTTATTTGATTGCCACAATTTATGTCTTTGATACTTGGTCATATGTATTGTTGGCATTGGTGGACATCGCTGAACAACAAAAAATAGAAAGGTCATTTTAAATCGACTATATCTCAGCAACCGCTGCTCGAATTTTTCTGAAACTTTGTCAGATGCTTTGTTAGGTCAAGGGACATCACGTAATGATAAAATTATCAAGGTCAAGTCATATTTTGAGTTATTTTCCCAAAACTTAACCTTGGCTAGGTAACTTAACCTCAGTTAACTGTATGTGATTGTCTCATTTTCTTTGTTTGATACTTGGTCATATGTATTATTGGCACAGGTAGACATCACTGAACGACAAAAATTACCAAGGTCAAGGTCATATTTTTCTTATTTTTCCCAAACTTAACCTTGGTTAGGTAACTTAACCTCAGTTAACTTTATGTGATTGCCACAATTTATGTCTTTGATACTTGGTCATATGTATTGTTGGCATTGGTGGACATCGCTGAACAACAAAAAATAGAAAGGTCAAGGTCATGTTTTGCATTATTTACCCTAAACTTCAGTTTGGTTAGGTAAGTTAACCTCAGTTAACTTTTTCTGATAACTTTAATTTCCTTGTTTGTTAATTTGAAGTAGAATACCGCTTAAGCCGGTGCTAGAAGGGCGTGAGAGGTGTTGCTTCTTTTATTACTTATCATGAACAGAGTCAATAAAACCGAGTCTGCTGCTTTATTCTCTTAATTGTGTTTGTTGCTCCCAAAGGATCACCTTTATCAGTATTTGTTAACAATCACACTAGCGTTCGTTGAGTGCAGTGTGGCGGCTGTAAAATGTCTCCCCGTGCTATGAATCAGTAGTGTTATTTTTACTGGTCCTTTGGGACCAACGAGACCAACATAGGTGGCTTTGAAGTAGAATACCGCTTAAGCCGGTGCTAGGGGGCGAGAGAGGTGTTGCTTATTTCATTACTTCTTATGAACAGACTCAATAAAACCGAGACTGCTGCTTTATTCTCTTAATTGTGTTTGTTGCTCCCAAAAGATCACCTTTATCAGTATTTGGTCATATGCATTGTTTGCATTGGTGGACATCGCTGGACGACAAAAACATATGTTTAACCTCAGTTAACTTTATGTGATTGTCTCACTTTATGTCTTTTATACTTGGTCATATGTATTGTTGGCATTGGTGGACATCGCTGAACGAAAGAAAATACCAAGGTCAATCGGGCAATGTTTACCTTTTCGGGACATACATACGGACAAATGGATGGACGGAAGGCCAAGAGCAAACTTATAAGGCCCCCATTTTTAACATGTTTACCATATCATTGACCTAAACAACGTTGCTCCATCATCGGCTTTACGGTTAAATGGCTTTGATCCGTGTCCGAAATAGATTAACAAAGGTTCACAGCAGCTTCTACAATAACCGTATTTAATACCAGCTAAAGTCATCACCACAAGAGGTCACTGTTTGAGATTCCTAATACCACACAGTCACTCATCAGTACTGATACACCAAGCGTCCTTCGTCCTGAGCACCATAAGTCTACGGAACCAGCTCCCAGAATGTGTCGCCACAGCCCCATCTCTAGAGATATTTAAGACCGGGGGGTCAACCGTTGCTGCTTAAACTATCGGATCGTTTTTATTTTTAAATGTATATAAAAACATTTTAAACTTCACTGCGCTCTCCTCACGACACATGTCAGGGGCGTACCTGAGCATACTCTTATACGCCCGTGCGTATAATTCAGAGTTGGATGTCGGAAAAATTAAAAGCTAAACAAAAAACGCAAAAAAAAAGAAAGCTGAAGGGGTTTAGGGTGAGGGGTAAATAACTCAAAGAAAAAAAAATGACTCGGGCGAATTAGAATAGCCTCAAAATATGTTTATAAGTTGATAAAACCTACATATTTATGGTTCAATTTTTCAAAACAATAAACGGAGGAGGCACCTCGGACACATACCAGCGGGCGGGTGACAACAACTCCCACGCTCTCCCTCATCCAACACTCCAGCTACGACCATGCATGTATAATCACCAACTTCGCGAATACTCAGTCATTACGAGGTTTGAAGTGAAGGTCAAGATGATTCATCGACATTTTGTAATCTGCGATAGTTGCACAAACAACGAAGTAATCGCGAGCGTTAGCTCGCCTTACGGTTAACGCGTTGTTGATTTTCTGAAATCATGTAGAAAATTGCCATACTAAGGCAATAAAAATCTTCGTCAACCTGCTAGAGTTACCTGCCTGTAAAGTTGCATTGTGGGAGACGGTGCACGGTGAAACGTATTTCTAGCACGTCGTTATAACCTCACATGAACGCCGAGCAGAGCGAGATGTTATTCGAAGGAAGAAAAAGCTAATTACGACGAGATTACATCGAGCAAAGCGACGTTTATACAGCTAATTTCACCGAGCGAAGCGAGGTCTTTTGCCTCAAATATAGCATGCATGTAAATTAAGTTTGTTTTCGATTCTCTTCTATTCTATTCACTGTTTTTGCAGGCTCAGTCCATTTTATTCAACATATTTATTTTATTTGTTTTTCACAATCTAATTTGTTCAGAAACAACAAAATCCACGACTTAATGCTGGATTACGTTTAAATAAAAAAGAATGCGTCAATATTTATTATTTAAAAAATAAAGATAGAATATAATAGCCTGGCTATCTGGCTTAAAATAGAATAGAATTGAATAACTTTTGTTTTCCAATCAAGGACCATCACTGGCACTACACTCACAGTAACATGATCTAGGTACTACCTTTGTGAAGGGCTAAACTATAACCAGTCTTTGATTGCAGTAAAGGTATAAGTTAAAATGATTCATTCAGAAACACCAACAAATGTAAAAACAATCCAAAATATGTATCAAATTTGATGTAGAAGCACTCGAGCAGATGTTTTGATTTTGTATTGGTTTAGAAACTCCCACTAATGTACACTGTAAGGCATAACATTATGGGACAGTATGAGTATTACACACATTAGTCATTATTTAATCTCTCTGGTCTATTTACACAAAACGACGCCTGCCACTGTTCAACAACAACAAAATCAAAGATGTAATGCTTGATTATGTTTAAATAAAAGTGAATGTAAGTTAGACTAGATCTAGACTAGAAGTTTTACTGGATCTATTTTTTTTATTACTGTACAGTACAGTACATCTATCTATTAAACGTTATTGGTGTTGTTGTTGTTGTATTATTGAACAAATATATTGGCATGCGGTGATTTTCACTTGAAAGCAGTAAAATTTCATTCAAAATACTATATGTCAAAAGGACTAAGAAAGCTGGCTGAGAGCTGACCATCCTACCTAATAAATCTCTGACTCTGAGATTGTGTGAACTGTGTCATTTTTTTTTGTTCAAATTGTATTTAACAACCTACTGTGCCATTTAAGTCTGAATTATACTTATCAATAATAAAATTCATCTGAAAGAATAGTTATATTAAATAATAATTATTCGCCTAACATTTTATCTTTAAATTGTTTTTGCAAAACCAATACGGCTATTGAAATATCCTTTCTTTCGCTTAAAAGCACAAACATAATTTTTTTTTGTTCTTTGTAGACAAAGTCAAGCACGTATTGTTCTGTAGACGTAATAGTACGTCACCATTATGATAATTTTCAATGATGACTACGTCAGTCAGTGACGTTCGACGCAATTTTTAATTTCAAGAGGGGATGTAGAGAGTGTAGTAGTTTTGTTTGTTTGTATGGTGTTTCATGTCATTTTCAACACATGTAAGGATATGTATGACGGTCGTTTTTTTGTGGTGGAGGCAGACCACCCACTTTTCCTGGGTCGAACCAGTATTGGAAACCTCCCGCCATCCGTAATAATCGACACTTCCTCACTTACAAGTCGAGCTCCCAGTGGGATTCGAACCTTCAGCGGTGAGAGGCGAGAAAGTTTACAACGCAACGTTCAGTATCACATGAAACAATTCAAAACATGGAACATGTTAGGATAGTGATCATTCCTATTCCTTCCTACATGATCACTGCTGCTAACTAAAGACATTTACATTTAGGAAATAGGAATAGATCTACTGGATCATCCTGAGAAGTCTCATTAAAAAAAAGTATGCATACATAATTATACAGATCATGCTTATTCAAGTTCACCTGACACATGCTGCACAAGTGAACGCGTTCAACCAGGGCTTTTTTTCCCTTTTATAAAAGGACCGAAATCTTTTTACTTCACAATTCAAGTAATTTTTTCACAACTTTTGGCGATTTGCTCTACAATTTTATTTTTTATTTTTTTTATTCTTATTTTTTTCAAAATTGTTTTGTTCTTGATATGTTCACAGAAGAAAGTTTATCTAAATTGTTTCATATTATCCTCCTCCCACAAAAATAATGTATGTAGATCAAGGTATTGAGTAATATCGCTTTTAACAATAAATCGTTCAATACATTTTTTTACAAATTAGGCAGTTTTCGCGCTTTTTTTCTCCACAAAATGACCAGGCTAGGGTCGGGAGTCTTCACAGTTTTTAGGGGGGGAAAGCCCTGCAAACATTACAATGGAAATCACACTGCAGTGTTTGGTATGATTTGTAAGTAATAGAGTTAATGTGTTATGCTTAAATAATTTATTAAACTGGTTTTTCTGTGTGATGATCGCAAAGTTTGTATGTGAATAGTAGTGGGTTGCGTTTTTTGTGTGACCCTTAGAACTGAGCATCTGGGATGGGTTTAGAAAATCCCTATGTTAAAATGTATTACAGTATGAATACTATTACAAAATGTAACCATTGTATTTACTTAAACCGACGCTCGCCATGAGGCAGTGCCTTACTCATAAGTTCTATATCATCTGCCAGGTTAAGCAGCCTACCGTTTTCTAAACACCATGCTAAGTGCAATAATTTCCGTCGTACTAACTCTTTCATTTCAAGAAGTGCCATTATTGTTAGGAAATCTACATAAACACCGGTTACCTTCGAGTTGAAAAGTAGGGACCTGTTAGTAATTCAATGACTCGATTGTTTCCCTTGAATAAGAAGGGCCAAGCTTATTGCTGGTTCCCTGTTTGCAAAGGAAAAGCGAAACATTTACTTATCACAATGAAATTCGCACGTATAACTTATAAGTTGTTCTACTGTATTAGTCACTTCACAAGAAACACTTACAACCACACATAAGTCAGTTGTACGAATGTATTAAAGAAATAGTCAACATGCACATAGCAGCAGTAATCAACAACATACAAACACGCAATTGGAAGAAGGACACATGGGATAATAATTACACCAACAATATAGTGATGAAGATAAATGAGCATGTGATCTCCATTAATGAGCATGCATCGTACATGCATAGACTTTTTGCGGATATCCCGCTCAATATTTTATTAGCCATTTAAGTATTTAAATTTAAACAAAGAGATGGTTTCTGATGTTTGATGGATAAATCCCATTATCATTGTATGCAGCTATTTAACCTTTTTCCATGCATGTTATTGCTTTTTCTGACACTTCAATAGGACCAGCCCATAGGGAACAAAGTTTTGTTATATTTCAGACTGATTATGTGTTCTGTTTTTTAAATAAAGACACGCTAGATTTCTATATAGACATTAAGCAAGATAAATGGGGCGGAACCAAATGTGACCGAAGGGTCAGCATTTGAACGAACTTGTTAGAGAACTATAAACCTATAGCAAACGCAAAACATTAAACTTCTGGCTCTTGTAATTTCAAAGAAGAAAAGGTTTTAAGTTTGTCCTATATGTCTATGTAAAACATGCAAAAATGTATACACAAACTTTAATAAATTTAAAAAAAGAAAGAAACACATACAAACACTGAAATAAAAATGAAGAATAAAAAGAAATCCAGTTAGATTTAAACCCACGACTTAAGCTTCCCAGTGTACACGTAATTTAAAGATGTTTCTTGGAGTCATGTTTAACATTAAACTAATTAACATTCACCTAAGGATCATCCATGTGAAGTTGTTTCTGAGAAAATATCGCCATGTAAGTCTTTGTAAAACAGGTGACCTCTGGGGCGGGCCAAATGTGACCGCAGGGTCACCATTTGAACAAACTTGGTAGAAGACCACAAGCTTATAGTAAATGCAAAATATTAAACCTCAGGCTCGTGTAGTTTCAGAGAAGTATTTTAAGTTTTTCCCTACACACGTCTATATAAAACATGTGACCCCTGGGGCGGGCCAAATGTGACCATATGTTCATCATTTGAACAAACTTGGTAGCTGACCATAAGCTTATAGCAAAGGCAAACTATTAAACCTCTGGCTCTTGCAGTTTAGAGAAGAATATCTGTTTTCCTATATAAGTCTATGTAAAACTGTGATTCCCGGGTCGGGGCCAAATTAGACCCCAGGGTCACCATTTGATCAAACTTGATAGAGGTCCATAAGCTGATGCTACATAAATACATGAGAGCTCTGTGCCTTGTGGTTTCAGAGAAGAAGATTGTTTAAATTTTTTTCCGAAATAAGGCTATAAAAAACATGCAAAATCTCAATACACAAACTTTGGAACCCTGGGGCACGGCCAATTTTAACTTCGGGGATTCATTCGAACAAACGTGATAATCTAGGCGTTAGCAATCATTTTACAAAAAGAACTGTCGAAATCTGTCCAGAAGTTCTTGAAAAGAAATGTTTTTAAAGATTCAATTGTATATGATAACTGCCATTTTCGATATTGCGCTGACCTTATGTTAACACATCTAAAAAGCATTTATCTAAGGATCATCCATGTGAAGTTTGGTCGAAACTGGGCCAGCGGTTTCTGAGGAGAAGTCGTTTGAAATAAAAGTTAACGACGACGACGGACGGACAACGAACGAAGAGTGGTCCCAATAGATCACCTTGAGCCTTCGGCTCAGGTGATCTAAAAATCGACCACTCGGCTATTTCGCCTGTTCTCTCATAATAAATCGCTAAAAGCATATACCATTGAATTATGTTGTGCGAGGCTGCTTTTTTAGAATTCCGCATTTATTTTTTTCATTCGTTTTATTCCTTTCTTTGATTGCGGTATCAGTTTTACCTTTTTCATCTTTATTCAGATCTGTTTTCTTTATCAACATTAATAACTGTTTACAGTGGTTTGTTCCAATTAATTAATTAAATCATTATTTATGAAATCAATTCCTTCTATATGTATCGAGTTGGTCGAATTAATCACTGAGATGGGCGTACCAATGAGATAAGACCAATCTATATTTGTTTTGTAGCATGTTCATTTCATCTGTCTGCCATACTCTAACTATCAGTTATCGGAAGTTAGAGTACGCCAGTTATTCTGACAGGTGTTATTTTCAATTAAATGATTGACCACTATGCACATACAAAGGAAATGTCAGCAATACTGCAACATGTCTATTTTATTTCGTTAATTGTCCTTATCCATAACAAACTTTGAAATCTTCTCTCTAATCTACCTTTCGATATTTACAGATCAATATCAATAAATAATTAGTTTTGACGCCTCTAAATTTGCCGCGGACATGTTCGACACTAACGTGTGGTCCATTACGCCCTCTGACACACTGCTTTGCGCACACCTCTGTTGGCTTTAAATATTTTACTTTGCGGTATAATCATCAATAAGTTAGAAAGCAAATTAGTTATACAATTTGATTTGAATAATTCAGATATTAATTAACAATGATTTCAAAAATGTAATTTACGTAGCAAAACTACTGGGATACTTTCAGTCTTTAAAAATCAAGATTACCTTTTGTCACTTTAACATATGAACACTCGAATAAAATGTATTATCTGAGCCTCAAATCAATAGTATAAAAATTAAATTAAAACTCAACAAAACTAATAAACGCTTCTGGAATGTATATTATTGAATTTGGTTTAAATGATATTTGACTGGCTTTTATCATGCCCAAATTTAAGTCTCATCAGCTATTGCTGGCAGTCAAAACAGTGCAGGATAAGTCATTCACTACGTTTTACACACACTACGTTTTAAGAGAACCAAAAACAAGTGTGTATCACACATGGACACATGACTGTATTTTGGAAGTCATTAAATAATTAACGACCCAACAATCAAATAATTTACACCATACATAGATCAAATAGGATGTATCACAGTATCATATATTTTCTGTGTAACATACAAAGAGTATTTTTTATAGAAGACTTACACTAACAAAATAAAATGCATAGTTATTAAAGTTCTGTCTCTAATCACATTTTTCAATGTTTTCTGGTATATGTATGAACTGAGTTAATAATATGATTGTATTTGTAGGTGACGGGTCGTTTCGCACATCGGTTGTTTCGCGGATAGTCGTTTCGCCCATCATAGAGATAGTCGTTTCGCCCACCTTATATATATATTGAGAAATAATTACTTATGCAAATACTTATTTTGAGTTAGAACTATTGTATTTTAGGATTAGAAAAACATTTTTTAATGAATCAAGTATTGAATTTCGTGTTTAACAGAATATATTAACTTGTGTTTTCTATGTAAAAAAAACATTAAAACACTTTGAATGAATCAAATATTGAAAGATAGATAATTATTTTTGCAATATTAAATATATATATAAAATAAAATAAATATAAAAAAAGTGTCAAAAGATGTGCACAAACGCACCACGAAAAAACACACCAAAAAATATATAAAAAAAAAGATGTGTCAAAAGATGTGCACAATTCACCAAAAAAAAATGAAAAGAAAGAGACACAAAAAAAAAAAAAAAATATTAAAAAAAAAAAATAAAAAAAAAAAAAATAAAAAATGTATATGTGTAATTATGAAATGTTGGAATGTACTGTATCATTACGCAAGAATTTGAAAACGTCATAATTTTCTTAAATTCACGACTTTATTCTTTATTCATTTTTTAATATAATGTTTTAATTGGCAAAATAACGAACAAAAACATAAACAGAACTTCTGAACTGCTATGTATTCCTTGATTTTTCATCCTTGCGTAATGTAATATTTGTTCTGTATATGGTTAGTAAATGGGTGGTAGATTCTACCACCAAGTGTGGTAGATTCTAACACCAAGTCCTAGTTACACCTCCTCGTTGGTACTAACCGGAAACAACATATTTTTATTCATTCAATTATGAGTAAAATATGTTGGCCGACGTAACAGGACGCTAATAAAAACACACGCAAAAAAAGACAACACTACAATATATTAAACAATCCTACAATGTAATCAATCAATCAGATTTATTCAGGCTAAAATAAATATATAGCTATATATATATTTATATATATATATATATATATATATATATATATATATATATATATATTTTAAGCCTTAATATATATATATCTATATATATATGTTCTTCGCCAATACATTTAGATAACAGTTATGAGTAATTTAACGGTTTTTTGACAGATAATATATATGTTAACACTATGATTATACTTTAATTTATTATTCAGTTTAATAAAACTCATTAAATTCACAATCAAATACAATACCTGATAGATGATGGGCGAAACGACTTAGTTTCGACTATCAAAATGATGTGCGAAACGACCGATGTGCGAAACGACCGATGTGCGAACGGGAAAGTGTGCGAAACGACCCGGGACCGTATTTGTATTTGAAAATTTGAAGACAGTATTCATAATCATTATTTAAATTCAGAAATTTAGAATTTTTTGAACATGCTAAAACTATATAATCATGTCATCTTTAATACCGGAACTTTCCTGATACTGATATTAAAATTAATCAAGCATTACAAGCACCTCCATTCAGTTTATTATTCCAGTATTATTCTCAAATTAAATCATCTTTTACTTATATTGCCTGTTGATGCTGCCTTGTTGGTTAGAGATTAGATCATTGCGGGAATTTCTTTATTTACACTGTCCTGTTTTAATGGGATGACAGTAGGGTAAGTGTGAGGTTTGGTGCATCCTAGAACCGGGTTAAACCTCTAGTGGCATTTGTTGCCACCTAGTGATGCTGCCTTGTTGGTTAGAGATTAGATCATGGCGGGATTTCTTTATTTACACTGTCCTGTTTTAATGGGATGACAGTAGGGTATGCTTGAGGTTTGGTGCACCCTAGAACCGGTTTAAACCCCCAGTGGCCTTTGTTGCCACTGACCGTTCCCAAGCGGTAGCCCTATTGCCAACCCTTTTGTGTTTGTGATGTCGTTTGCACTTTTTATTACTTTTGCCTTCTCGTTTGTCTGTTTGCGTGTTTGTTTTTGTGTTTTGTGGTTGACTGTGGTCCTTGGATGCTACTTTCCCTGTCCGATATTTTTATCTTTCCTTTTAAATACATAACAGAAGGATATCACGCAGACAATGGCTTTTGTGTCATACTCCGGGAGTTATCTGTTGGAATATGTATATCCATATGAGGTCATGGTGACCCTGACCTTTGGCGTAGTGACCCCAAAAGCAACTGGATTCCCCATCTGACCAAGGTCAATGTTATCTATGAAGTTTTAAGAGGATGGGTGTTACGCTTTCGACGTTAACATGTGGAATCCATGTTGCCATATGCGGTCATAGAGACCTTGACATTTAACATTCAGACCGCAAAAAATAGGGTTCCACATCTCACCAAGGACTATGTACCTATGAAGTTTCATGATGGTAGGTGTAATTGCTTTCGAAGTTATGGGGCATAATGCCTACTTCCAAAAAGGGCATGGTGACCCTGAATCTTTGAACTTCTGACCCTGAAAACAATAAGGTTCATCCTTTCATCAAGGACAATGTAAATTTGACTTCATGAGTGTGAATGTTTCAAAGTTATTTAGCGGAAGGTATGTTTCCAGTATTATTCTCAAATTAAATCATCTTGTATGTAATTGAATAAAATGTAATCAAATTAAGTGTTTTCAAATGTTCTTTAGTATTTTTATATTGCATAGTTTAATAAAATCAACAAAAAACTCTGTGAATTTATTTGAAATGCTGACCTTGAAATTGGCCCACTGATCCAAAAAACATTATAGTTAATCCTCTCACGTCGGGCAATTTGTTTATTACGTTTTATGAGCGTGGGTGTTATTTGTTTTGGTTTTGAAGTTATCGTCCAGAATGCGTATTTCCATATAAGGCCATGGCGACCTGGACTTTTGACCTACTGACCCCCAAAACAATAGGATAGGGTTCCTTCTCTTACCTCGGACAATGTACAGTTCATCAGTGTGGGTGTTATAGTTTCAGAGTCCGGAATGCGCAATTGTTTACGGACGGCAGACGTACAAAAAGTAGACAATAGTCAAATCAGTAATATTTTATGTTTTAGTAAGACAAACGTTGGACCTAAACTACCATTATTTTTACATAGGCTTTGTTAGTAAAATACCAGTAAAGAGAAGATTGCTGGACATATATGTCATAATTAGACATCATGCAATGCATAGAAACCAGCTAATGCAACATATAAATGACTTGCAGACTTGCTCATTAGTCCTTAATCTGAACCACACTGTAAGAAATACAAGTTTAGTTTGGGGTCAAAATGTTCAATGTCTGAAACCAAATAGAAAGGAGTGCTAATTATATGTGAATATCAACGTACATGTCATCTTCAAAAACCCATATATATATCATTGCCATTCATCGAAGGCAGGGAAAGATGTTAATGCTCGAGTCTGGGAACCGACACTGTGACCAACTGAATAGCATTTAAAAAAAAAATCAATTTAAAGACAAATTGATTTGTCATACGGTAGTTGTTAATAGTAGTGTTGCAAAACACAAATCGTGGTTTGAAATTAAATCTCAACATTTTGTTAATTCTGGATGCAAGCCATTATGGGTTAAAATTCACTTATTAAATTAGGATAAAAATAAATCTGGGATTGTCAAACATCAGCCTGTTGCAATGTTAAAAGACCGCCTAGCGAGACATAGGCACCCGAATTTGACAAGGTTAAGTTCCAGGTTAAACATTGATCAAAGGGAAATAATAAAAAATGTGCATCAAAAAGTGTTGGGCCTTTTAAAGATAAATTCACTAGAACAAGCTGAAAATGTGTACAAAGTCTCATTTGTGTACACCTATATGTAATACTTTGAAAGTTATTAGCCACAACAACCAGGTTAAACCATTTTTAAAAGGAAATAAAATTCAAACAGTATAAATGAGAGAGTTATGATCATTTATCAGATGTATTCAATGGATCATGATGTGTACTAGCTTTCATTGTTGTAGACCTTCTACCAAGTAAAAGTTATTAGGGCAAAATCAGTTGTCAGGTAAAATTTATCGGAAAGACGACACAACATAATACGTCGCTACGGGCTTATAAAAAGGGGCAAACTTTGTCCACCAGTTTCTGCAATAATATCGTAAAAGGGTTAACTTTCTCAATTTGACTTAGTATAACAAGAGCACCGCCTAACGGTGCATATACTCCAGTCGTTTCATTGTTGTAGACAGTAATACTTTGAAAGTTATTATCCACAATCGCTTGTACAAGGCAAGGTTATGTACCAGGTTAAACATTTTTCAAAGGGAAATCGTTCAAAACGTATGATTCTGACAGGGCGCGATGTTAAGGACTGTCCACATGCCCGGAGCAGGTAAAACTAGGCTTCGGGCAGGTAAAGTCTCAAAGGCTCATTGGCGTTGGGCAACTTAAAACTGAGGGACATGGACCGTATAATATGACAAAATATAATAGAAACCCATCGCTCTTTGCAGGTTTCCCATACTATTATTGTTGTCATATCATTATGTGGTCTAATACTCGTGCAGCTTCAAACAATATATCCTTATAAAATGAAATCTTCGGCGCTAAATAATTAGGCAACCTGCAAACTGGCAAGGGCAAGGAAATTTCCGTAAACTCTGGCGTTAACTTGCTCCATAATCAAGCTGTCCGTAAAGTTAACGTGAAGCCCTGCTGAGAGTATTGGACCTTTCATTGGATCATATTGAAGACATGTACACAGTTTCATTGTTATACATCTTATACTTTGAAAGTTAAATTCCAGATAAAAACTGTTTACAAAGGGAAGTAATTGCAAAGTATAAATCAGAGAGTTATTGGCCTTCAATACATGCATTGATTGGATGCTGCTGAAGATGTGGGCAAAGTTTCATTGTTGTACACCTAATACTTTGAAAGTTATTAGCCACAATCACTTGTAAAAGTTACGGTTAAATTTGAGGTAAAATTAACCTTTTTTCAAAGGGGAATAATTAAACATATATTAACAAGAAAGTTATGGGCCTTTATCAGATACAAGTGTTTATTGGATCTGGCTGAAGAAGTGTACGTGTCATTGTTGTAAACCTTATACTTCAAAAGTTATTAACCACAATCAGTTTTCAGGTAAAAGTTAATGGACGGACGGACAGACGGACGGACTGAAGGACGTACCCACTATCAATACCTTAAGTGGTCTTTTGGCTAAGGTGGCTGTTTCTTAAGTTCAAAGTGAATAATTCATTGCCAAGCGTTCCGAGTGCTTGCATTGAACAATTCAAGTACAAGTTAAAGGTACACATGGCAAGCTTTACGTTTTTATCAATCATTCAAGTTTTAATGTCTCCATTTATTAATCCAGTATCGTTTTGACTTTAAACCCAGTATCATTTTGACTTTAAAGCTGCTTGTATACAATTAAATACAATTTTGGGTTTAATGTTTCTTCTTATTGACTACATCCTTACGTTGAAATATATTATTGGTGCAGTATGATCAACAGTTAGTAAAATGCAAAAACAAGTTGTTAATTATTAAAATAATATTAATATATTATTAGTATATTTTTATATTTTAATATAATTCATATTAGTGACTAAACAAATGCAAGTTATGCTTAAAAACTAATGGGACATCGACAGTTTTAGAAAAATCAAGATTGCTGCATGTCCCTTTAAAATACAGCAATTAGTATTTATCATTTTTTTCCTTTTTGGCAAGCATCATATGCAGCAATATTCATTTTTTTATTGAACGTCAGATGTTGCATTGAAGACCAATTTATTTGGCTGTCCGGGCAAGACATGTCCAATCGTCTGCTCGCCATGAAGGTAAATACTATAAAAACTTATCAATTTGGCCAAAAAATATTACGAAGGACGAGTCAGAAACAAATGTTTCTGCCCTGGCTGTGAGAATCAAAGCTCTTATGGTTTATATTCTGTACCTATACCCAGTGCTCCAGATAATTTAAAAGTATTTTCGTACAGTACTCATTAAAATAAAAATAAATCAGTACCAGGCTTCTCGTTTCAGTACCATGGTCCATCGTACCTCAAATATTTAATCTTAGCTATCTTTGTTTTCTAAGGCCGAAAAGAAAATAGATGTGTTTCCGGTGGCCCGAACGAACCTATTTTAAGGGGCCAAGCCTAAATCATGTTATGCCAAAATGATATTTTGTTTTCTTCAATTTGTTCTGAACAATGATTTATCAAAAGTAAACATAGATGTGTTTCCGGTGGCGAGACCGACCCCATTTTTCAAGGGCTGAAACATTTATATTGTTCAATAGTTCCGAACAGTGATTTGTCATAAAAGTGAAACAAAACACAATTCTTCATTTTCTGTAATCCACTGAGCACTGTTGGTATAACTATGTTTAAAGTGTCTTATTATTTGTAACAAGAACACGTTATTTAACTGACGCGATCTTAGGTAAACTGACAAAATCACAGAGAAAGTTTCACATTGTATCATCAACTTTTATTGTCTTCAACACCGATCCTGCGATTTATCGACCCATTTTGCTAACCTGTATTCTGTGTAAGATTCTCGAAAAGAGGGAAACCAAATGAGACTTTCTAAATGCCAAGTGATCCACATAACTAAACGCAAAAACGCAATGAACACACATTACTTTCTTCGTAATACAAAATTATAATCTGTCTCATCAGCCAAATATCTAGGACTTGAAATATCAAATGACCTATCCTGGAATAAACATATCGATTCAATCACAAAGATTGCAAACCAAACACTAGGCTTTCTTAGACGAAATATTAAAATTCATTTCGAAAACCTCAACTCAACAGCATACTAGACACTGGTCAAGCCCCATCTTGAGCACTGCTTCCCTATTCAACATATCGATTCAATAACAAACTATGTGAAGCAAACACTAGGCTTTCTCAGACGAAATATTAAAGTTCATTCAGAAAAACTCAAATCGACAGTATGCAAGACACTTGTCAGGCCCCAGCATGAGTACTGCTTCCCTATCTGGTCCCCGTACACTGAATCAGGTATCAGTCAGAAGTAATATGTTCAGAGACGGGTTGTTCGCTGGGAAAAGCGCGACAATAATCGCACATCTAGTGTCACAGACATGTTGATCGTCGTGACCTTCGTCGCATTGACCAAAGACTGGTCATGTTTTATGTTATCACACATCATCTTGTAGGAATCCCTCCAGAAGACTATATTGTACTTGATACAAGTCGATCACAACACTCAATGGCTAACCATCAGATCCAGACAGCCACGGAATGCTATAAGTATTCCTTCTTCCTGTGAACTGTTGTCCACTTGAATTCAAATTCAGTGCCCTCTAGCATAGTGACACTACCGTTGCCACAGTTCAGCCTGACTATTAGCCAGATTGAACACGTCTCTCCTTGTCCTGTCTTGTTTTATCTTTTCATCTTTTTAACACACCCTGTACATTATCTCACTCTTTATCTGTTATACTCGTACTAACATTCTCGTCGGTGACGCGTGAAAGTCTAGGTCCCCAGCAGGGTTTGACTAAACGGGGGATAAATATATAGATTTAAAGGGACACATCACCACTTATTTGGAGCTCATTGTCCTCTATAGGATTGGTCCTCAGCGTCTTGAAATACTAATACAATTCAGTGGTGTCCATTATTTAAACAGTATTTATTACATTTTCATCGGTGAAAGATTGGGATTTCGCTAAATATTATTAACTATCTCCGAACACAAAAAATAACTAACTGTGACGCTGAGTTATGACGTCAATAAAGTGGTCCTGACGTCGACGTCATCCACAGATAACGTTCAGTGAAGCGTATAATTTCGGTTAAAGTCATGCACAAACTGATTTAAAATGTAATACACAGATTATTTGACTGCTGTGTTCGATTATAAGGAAATCATACGCTCGTTCGTGAAAAGAACCACACATCTACCATCTTGTTAGGATTTCCCTATAATTGATGAGAACAGTTAAATAATTTCTATGTCTTTAATTTGGCGTAGCCAAATCTGACAGATTATAAACGTAATTGTTGTAGTATTTTGAAAAACTATGCCGTTGTCAGTTTAAAGACAATTTTTCGCGCGTTGTATTAAACCAGCGATTCTGTCATTATCTGTAGTATAAATCGACCAAGACTGGGCAGTTTAGGTTATAATTATGTTTCCCGATCAAATGATCATGATGCTTCATTATCAGAGTTTGTTTAAAAATCGAAAAGGACTTACATAAACAAATGTCAAGGACATATTTTTGTTTCTATATACAGTTAAACAGTTATGGAAGGAGTTGTTTTGAAAACAAGTAATGGAATTTAATTTCTTGTTAAGGAAGCCTATGCATCATATACACGCTCTCTTAAAACAGACACGATACTTGATTTCTTTTACGCGATAATGTTTCCCATCGAGTAGCAATTTCAAGGTCAATTGTTTTGATTTTTCGGTATTTCCAGATCTGGGGATAGGGTTTTACATTCTACCGACACGAAAAGCACAAACTTAAAGGGACAAACGGCAATCTTGAAGTGTTTATCATTTATTTGAAATAGCGTCTCGATTTATTTATCCAGTATCATTTTGACTTTAAACATGCTTGCATATCAGATGTTGAGTTTTCTTTCAATTGTTTAGTCGTATTTTACCATAGGTTAAATATATTACTGGTGCAACATAAGCAACAGTTTCCCAGGTCATCCCCGAAACCGGGGGACAATAGTTTCGACTGTTCCTTAAACACACATGAAGTAACTGTTTTATTACCTAATTCTCTATATAATCAGTTATTTCAAATCGGGATTAATTTGAGTTAGCTTTAGGAAAACAAAATAATAAAAGTTTAATGATTTAATTATATGTCATAACCGCTAACTCAGGCCCGTAGCTATGCTAAGGCACACAAGGAGGAATTTTGGGAATGCACCTACTTTAGTTATAAAAACAAATCAGTATCGAAAAATAACCAATCATTGGAAAAAAAACACCGTTGTACTTTGAACTGAAAATGCACTTAAACATCGGAAGTCGCATACATGTAAAAACAAAAAGCTGGTGGGAGTTGGGGCGCGATTTGCAAGCAACCGGACCCGCATATAAAGGGATCTGCATCGGTTAAATTTTAGGGCTGGCTATATGCCTGTAAATATCAACAAACATGACTTACTGTGACGTTGAGTCATGGCGTCAATAAAGTGTTGATGACGTCGACGTCATCCGCCGAATAAAGTTAAAACATCTCGCTTATAATATACGTAAGTCTAGAGGTCACTCGACGATTTTTGAGTCGAGTTCAACAATTTGCGAGGAGCATAGTGACATGTATCACTGTAAAGAGTAATATCATTCCATTGATCTGGTTCGCGTGTTCAGCACTGATTTTGTATATGACAAGGGTAAATTGAAGTCATGACCCTTTTTCAGAATATTAAATTGAATAATAGAATGTACAGTTTTGAAAGCCGTAATTATTTTGTTTACGCAAGAAGCATATTTCGATCAGAAGCTAGCATAACTAAAAGGCTCGGAAGTTAGCTGAGATACGGTTATAAGTCTTCGTCCGCCCATCAGCCGTCAATCCGCCCATTCGCCGTCTGTCCGGAAGAACGTCTAATTGCCACTCAATAAATTGTGATTTGAGTTAAACATTTTTCGCGGGACATTTATCATTCGAAATAGTAACATTTACCTTTGTCTTGGTACCCGTGTTCTGCTTTGATTTTGTATGTTACAGGGGTAAACAGGTCATGACGCTTTTTCAGAATATTTAATTAAAAACCTGAATGTACATTTTTGAAAGCCATTATTATTATGTTTATGCATGAATCATATTTCGGTCATAAGGCCAAGAAAAAAAATAGTAGTGTTTCAGATTTCCTGCTAAAAAGAAATAGGGTAGGTAGGTCGATTTTTTTTCACTACACGAAGGTAGAAATTACAACAAGAAAACATAATTCTCTGATTTTGAGTTTCTCAAGGATGTATATATTAATATGTATAATTTAAAATTGCTCCGAAATGGACTTTGAACTCATCACATGAAGATGGGAAAGAAACGCCACAGAGCAGAATAAACATGCATTTGTTTGGAATATTGTTTCAATAAACAATGCAACGTACATACAAGTACAGACAGCTCTCTATGACTGGATGTATTATATATGTTAAACAAGTGGATTTTGGGCGGAATTTGCTAACGAAAAATTCGGATTAGCGATTTAACTTCGAGTAGACTGAACAATAAAAAAAATAGCATGAAAAACGTTGAAATTGGATGGAAATATATCCCGAAGTTAAATATTATTTAACTACAACAATAGATTCACGTTACATTAATACTGCTGATATTTCCATAATTATATTCATTCTTGAATACTGTCATCTTTTGTTTTGTGTGAATGTTCTGCAGAAGATGCAAAACATTCTATAGTTCTGCATTTTACAAACCGCAAATTTCGTGCTAGCACGGAATTGCATAATGCATTAGGAATAAAACAGGAGACATTTTTGAAAATATGGTTTTATTCTAAAAGCATGTTTAAACTAGTTGCAACATCGTTAATTACACCCATGGCAACGAATAACAAGTGCTTGTCAAGTAAACATATAGTGCATGCATGTTATGCGATTGACACTAGCATTCGTATGTATATGCTTGTACAGCTACTGCTCAAACATTTGTCACACGCGTATGAGATAAGTGGATGCGTGACAGTTTTATAAATTGCATTCAAATATTATTTAAATTCTATTTAGGATATAAATGATACTTGGAATGATATGCAAGATAGATTAGCATTAAACATTTTGAAGTTTGTGAAATATTCTTTAGTATCTCAGCAGCATACAAATCAATAACCATTACGTGGTCCCGCTTTAATTCCATTAAGCGATGGGAAAGCCAATATAAGCGGGGTTTTATAACGGATGAAGTATCCGTTATATGACAACAAAACACGCTTAAACATATTTTTAATGGAAAAAATCATTAACCTGTTTAAAATTACCTAATTGTTAATTGCTTTTATTTTACAATATATGAACATTTTAAGACGAAATTAAGGCTTTATTTTATACCCCAGATAACCCTGATTTCCTTTCCTGAAGAAGGGGTTGGATGAGGTAGGAGAGTTAATACTCGGACCACGTAATGCTTAATGTAAATAAGGCTTGTCAAATGAGAATGTATGGTATTGCAACATTGCTGTATTCGTTTTAACAGTTACGCATAATTTAAAGTTGAATTCTCTCAAATGTATAAATACGCTAAGGTTTCAAAGGTAGGTGTTTTCACTTCTAATTTAAATCAAAGTATGTAGAATAAATGTATATGTAAAACATTTGTATTGAGTAAGAATCAAAATTCACGAACTCAGATCGCTCTACATCCAGAGGCGTTATATAACACAATTAACGTATTTGCATCGATCTATGCGAACAAACAATGTAATCAACTATTTGCCCCGGGTGAGGATCGAACTGACGACCTTCATATAGCTCTATTTGTATGTGATTATGAGACAGCGCTACCTACTACTATCGATGCGTTATGGTTTACAGAGTGTTCACATTCAATTTAGTTTAATTTTCATTTTTAAACAGTTAGGTAGCTTAATATTCGCCAGAAGCCTGCTTAAGATTGGCATTTATTGTCATACAGACATAATTAAAACATAAAAACACATGGAAACACTTGTTTACATGACGTTGTTTCCATTACGTGGTCCCGCCTTATATCCATTAAGCGATGGCAAAGCTTATATTAGCACAATATTAAAACGGATATATCGACAATAGAACACGTTTAAAAGCATTTTTACTGAACAAATGTGATAACCTGATTAAAATTACCTAATAAATGTATTAATGTTACAATATGCTAACTTCTTAAGCCGAAATTTAGGCAGACGAAGCTCCCTACAATGTACTGGATACCCAAACTTCGAAAAATTCCTTACAAAGCTCGTTTTATCTCTAATTCTAGTTCATGTACCACGACCAATATATCAAAACTATTGACTTTCTGACTTTCCGCGATTAAAGAACATATTATAAAATATTTCGGAAAGGCCTTCGAGAACTCAGGAATCAATCTGCTTTGGTCTATTAAAAACTCTGGAGAAGTTCTTGACAAACTACGGTGTAAGCATTTTCATGCCTCTACTCTAAGCACCTACGACTTTTCTACACTGTATACTACACTACCACATAATCTTATCAAAGAAAAATTGCTTCAACTTATTCAGAAGACATTTGCTAGAGAAGGTACAACTTTTCTGGCTTGTAATAATGTCTGGGCTTTCTTTACTAACGCCCCCATTGATAAGTATAATTTGAGGACTTGTACTGATGTTTGCAGAGCCTTATCTTGTCTTCTGGATAACATCTTTATAAGATACGGTAAAACTATTTACAGTCAGGTTGTTGGTATTCCTAAGGGTACTAACTGTGCGCCACTTGTCGCAGATTTGTTTTTGTACTGCTATGAAAGAGATTTTATGTTGAGTTTGTCACCTGCTAGCCAGGGTGAAATTATAGATGCCTTTATTAATACTTCTCGATATATTGATGACATACTCAATATTGATAATCCGTTCTTTGCTAATATGGCTACTAACATTTATCTACCAGAGCTCACGTTGAATAAAGCCAACAGTTCGTATACAGTAGCAGCATTTCTCGATCTTCGTCTCTCGATTTCAAATGATTGTATTCATACTACAATCTACGATAAGAGAGACGATTTCAATTTTAACATCGTTAACTATCCACACCTGTATGGAGATGTACCTCGTGCTACCTCATACGGGGTGTATATCTCCCAGCTCATTCGATTTGCTAGAGCGTGTAATGATGTTATAGACTTCAATGATCAAAATCAAGTTATTACAAGTAAACTTCTTCAGCAGGGTTTTCGTTATCACAAACTACGTAGATCTTTCTCTAAATTCTACCGCCGCAACGAGGGCCTGCTAGAAAAGTACAACACCAACCTTAAGACACTTCTGCGACTAGGCATATCACAACCCTCATTTTATGGAGATGTGGTCTATAAACTTCGAAAGTTAAAGGGGTCTGACGGGTTTCCTGACCGCTTTACAAATGTAATCATGAAGTTCGTCAGAAAAGGATATAACCCTTTGATTTTACAGCGCACTGCATGTTTAGTGATTGACCTCTCTACAGTCAGTCATTACGCTTCACTTTTCACTTGTGCGATGAATGGACTACCTCTTGGGACTCTATGATTGTACCTACTGAAACCCCAACTAAGGGAGGTGGGTGCATGAGCTTTCGTCCCTCGAGTTTTCTGGTCGTACCCTAGATTGGTTTTCCCTTTAGCTGCAACTACTATGGTTGTTCAGTACGATTCTGGATACATCCTGAGATGTTTTGTTATTTTGTATGTGTTTCTCTCGTTAGTTTCTCAGGATGTGAACTTTATTGTTAGAGAATTCTTTTTGATGGGAGTAGTTTTGTTTACACTGTCTTGTCTATTTGGGCGCTGAAGACAGGATAATAGCGAGGATTGTGCGCAAATAAAATCGATTTAAGCTAACCAGTGTGTCTTATTGCCTACTGACCGTTCCAAGTCGGTAACCCTGTCTTCACCACCCTTTCTGTTGTTTTTCATTGTATTTTCAAGTCCTTGTTTGCAGTACAGTGCGGACCTACGATGCCTTTGCGCTCGGACGCTGTGGTTTCTATAGGACCCTATATCTTATTTATTCATACCCCAGCCAGCCCCGTTTTCACTTCATGGGGAAGGGCTTGAATTGGGTATGAAAGTGAATACTTGGACCACGTAATGCTTATCATCTTGTAAATATGATACAGGAATTAAATCACCTTAAGAGGGCACAAACAATGATCCCTGTTTCATACGACATGTAGATACAATTCATATGGGGAAGTTTAATCTTATACGATTAAAATAATGTACAATGACATTTAGATTAGACTTTTCCTACATTTCTTTTTTATGAAACATATATAAGTCGTTGCTTAAGGCCAACAATACTTGAAAGTTCAACTGGTTTAACGATGTATACTCGATACTAAACAATGTACTTGCTTTCTGAGCATGTCTCGTATACTTTATCAATTAGTCCATGTTATGAGGTTTTCTGTGTCGTAAAGGGGAATACAATGTTTAACCTTACGGTAGCAAAGAATCATGTTTTCTCAGGTCATGTCTTTAAGATTATATTGAATTTGTCCAGGTTTGAAGATATGTCATATACGCATATATTACTGCAACGGTGAAATGATTTGGTGCATTTGTCCAAGTACTAGGTACAACACCTTTAAGAAGAAAAACATTCTTTACTACAAAAATGTCAAAATGTAATCAATAAATAAGTTAACTTGTTAAATGTTGGCACTTCTAGAGATACAATGACATTGTTTTATGGAAAAAAGCTATTTAAATTTAAAAACATTACAGTTATAGGACACTAATTCCAAAAAATTACTATCAAGTTACTTAACGTGTAAATCTAAATTAGAAACTTAGTAGACTTCCATTTTGAATATATACGTTTAAACCCAAGTGATTCTATATGCACTAACCCACTGTATCTTAACAGGTTTATTTTCCTGTTACTCAATATAACTTTATTGGTGGCTTTATAGGCTTTATAGACTGCGCGCAAGATTAACTTTGCGGTTTACCTATATCGCCACTTAATGCTGTGTAGTTTGTTATAGGGTACAACCTGGCGGTAATTGATGTAGATATCGCCAATTAATGCTGTGTAGTTTGTTATAGGGTACAGCCTGGCGGTAATTTATGTAGATATCGCCAAGTAATGCTGTGTAGTTTGGTATAGGTACAACCTGGCGGTAATTGATGTAGATATCGCCAATTAATTATGTGTAGTTTGTTATAGGGTACAACCTGGCGGTAATTGATGTAGATATCGCCACTTAATGCTGTGTAGTTTGTTATAGGTACAACCTGGCGGTAATTGATGTAGATATCGCCAATTAATGCTGTGTAGTTTGTTATAGGTACAACCTGGCGGTAATTGATGTATTTATCGCCAATTAATGCTGTGTAGTTTGTTATAGGTACAACCTGGCGGTAATTGATGTAGATATCGCCAATTAATGCTATGAAGTTTGTTATAGGGTACAGCCTGGCGGTAATTGATGTAGATATCGCCAATTAATGCTGTGTAGTTTGTTATAAGTACAACCTGGCGGTAATTGATGTAGATATCGCCAATTAATGCTATGAAGTTTGTTATAGGGTACAGCCTGGCGGTAATTGATGTAGATATCGCCAATTAATGCTGTGTAGTTTGTTATAAGTACAACCTGGCGGTAATTGATGTAGATATCACCAATTAATGCTGTGTAGTTTGTTATAGGGTACAACCTGGCGGTAATTGATGTAGTAATTAACACGTTCCTGTTTTGTTGACAGGATCCAAATGTTAGTAAGAGTTTGGTTTGGCGCACCCTACAACATTGTTTACCCTCCAACCCCCACACACCCCAGCAACCCTTTCTCTTTAATAAATAGTGAAAACGGGATCCCTTGGAGGCAACAATCACAAGCAAGAGAGAAAAGTAGCAGACCTGGTTTTATTGAGTCTGTTGATGAGAGGTAATATAAGATGTAACACCACTCACGCCCTCTAGCACCGAATTAAGCAGTTTTCTACGTTAAAGCCATACAGATTGGGATTGATGATCAAAAAGGACCAGTAAGTAATAACACTACTCACTAGTAGTCGGAGCGACTTTTTACAGCCGCCGCAAAGCACTAAACCAACGCTAGTGTGAATGTCAATAACTACTGAAAAGGGCATCCCTTGGAAGCAACAAACACAAACAAGAGAGAAACGTATCAGACTGTTCATGACAGGTATTATAACCTTTCCGAGGTGGTACACGTATTATTTGCAATGTCATTTATTTAACCATGTAATTGATGTTTCTTTCTAAATTCGTGCTTTTGGTGGGCTGCGATCTGTGAATGCAACATTTCCTGTTCAACTTTTTCATCCACATTCATTATTTGTTCTACGTTGATCGTAGTATGATTTCAGTTTGGTGCTACGGAAGATTCTAGCCAGTAACATATTGTAAATGGTTGCATAAGTAATATTTGACTGAATACATTTAAACACCTAAGACAAAACAAGTACATATTATATTCAGCATGAACAATTGTTTGATTATTTGAATCGTTTTTAGATTATTTGAACAAACTGACATACAATTATCAAATCAATGTAAAACAACTAGATATAATACCACATGAAACACATGGGGAAAAAATGGCAACTTAAGCAAAATATATGACAAGAGATGATTTTAATTTTGATATTATTAAATATCCCCATTTAGATGTTCCCCGAGAAACCTCTGATGGGGTCTATGTGTCTCAACTTATTCCTTTTCTAGAGCTTGTACTAGAGTTGAGGACTTTAATATTCGTAATCTTTGTGTAACTAAAAATATACTCCATCAGGGTTACCGTTACCATAAACTTCGTAAAACCTTTGCAAAATGTTATTATCGTAACCCTGATCTTCTTTCCAAATATAAATGTAAATTAAGAACTCTTCTGCGACAAGGAGTATCACAACCTGACTTCTATGGTGACGTGATTTACAAACTTCGTAAGATTCTTGGTCATGGTCCCTTTCATTCTATCATTGTTAAACTTGTTAAAAGGTTTATCAAAAGAGGTTTTGACCCTATCCTTTTGCAACGTACTGCATGCTTGGTGGTGGACCCATTTACAGTTCGCCATTATGCTTTCTTCTTTAATTGTGCGATGGACCCTATGATGACGTCTACCTAAAGCCCAAAAGGACGGTGACGTTTGATGTTTGTCTGCAGTTTTGTCTCGTCGTGCCCTCAATGGTGTATTCTCTTGTTGCTCTGACTTCTGCCACGACATTGAATACCTGCTTTGTGGCTTTCTAAGCGTTTTTGTATTTACATGTAGTCACACATTATTTTATCATAACAACATGCCATTGTGTTTTATCATCGGTTTAAGACGCTTAATGAATAAAATGACGGCCATTCGACAAATACAATTATGTTTATTGCCTAGTTTAATTCCATATGAGGTTTTGATGAAACTTATACTGGAAAGTTTAACATGTATATATATTTCACAAATATTTCCGTTTGGGCGTGATATTGACAAAATTAAAACGTAATACTTTTAGAATTTAAGGTAAATTGTGCCAGTCCTACAAATATATATAACACAGGGCAATACAGAAAAATATCCGTGTACCTCTTTTAATCTGATCAATATCTTTATGTATGTTCATCAAAAACTGTTGTTTTGCGTTAAAGTTGTGTAGGGTGCGTACATTGTTGTGCAATTCATGTCAGCAACACTTGATCAGCCAACTTCTATAACGATGTTACACAATGTTATACGTCTAGTCATAATAACCATTAAATTCTTTCAAAGAATGTTAACATACGTTAACAATTCGCCATCATGTTATGCAAAAGAAGCTAGACTCGTCATCAAGTACCATTAGGGTAGCTGGTACGTGTTAGTACGGTCCGGATTTTTGTTTTTTATTTTTAACTTATAAGAAGAATATCGCTTAAGTCGGTACTAGGAGGCGTGAGAGGTGTAGCACGTTACATTACTCCTCATGAACAGACGCAATAAAACCGAGTTTGTTGCTTCCAAGGGATCCCCCTTTCAGTATTTATTCATCTTCTGTTGAATGATATACTTAATTTAAGAAATATTCTACGAAACCGAACATCGAAACCTGATTGCAACAAAAACATGATTTACACACTTCCTAAGATAATGATCACTTCCATATATTTTTTAATCATTATTGTCAGGAAATCAATAATATATAAAAAGTGGTCGGTGGTATTGCTAAGTATTGTGAGTCGATTAGTAAACCCAGACTTACAGTTTATCACTATAATAATACTTCATGGGTATCCGGTAAAGATGGGGAATTCAAACACGAGGTATAATTGTTAAACAGCTATACCGAGGGTTGGAATTCCCTCTCTGAACCGGAAACCCATGATTTATTCTTTTTATTGCATATCATTGGCATTTTGTGCGTTGACGTCGTCAATTACTAACGTTTTGAATGTTTTTTACATATTGACGTCACGTCATTTTGATGAGCGTGACTTTTATCCTCCCCTATGTGTAAGATCAGGCTTTACATCACCCATGTTAACGCGGATAACCTCATCCGGTATGCAAGAAATATAGTTTACTTCTACGACTTTCTCGATTGCAACTGTTACACCCAACTGGTGACATTGACTTGACTATAGTATTTAAGGGAAAAACGTCCAATTTAAGGTTTTTATTAATGTTTGTTTTAAGGTTCATATCTACAAAACACGTCAAAGGTTTCATAGAAACTCGGTATGAAAATGAATAAGGATGTGACCTAATTTTCACCAATCAAATTGGCATCGACTTAAAAGACAGACGAACATAGTCAAGAGTTTGTGGTTAACGTGTTTTGTGGCATATTTCCAATAAAAATGGTGAAACATATTTAATCACAAGTGACTGCTTCTAGACCAATGAAAAACGCTTATATTTTATGATATATAATAATAAAGAGCTAACTAATTGACGAAAATGAAGTATTACGACAATGTAACAGTTATCAATAAAGTAAAATATTGATAAAAGCTGAGTGAGAGCAATTTCGAGCTACATCACAGGCATACTGTTAAGCTTTTGAAGTTAGAGGATACATATTAGCTTGACAAATACCCTCTATTACCCAGCTTACATGCTCAACTAAATATCAATAGCAAACATGCCTTAAACAATTTCAGAGTAGTTGTAACGCCTATTACAGCATAACTGTTTACATATTTCAAAATGATATTCAGTAACTCATTTAGATATCAAGTTTAGATTAATTAATTATTTTGGTATTGATAACATCACACGACATCAGTAATTTGCTAGACAACTGTGTTTGTTATGTAAATATAATATTTACGTGTGCGTGTAACATTGTGTGCTGAAATTGAAATTTATTTTTTAGACAAATGCGGCTGTTTAATTATACATAAGTTGTCAATGAATTTGCAATTATTGTTAACAATTCACATTGCAACAAAACACATCTAGAGAAATGCTCGTTTGTCCGATAAAAACATGATAGGTTTAGTATGGTTAATTTCGATAATATATTGACAACTTCAAATTAATTTACAATTATTTAACAATATGCTCTCCGTGAGTGTTCTTTGCTTTAGACAACAGCAATCCCAGAATGTATTGTCTCAGCCACTAAGATTAGTGATTATTGATTTAAGTTAATGGAATGAGCGATGAAAAGCGATAAATGGAATTGGCACCCGTGGATACAGAAAGTTTACTAGGGCGAGTGTGGTGATTAACGCGACACTGTAGTATATAACAAGATACAAATGTCAATAATCTGGAAGCGAAAACCTAAATTTCGCTGTTTCATATTATTAAGACGTTGTATTAGGTTCTGTCTTTATTTATTTAACCCACATTTTATTCAAATATTGAATGGGATTGGACACAACAATATTAACGAACACATTTGCATCGATTATGGCATGTAACACTGCAATACAGTTTGCTGCATACTGTTGAAAAAATAGTTTAGTATATTGACCCATTTATTGCATCTGAACATTTTGTAATCAGAAAAAAATTGAAGTGTGAAAAACAATTCTTGAAACATATGCTATCTAACATTCTCAAATTTCAAAATGTGCATATTTTACTACCGCTCATGAACAGTCTCAATCAAACCGAGACTGCAATATTTCGTATGTGTCGTGCTCGGCCGTTTCGAAAGGTCTATTATCATACTCTTTTTTGTTACATACTATGATATTAAACTCAATGCGCATTTACTTTGATCGACGGATCGCATGGATCCACATGCGGCTGAACATTTATCGGACAATTTCGTTTCAACGGCACACGTAGTGTATACCCAAGATTATTATGTATGTCTTTTTACCAGTTGTTTTTCCTGTGATGACCGAAACAAACATATATCTCGAAAGTTATGAATTGCAACATTCGTCATATTTGTAAACGAGTAAGCAAAATAAATGACAAAATCAATCTTATTTACAGTATCGATTTACACAGGACATATTGGAAGTTATACACCAAAGTGATAGATGCAAGTCGTGTTCTGCAGGGTTTTAGTATTTATTAGTCGTGGTCGCTGTTTTTGAGATCAATGATCCCAATATAGTGACTTTGAAGTAAAATATCACTTAAGCCTGTGTTAAGGGTCGGGAGAGTTAGTGCTTCCTACATTACCTCTGTAGAACAGACTCAGACACTGAGTATGCTACTTTATTCCCTTGGTTGTATTTGTTTGCAAATAATCTCCCCTATCAGTATTTATTACAGGACAAGCTCAGTGGGAATCCGGATTGATTATTTAAATTGGTCTCTTCTGACATGTCTGAATGACCGTAGAGTTGGATCCGATTTATCATGTCTACAGAGGCAAACCTATACAGTCGTAATGTATTTAGCAAGCGTTCATTTTCCTCCGGATTCACCGACATGTACCATAAAGACCTAGAATATTTGACCTACACACAAATCTCGTTTCATACTCTTTGTTTGGATATGTTCAGACTGGCAAAGCCTCAACGAATTATTCTACCGATACAGCACACTTTGTTTCTAATTGTAGTTCCAGCAACACTACAAACATTTAACTTCTTGCCTTAATGTCGCTAAAGACCACTTAGACTATATTGCGCTGAAGCTTATTACAACTCTTTTATTGATATTTTTTGGTCAATTATAATTTCGTGAGACGTTCTTGAAACATTGAACATCAGATTTTATCTATAAGTACCTATGATTTTTCGACACTATATACAACCTCCCGCAGACAGACTTGATGATTTCATTCTGGAGGCTTTCGCTATATAAAACACTAGCTTATTGGCATGTAACAATAATAAAGCGTTTTTTTACTAACGGCAGTTTAGACAATTCCACAAGGTGAACTTGCCAAGAAGGTTGTGAACCACTTATTTTCCAATTATACATTTTCGTCAGGTGTGAAACTACCGTTTATAGATAACATGTTAGTATACCTATGAGTATTAACTGTGCAATTCTTGTTGCATATTTGTTCTTGTAGTTCTATGAACGAGATTTCATGTCGAGTATTACACCAGATACTCTGGCAGATGTAATTGAAGTCTTTAATGACACCTCTCGGTATCTGGATGACATATTGAATATTGGCAATCCTTTATTTTCTACTATGGTTAATACTATCTATCCTATGGAACTTCAACTCAGCAAAGCTAACATTTCTGATATTGTCGTTTCTTTTTTTGATTTACATCTCTTTATTAAAAATGGTGAAATGACTAGTAACATCTAAGACAAGAGATATGATTTTAATTTTGATATTGTTATGCCCACTTAGATGGGGATGTTTCCGGACTTACTTCTTATGGGGCCTGTATTTCTCAGTGTATTCGTTTTTCTAGAGCTTGTAATCGTGTTGAGGATTTAAATGTTCGCAATGCTTGTATAACTAAGAAGCTACTCCGGCAGGGCTACCGTTTCCATAAACGTCAAAAATCAATTGCAAAATGATGTTATTGTAACCCTGATCTACTTTTACAATTTTAAAGTAATTTAGCGACAGGCGTTATCACAACCTGACTTCTACGGAGATGTGATTTACAAACTTAAATCAAATATCAAAAGAGGGTATGACCCTATTACTTTGCAACGCACTGCATGTTTAATGTTGAGCCATTTACAGTTCGCCATTATGCTTTCCACTTTGATTGTGCGATGACTGGATTGTTAACTCTATGATGACGGTAACGTTTGATTTGTGTCTTTATTTTTGTCTTGACACCATTTATGGTATATTCCATTTTGCTCTGGCTTTTCCAGCGTATTTGCTTTGCGGCTTTCTGGGCCTTTATATGTGTATATTCATATATACTTGATCATCTTTGTGTTTCCTGTAATGTTGTCCCTAAAGGCTCAACTTTCTTGTTCGACTGTTATGTCTACTTATATATACATCAACATTTATCTTTCGATACCAGTTGGTGATGTACAAAAAATTAAATGAAATTGGGAAGTACGTTCTATTAGCTGATTGTGTTTAAACTTCGTCATGTCAATGCCTCTGTGCTATTTAAGACAATACGTTCTTAACATTACTATAAACATCAAGCAGGAAAAGCAGCATTCAATGACAAAAGTCAACCACAAACACACACAGAAACAATGAACAACTTTAAAGATGACTAAAAGGCCAAATAAGACATCACAAACATAAAATGGTTAACAATAGGGCTACCGCCTTGGAACGTTCAGTGGTAAAACATGCCGATGGGGTTTAAGGCTGTAGGGTGCATCAAACCTTACACTTACCCTAATTCATCCCAATAAAATGGGACAGTGTAAATAAAGAAAAACCCGGAATGAACTATTCTCTAACAAAAAAACAGTAGGCTAGAAATCCACAAAAAGGTACTCAATGACTTGGCAGAATTCAGATCAACACGAGAACAAACAATTGAGGGCACGACAAGACAAGATTGTAGACAAACATCAAACGTCACCGTCCTTTTCCGGCTGATAAGTAGACGTCATCATAAGGTCCACAGCCTGTCCGGTCATCGCACAATTAAAGAGGAAAGTATAGTGGCGAACAGTAAATGAGTCCACCACCAAGCATGCAGTGCGTTGCGAAATGATAGGGTCATAACGTCTTTTGATAAATCTTTTAACAAGTTGCACAAAGATCGTATGAAAGTGATTATGACCAAGGATCTTACGAAGTTTGTAAATCACGTCACCATAGTAGTCAGGTTGTGATAGACCTTGTCGCAGAAGAGTTCTTAAATTACTTTTATATTTGGAAAGAAGATCAGAGTTACGATAAAAACATTTTGCAATGTTTTACGAAGTTTATGGTAACAGTAGCCCTGATGGAGTAGCTTTTTAGTTATACAAAGATTACGAATATTAAAGTCCTCAACTCGAGTACGAGCTCTAGAAAAACGAATAAGTTGCGACACATAGACCTTATAAAAAGTTGCTCAGTAACTGTAGACATAACATATTATGCTTTCAAAAGATACTATATGTGTTATGAACTTGACCTTGTTAAATGCTATTGCCTGTGTTACTGAGACTTGAACAAGTAGAGATATGGTCGCTATACTTTTAAATTAGTATTATACCTCACGTTACACTTCTGAATGAAACCTTTTACACTGTTTCCCAATTATGAGCTGAGTGGTCAACATTTATTACTGTTTTATTATTGGGACTTCCTAACAACTGTAATGATAGATATAGTTTTTGTCCTTGCTGAATACGCTCTGCTCACATATGAAAATCGTCCAGAGCTTTTTAAAATATTGCTGAAGTTATGTCGGTCATAAAAGCTTTGCTTTTACCAAACGACAATTGACAACTATGGCGAATATATTCGCAGAAATATCAGAAAGCAATTTAGACAGCCTTGACTAAACTATATAACAACACATTTACTTTTTTGAGCGATGTGTGTTTTAGTTGTTTTAGCATTATTGGATGCCAGATTCCTACGCTTTGTCTTCATCTTTTGGTTTGATTATGAGACTGACGCGCTACCTACTGCGCTACCGAGGCGTTATGAACACCCAACTTGCATGTGCTGTACATGTATCTGACAGTTACTATCAAAATGTACGTGTTTCAGGTTGTTAACATAGTATGATATAATAAAAAGCATATTAAACCATGTAACACACTTGTTTACATGTATATAAACATCTAGATTACAGTAATTAAATCAAGGTTTTCTGAAAAGTACAATACAGGTAGATGACTTGGTTGATTCGAATATTTCTGATATTACTTACATTGAACAGTTTAATATAATAATTTGTTTACCGTTATTGCATCTGGTTATTACATGCAACTGCATTATTCGGTTAGTAACGTTTCTGTTATAATGTTATTTTAGAAATTTAAGACGCAGCGATGTCTTTAACTACGCTGTCCTATGTTTTTGTTTGAAGACAATAGGGATGATTGAAATAATTGGTGCATTGAGTGAGGTGTAGACCCGGGTTTACACCACAAGTCCAACGGCTATATTTGGTACTGACGGTTTCAAGGATGTACCTATGTTGTTAACACGGTTGCGTGTTTGAGGTCTCACACTTTAATTTAAATATATACTTATATGTATAAGTACGTATGGATGTAACCTGTGTTTTGTGTTGTCTGCATTCTGTGGATGCTGCACTTCCTGTTTGACATTTTCATCTACGTATTTCTATGAAAAAGCACGTTGTTTGACTCACTCAAATAAGACTTGTATTGATTAATGATCAGTGTTTGAAAGTCCGAACATGCAATAATCCACCCAGATATTATACTTTGTCTGGATGTTGACTTTATTGTTAAAGATTTCAGTTTGCTAAGATGTACTTCTACTTACACTGCCTTGTCAATTTGAGCGCTGAGCGTAGGGTAATAGCGATGTTATGTACACATAATCTTATTGCCTACTGACCGTTCCAAGTCGGAAATTCTGTTTTCACCACAACTCGTTGAGTCGTGTATTGTCCTTTCCATTGTATATTTAGTTTGATCGTTGTTTGTGGTGCAGTGCGGATCTACGGTGCCATTGCGTTTGGGACGAGTAAAACATTGCGACTGTATGATGTATCGCTCCATAGAATATGACAAGTCCGTATCCAACTCTGCTGACTTCTGGACGAGACCAATTTAGGTTAGTATTTATGCCTACCGCCGAATTGGCACTGTGATAGCGATCACCAGCAAATGTGCGTCATAACGCTGTATTTATTTATTTATTAAATTATTTAAAGTCATATATTCTAACTCTGCAGAAGAAGGCTGAAATCTCTGACGTTATTTCTTCCAATGTTTCCCGGTGTCTGTTAATCCGATTGAATTGGCTGCTTTTAAAAAAAAAATCAAAATATATTCTTAATTAATACGTTGACGAATGTCTCATTGCATGAAGCTAGCATATAATTTAAACGCTCGAGAACTCATTCAAGGCTAGATAAATGATCTAAGTAATTGATATTGTAATAGCCTTTTGTCTACATTTTCTTGTTAAGGTAAATGTAAAATAAATTTAAGTTGCCATGATAGTTTTGTTTGAATTTGTTGAATTAGTTATAAGAAAACTGACATACCAATGTTATGTAAAGTGCAACACCTCGCAGACTCCTAGCACCGGCTTAAACGATATTCTACTTTAACGCCTACAGACTGGGATTGATGATCCTAAGTAATAACACTACTGATTTGTAGAAGGGGCAACTTTTTAAGGCCGCCATACAGCAAAATGTTTTAAGAAATACTGAAAAAAGGATCCCTTGGAAGCAGCAAACTCAAAGAGAAAAATCAGCAGACTCTGTTTTATTGAGTCTTATCATAAGACACTCTCATACCCGCTGGCTGCGGCTTAAGCCGTAGTCTATTTTACAGCCACACACATTGGGCTTGAAAATTCCAAAGCATCAAGTAATAACACTACTGATTTAGAGTCGGGCTACCTTTTACAGCCGCCAAGCCGCCACTCAGCACTAAACAAATCCACTCGTAAATGTAAATAAATACCGAAGAGTGAATCCCTTGGAGTCTATTAAATAATAAAATAAAAACGAATAAGATGGGGTGTTTGGCTGTTACCCCTCTTAACATAATAATTCGGATGTTTTTCAAACAAAAACTATTTACAGCATGTTCAATAATAAAAGCAAAAAATTTAATATAAGAAATCATTCCTTTGACACGACAAGTAATATACAGTTATCTAAGCACCTAAATAAATAGTATAAAATATGGCTACCTAAAGAGATTAAGAAATCGTCTAACGATATTCTACATCATTTCCACAAAGGTAGGACATGATGGTCCCAAAGGAAAATGACCAGTAAGAAATACTACTGCTGATACAGATAATAGAAGTGTGATTTTCGGGGCGCCTAGAGGTCAAATATGAATCGAGATTTTTTTTATTACTTTCTATATGTTTTAATACCTGAAATGGTTAGACAGAACGAAAATAGACGATCCTGGATCTGTTTACAATCTTGCCATAGCCTTCTGTTATGCTTCACAAAGCCTAAAATTTATTTTGAACCCCTTGTTTATATTGTAAAAAGTAGAACAACATGGCGGCATTATATTTTTAAATTGTCGTCTGCGCATGTCTGTTTCTAAGGCTAAGATGTACCAAGTAAAACGAAGGTTATGCAGGGTGGTGTTGTTGTTCAATGTTCAGCACCTCCAGCAATCGATCAAACTTATCTTTTATTTTGGAATTAAAAGCATTATTTCTAGCAAATAAAAGGTAGGTAAATAGTATACTGCGTGTATATTGTTTTATTTTCAACGCTATTAGTCAACTGATGTTTTAAGTCATCCTAGCCTGGAAAAATGGAATGTTCCGCCGTCACCACTTTGGTTTTCAATAAAATTACATGTAAATATGTACAAAGACTAACGGGACGCCTTGAGTCTTTACAAATCAAGATTACCATGTGTCCCTTTAAGAACAACGACAATTAAATGGATTAGCAATCATTTAATTGAATCATATAAATGTTATGTTCTGTGTAAAAAGAGTATAAAATAAGACATTTGGAAATCAAACACATTGCAGTATCGGTTTGATTGAGACTGTTCATGAACGGTAGTGAAAAATGCTTGCGGTAGTTTTGGTACATAACCAAAAGAAATACTTGTATCAAATGTATATGTATTCTGTAAGTGATTATATTTCATTGTAATATTTGAATACATCTATTCAATATGTTTCGAAACATTCTGTTGCTGGTTTTGCACTTCTAGTTACATTTTACCCTTAACAACGCGTTATAAATATCACTATTTTTTCAATGCTAAAATCCATTATTTCATTGTTAAGCATCAAATAGAAGTTATCGATTTTGTGCATAAATAACTGAAATTCTGCATGCACAGAAATAGATTCACAGAAAGAGTTGAGAGAGAAAATATGTTTAAGCAATAAATCAGTATATATTATATTATGATTCAACAATTTATATTTAGTATTTCCTTTTTTTTAAAAAAATATAAATATTGAACTCTGAAGATTTCGATTATTTCTGTGTTACAATGAAAAATTAAAATATTTGTTTTGTTTAATTACCATGGGTGCGTTTCCTTTCGTCTAAACTAAATTTATATATAGCTTGTTCGGCAAACCAACAATAAGCTTTACTGTACTTTGACGTTCCAAGTTTCCTAAATTATCTAGATCCATATTAAAGTTAAGTAAAACTAAATTTTGACATTTGCCTTTAAATAAATATGGAAAATTTTCCAAATTTGTATTACATTTCTACAGTACCAATATTGGTAAATTAATGTGTTAACCTCCTTATGACAAACATACCATTCGCCATAAATTAATCCATCTATGTTTAATGCTGTTTATGACTTGTATGCAATTTATGACATAACGTCCCTTATATCATTGTCGAACACCCATTCCATACTCTATTCCATGTACACATATGCAATACAACCAGGACGACTTTGTTTAGTTGAGCATGAAATACCATAAATCTGTAACACTCAAAGCAAGTTTTGTAAATTGAAACTATTTTATTTGTCATAAATTCATCGGGATCTAAGTCATAAACGTTTTATTTTATTTACCAACAACTTATACTAAATGAATAACAGTATATAAATGTGTTTGTATATCTTTTTTTTTAAAGCCGGCTTAGAATGCTATTATGTATAAGAAATAATAAATATGTACCTGTGTTTTATCGGTGAATGAAATACAGTTAGGCGTTCGGATGCGTAGTAATTAAATCACGAGTGCGTTATCACGAGTGATTTAATTACTCGCATCCGAAAGACTAACTGTATTTTATTCAATGATAAAATACAGGTACGCATCTATTATTTCGATTCTAACAACAATAACCCCATTGTTTACGCTATTGTTGGGGCACTATATATTATCTCGGAGGTCAAGGTAATCAGGCTGCTATGTTTACAGGCTGTTCCATTGGGCGCCCCAGTATGCAAGTTCTACGTTTCAATACACTAGTAGTCACGTGGTAAACAATTAAAGTCATTGCTTACGTCATATAGCTTGCGCTGTATGACGTCAAGCGTTCTAACCTTGCTCAAGATGCTTATTAATGTTATATGTACTGATGCATATGATGGGTTTATATCCGGGGTGTGCACGGTTTGTGAGCATGGCAAGTTTGTTGTAATTTACATTTCATTAAAATTACTGTTGAGTTGGTCTTCTTGGCGTATATTTACCAAGTGACGTCATGTAACGTGGCGCTTCCAACGGATGAAATATACGCGGGGAATTAATGGAACAGTTGTATTTTATCGTAGAATAATATACAGCTGTTTCTCTTCTTTGTGTATATGAAAGACTGCGGAGGTCGTGTTAGAATAAGAGATAATCACACATCCTTGATACCCAACGTTGTGTATGACATGACGTTATGACGTCGAATAATGCTTTGGCGTCAAAGGAGGCGATTTTATGACGTTTTGGTGAAAATGTTTGTCTGACGTCGATGCGGTTTTATGTCTATCTGAATTGCTGTTTACATATTTCACTGTTATGCTATTTGAAACAACATATCTTAAGCTCATATCCATTCCATATAAGATGATGAAACTCGTCATGAATTATTTTTAATTTTAACTCGCCCAAATTGAAACAATTCAAAACTCGTTTCATAAATCTCAGATGAAATGGTGGTGGGTGGGGACTCGTAAAATATTCTATATATAATAATCTAATTAAAACAACAACAGCAAAAACATAAACACAATCAAGTCCGGTATATTTTGGGTAAGTTCGTATGTTGGTAAATATTTGAATTCCACTCAAAACAAAAACTATTTGCTTTGACCTTAATGTTTTACTTTAGTTTCGTTCACATATTGGATTAAATAGTCTATTATACTTAAAATCATGCCATTTAAAAGACGCCGACTCATAAATCACGGTATGGTTTTCAGAGGTGCCTCCACTAGGTTCCAAAGCTCCCCAGTTGAATACAGCCACTAGATCGTTGGTTCCATACCATCGCCATACACCATCCACAGCCTCGTCTGTCATTGCTAGCCAAAATCCTTTGTCATCTCCTGTTAAACAGAGAAGTACTAAAAATGGAGCCGATGAGGTTTCAACCCGGGTCCTTCGGATTTCAAGTCCAACGTACTATCCACTCAGCCACGCCAGACTCACTTTTAAAAGCATGTACATGTTATTAAACATGTATTGTTACATAGGACATTCCATGAGTTAATTTCCAATAGTTTTGGATTTTGTTATTTGTGATTGAAACGCGCCAAATGATTGTGGTATGTGAAAAAAAAAAAAACCCAAATGAGCCGTGTTTTATGGCGTACTTTTTCTAATTATACCGACAGTCTAGCCACTCCCTAACATTTCCTTAAAGAGCTGTAATTGCGAAAGATATATGCATTTTGAAAACGATACTCATTGGTGGACATTTTGACTATAAGGAATTGCATAATATATTTACCAGTTGTATTGTAATTGTTCAGCAAGTACTCCGTAATCATTGAGATCTCACTCTTTGTTTCCAGGTACAACAGGTGACTTTGACGTTGTTCACAATAACTCTGGAAGAAAGAAACAAACACGATGTAAATGAAAGGTGCATCCTAATTGTACATATGCGTGATGTCCAACAAGGTGATCAAGCACATACAATTATAACTGTGGATACGGGAACGTATTTAAAATGAAAATAGTCTATAAGATCAGTGCAATTAAGGAAAACTGCACCAACACAAAATAAAACTAATGATTGAATATAGTCTGTTTTAACTTCATATGAAGGACATTTTCTACAGTTGTTTATGCGCATCTCTTTCGCGTATAATTGCATAAGCGCGATAATGTACACACATAACATACTATTTTAAAATTTGTGTATTTTTCACTAGATTTTATAATTATGAACCTAAGTAACTATTTAGATAATGAAGACATATATTTTTACACTGAATTCAAGTACAAACAATAATTATACTTTAAAAACCATGAAGAGATTTATTGTCGTGAGCTTTTAAAGCTTTCATACTTAGCGCATTATTCTCTGTCTAAAGCGTAAGAATTAATTTGAAAGCTAAGCTATTAATGTCTTGATCAGTGTGTACACTTTTTACACACGTAGAATCAATTTAAATATAAAAGGGGTATGCATATCTTAACAGTGAAAGACAAGGTTTGTGGGGTTTTGCTCAAAAACATGTCAATTTTTAGAAATATCAGGGTTATATTTGCCGTTTGTCTCAAATAAAGGTACAACGGCACGTGTTTATTTATTCGTTATCATCAATAAACGATATTTGCTAATAAAGTAGACGTTTAAAATAAGCATTTCGGTAGAATTTGTTTTTCGAAATGACACTATTTCCCCCAAACAACTTGGCATTTATTTTACGAAATTCTGTAAGATATTAACATATTATTCCACTTTAGTTCCGCATATATGATGTAATTATTGTAATTTAATGTGTGATTAAATAGCTCGCTTGTTGCTTGAACTAGTTGCACTTAAGGCGATTTGCAAACCATGGGAAATGTGTCATAACTTACTTTAAGATATGTAAAAAAACAAGTCTGGGGATCACTTATTTTTATAGTGGAATATGATTAAAAATAATATATGTAATTTTGTACCTTTTTTTTAAATCTAATAATAGAGACGATTTTCACAATAATAAGAGATACGATCTCCCCTATAACATTGAAATGATCAGCTATTATTTACTGAATACTTTATCTTTTATAATACTGGAGACAATTGCCTCTATGATACTGGATATGATCACCTCTGTAAAACTTGAGATGATCTCTGTTACGCTATTGATGACATATAGTACTCGATAATATCTCCTCTACATTACTAGTGACGATCTTCTCCCTACTGCTCGATAATACTGGAGACAAATTGGAGACTATCTTATCTATAATATTGAAGACTGTCAACTCTATATGTATAACTGTGACAGCGATTTTCATGGAGAGACGATCTTCTCTCTCTGGTGACAATATTTTTTATTATGCTGGAGACGATATCCACCATAATACTGCAAACGAGCTCCTCTTCAATACTGCACAACATTATCTATATTACTGAAAAAATATCACATCTATATTGGATAAAATATCCTCTATAAAACTGGAGACTATACTACAGAAGACGATCTCCGCTATAATACTCAAGACGATCTCCTCTACTCTATAATACAGGAGACTATCTGCTCTATAATACTGAAAACGATCTCCCCTACACTGTACATTGTCTTCACTATAATACCGAAGAAGATCTCCTCTATAATACTGAAGACAATCTACTCTGTAAAACTGGAGACAATCTCCTCTACACTAGATACCATCTCCTCTATAATACTGAAGACGATATCCCCTACACTGTAGACTGTTTCCTCTATAATACTGAAGAAGATCTCCTCGATAATACTGAAGACAATCTACTCTGTAATAATGGAGACAATCTCCTCTACACTGGATACCATCTCCTTTATAATACTGAAGTCGATTTCCTCTACACTATTGAAGACTATCTCCTCTATAATACTGAAGACAATCTCCTCTATAATACTGGAAACAATCTCCTCACAATGGAGGCCATCTCCTCTTTAATACTGGAGACAATCTCTTCTACACTGGAGACAATCTCTTCAATAATACTGGAGACAATTTCCTCTACACTAGAAACCACCATCTCCTCTATAATACTGAAGAGGATCTTCTCCGCACTACAGAAGACGATTTTCTCTATAATACCGGAGACAATCTCCTCTACACTGGAGACCATCTCCGCTATGATACTGAAGACAATCGCCTCAATACTGGAGACGATATTTTTATATAATACTGGAGCATATATTATCATATATTGAAGACAATCTTCTCTAAACCTCTGAAAACGATATATTATCACTGCTACATCGAGTTTAATGGAGATAATTAGGTATACAAGATTACCCATGCTGTCGGGAAGTCTATGCTATCTGCAGCAACGAGATACCATCCTCTGTGTAAAGAGAGCCAGCCACTGTCACAAGCTGCAAATATATATGCATCCATTTCGTAGCTCTCTAAACATCTAGATTAGTAAATCAAAAGGCGAAGGAAACTTATTTTTGAAACAAGAGGCACAAGTTATTTCAGAGGAAACAATGGTTGAAACCCTTTTATGCCCACGTTATGGAATACAGTTCTGTAAACCTTGTTTTGTATATTAAATTAATTGGGTCATCTTGGATTTGGGACTGAATCAATGTGTATATATCAGAGACTATGTTGTGAAATAATCTTGAAATCTGTTCAATGGATCAATGATTCTTTGAGAGTTTCTATCTTGCCATAAAATGGCAAGGTTTGCATCAGATATATACAGATTATAAACCTACTGACGACGAATTGTATATACAACCTACATATTTTAAAAATTGAAACTCTATAGACACAATATGAAAGTGCTTTAGCCAGTCAAGTCAAAACCAAAACCAAAATCTGGAAATCGAATTAATAGTCACAATACGTATTTTAAATGTTGATTTTTACTAATATTTTCCTCATGTGTCATACTACTATGAAGTATATTTAACAAAATAACTAACCGTGTTTGTAGTATTTCGTTCCATTTTTCAAATCCAACGCGTTGTTACTTGCGTGAGCGACGACGCTACATCCATAGCATTTAACGACGGTGACATCGTAAAACCAACTGAAGCAAGTGTTGGTAAAACTGCATTCTCGTCCACACGCAATGCTATTTCTTGCATTGATGGTAAACGAGATATTGTTTGTGTCACAGTTATATCCGTCAAGAGAAGTGTCGCGAACATACCGTGTGTTCGCTGCCAAAGCGCATATGGCATATATAGCCTTCAGAACAGCACACGAATTAAACAGGAGATTCATAACGACTGACACACACTTTAAAACATTTTGCGACCAACCATAAATTCAGTTTATACATTAATGTTTTCGATTTTATTTCTGTACCCAGTAGTGTTCTTTTCAAAATAATAAAATATGATTATAGCTACAGAGGTGGCAGCGTTGCATTACCATTCTGAAACCCGTTAGAAATGCAAACTCAACGAACGGTAAACGATTATGCGTAAATCTCGAAAAAAAACAAAAAACAATTCCTTTCCTCATTTGGTCATTTTTTGTTGCGCTTAAAACTGTTAGCCAATCAAAACACAAAATGATTGAAGTGTTTCTAGGTCAACAGTGCCATCGCGTTTCTAGGTAAATCGCGGTTTGTTAAAACTGTTTGGCGAATCAGCATTTAAACAATTAATCTAATTTTATTTTTTGCCTAGTTCATAAATAATATAGAATGTTATCTCGGAATAGTGGCATATTATTTGATGTCAAATTAGAGACAATGCTTTAAGTAATGCATGCAAAACAAAATCAAAGTAATATAAAAGCATAGCAAATGAACACACGGTGTTGAGTAAATTAATCAACATTCTTGCTTAAAGGGATTACGACCCGATACTTTGCTATGTAGTTAAAGGAACCTGACGACACAAGTTGTTTTTACTGCATGGAAAGTAGTTGTCTATTGAGACATCAACCGTTATAAATGTAATAACTGACGCGCTTAACAATGGGATACGTATTTATTCTCTTTAATTCCTGTTTGCAGAAATGAATATGTGCTGATGTGCAGTGCGTAATAACATGTATTATCGCATGCCTGAGAGCACGTTCTCTTGTCCAAAGTCGTATGATGTATTCAGTACAGCAAAAAGAAAGTTTACTGACATTTCATATAGCGGCACACATTTTGAAAAGTGTGACGTTATACAAAATGTCAGTACACTTTCGTAGGGAGCGTGGCTAGCGATAAAACAATTATATAATATCCAACTTAGCGTTACACGCATATATCATGAAAATATCTCGGCTTACGCCTCGATATATTTCATGATATATGCTCGTAACACCTCGTTGGACATTCTATAACTAATACATAAATGCGTTAACTTGATGATTAACAACGGCTCAGCAAATGACGCAAATTAAATAATTATATACATTAGACATTACATTTTAGATCGCGAAATAGGATTTTCTATGATGTACACCGCGATGCGTACGCTGTTACCTCCGCCGACCGAAAAGTAAAGTTTAATCGAAATTAACAGTAAGTATCAAGTGATTGTAAATGTTTGTTAACAGTAAGTATCAAGTGATTGTAAATGTTTGTTAACAGTAAGTATCAAGTGATTGTAAATGTTTGTTAACAGTATGTATCAAGTGATTGTAAATGTATCGTTTACAGTGTTATAGATGAGATCAGTAATACATATATCGTTTACAGTATTATAGATGCGATATTCTCCAGCTTTACATTACGTCCCGTCTTAATTCAAGTAAGCGATGGGAAAGCGTATATAAGCACGATTTTATAACGGATATGTCGACAATAAAATACGTTTAAAACATGTTTTACTGACAAAAATGTGATTACCTATTAATTGTTTTGGTTTTATAATATGCAAACTTTTGAAGCCACAATTAATATGCTATTTCAAAACATTTTCACCGACTGTTTTTAGATATATTAAGGTAAGTTATGACCCATGTCCAATGTTTGGCGAATCGCCTATGCGCCTTCAGTGTGACTTAGTTCATCCAACAACTGAGCTGTTTAATCAGGCCACCCTTAAACATATTTTTGTTTGCCCTTTCCCGACCCTAATTTCGTCGGTAGGTAGGCAAATATTTTTTTCACATAAACATCCACATACAACAAATGACCCCGGTAGAGTCTGGTGGTCATAGAGTGACTATCGACCTTCAATCACTCACTTAAACACTATTTGAAAAAGTGCTGAAGATTTGGCTTGCATGCTTTTGTTATCATTATTATTAGCGGCATTTCGATGTGACCGGCAATTTAAAAAACTTGGTTCTAAAATGAGAAAAAACATATTTGGGTCGGGTCCTTTTTTCGTGTCAGTCGGGAAAGGGCAAACATTACGTGGACCTGCCTTAATTCCATTAAGCAATTTGAAGGTTTATATTAGCAGGATTCCATAACGGATATTTCAAAAGTAAAACACGTTTACAAACAGGTTTACTGAACAAACGCGATAACCCATTTAACACTACCTATTAGTATCTATTAGTTATTTTAATTTAACAATATGCAAAAAATTGAAGACGAAATTAAGGTTTTATTTCATACTCCAACCAACCCATTTGTCGTTCTTGCAATGCATTAGCTTTGTTAAATGTCTCGCAGAGTTTCGGAAATTACTATCGTTTATTGATGATAATGAATAAACAAAAGTTACAAATTATTTTAGAAACGAAATACTACATATTCACATCAAAACACACCGCTCTCCCTTACCCCCAATGATGTACAGACTACGGTATATGTATGAAACACATAAACAAATCACAATTAGAAATACTAAATTGGAAATATTTGAAAATTCATGAAGTACACAACCATTGTAGATTAATCAGGATTCTACTAACTCCTATCCATGCACTCCTATCCATGCACTCCTCCTGGTACAATGTTAGAGCAAAACCAAGATACTGACAATTCGTAAATCAATAATATCAATACTGAATATACATATACTTACATATACAATGTTGATAAGCAGATGGGGCATTGGACTGCAATCAAGTGTTAGGAAAAAGAGTTGTTTCTTCTTTTTTTTCCTTCCTGAAATCATGTTCCCTGCCTCAACCGTACAATACATGTATATTGTCTGTATTAATTTCATTATGCTAACATATCATTTCATATGAATAGCGTATGTAAACGTAAATATACTGTAAGGTTTTGTAAGGGCTGATCCTCCCCGACCCATGCTCCACCTATAGATGGGGTGATCAAACGGGTCGTCTGAAAATTGTCGTGTTTATCAGCAAAATATCACAAACTGTGCCTTTAATCCTTGTATATTTCAAGGGACACTCGGCAATTTTGATTTTCAAAATCTCGCGACATCAGTGACATTAGTTGTTTACATAACATGCATTCATTAGTATAAAGCAATTTGTCTTGGTATATTACTGCATTATATATTACTGCGGACTTTTCATGATATTGCACCAAATGCACCACAGTTAATTGGGTTCATAATTATAAAATCTAGTGAAAAATGCATAACAGTTAACAAAAAAAAAAGTATGTTATGTGTGTATATTACCGCTCGTAGACAATTTTGCGCGATAATGATGCGCATAAACAATAAGTAGGAAATTGCCTTAAGATGAAGTTAAAACAGAATATTAAATAATTAGTTTTCTTTTGTGTTGGTACTAGGTTCCTTTACAGCACTGATCTTATAGAGTATTTTCATTTAAAAGACGTTCGTATATCCAAAATTAAAATGTGCATTTTGGGCGTCATACATATGTACAATAAGAATGCAACTGGTACTTAAAGCCCCTTTACACAGGGCTGCGACCTTTGTGCCACCTTTGAGCGACCGAAAAATGGCCAGGACGCTCAATGGTCGCCTAAACCCAGAAAATCATGTTTCTATGTAACTGCTCCAGCGTTCCTTGTGCCACCCTTGAACTACCAAAAATGCAATTTTCGGGCATTTTAATGGCGATCTACGAACGACATGTGCGTCCACTGAGCCACCTGCCTACCTCCCCTGTGCTTCCCCTGTGCAACCTACGGCAACCAACGCGATTAAAGGCTACATAGGCGATCCCGAGCAATGTTTGGGCAACCATTGAGCCTCCTCTGTGCCTCCTCTGTGCCATCATCGGCGACCAACGGCAACTAACGGCGATCACTGGACGACCATTCAGCCAAAACATTTTGCAGCAGAACGCATCTTTTACCTGGCGACCATTGGGCGACAACTGTGCCTCCATTCTGCAACCACGGTAATGCTTATGCCACCCTTCTGCCTCCTTTGAGCAACCAACCTCCTCGGCGACCTTTGTGCGACTGTTTTGAACATGTTCAAACATTCAAGGAGACCATGGCGTCCATGGCGATGTCTGAACCTCCTGTGTACCACCTTTGAACGACCTAGGCAACCATTCTGCCTCATTTGAGCCTCCAACGACGACCTGGCACATTTTATGGTCGAACACGGGTGGCACAAAGGTCGCCATCCTGTGTAAAGACCCCTTTAGATCATGTGTGTCACCTGTTGTACCTTGAAAAACAGAGTGAGATCTACATGATTACGGAGTACTTGATGAAAGATGCCAATACAACAGGTATATATAAGGCAATTCCATATAATTTGAAATGTCCACCTAAGAGTATTGTTTTTAAAATGCAAAAACCTTTTGCAAGTATACCTGTTTAAGGAAAAGAACGCCACTATTGTCCTTGTGATCGTTAGGGAATATCTAGACTGTCAGTATAATTAGGAAAAGTACGCCATCAAACACGCCGCACTTGCTTCATTTGTTTCTTTACATAAAACAATCATTTGGAGCGTTTCTATCAAAGATAAACATAATCAAAAACTTTGGAATATAAACGTATGCTGTGTGCTATGTAACAATACATGTATAGGCTTTTAAAAGTGACTAGGTGAACAATCGGGGCTGGCGTGGCCGAGTGGATAGTACGTTGGACTTGAAATCGGAAGGAACCGGGTTCAGGCCTCAACGGTGCCCCTAAATAGCATCTGTATATTGGTGGACAATACACTTTCCCTTTGACTCGTCCATCGGATGGGGACGTAAAACGGGAAATACCATGTATCGAAGTATATTCTCCTAGCACTTTCAATTAATTAGTAAGAGTATGAAAGTCGATCCTCATATTGTTTTTATTAGGCAAACAGTTTACTGCACAAACCGCAGATCTCTTATATGTAAACACGGAGGAAAACAACTACTTATATGTAGCATGTTGGATCTTTTTAACTTTATGCAAGTGCATTTATTAAATAAAAGCAAAATGTTAAATAGTATTGGACTAAACCGATTGTAACCGATAACTGATGTGAAATATATATATTTTTTTTTTTTAAGGAGTGAATATATACGCTTGATTTCTGTGTATCTCGTCATAGCTAGGCGCCCTGCCGTAGTTCGTCCGAAGGTTGTCTGTCCTTGGTAGTTCACAAATATTTCTACCTATATATAATTCTGCCTTATGAACGTGAATCTCTTACCAGATCCCAATTTCGAAAGTTGCCGTTGTGAGTTCAAATTATCTCCCTTTATTATATTTACTGAATTCACAGTATCCCCAAGATCCGGCACCTTTCATTGTCACTGTCTCAATATAGCTGTGTGTGGTTGAACGCTTAAATGTGGCCCACTGATATGAGCTATAAGTGTATGTAGGTATGCGTCTATATGTTAATTGTGCCTCCAGACAAGTGTGTTATGATGTAGAGATACAGATTATCAACGTGTGTTGCAGCTACCTTTTTTAAGGAGTGAATATATACGCTTGATTTCTGTGTATCTCGTCATAGCTAGGCGCCCTGCCGTAGTTCGTCCGAAGGTTGTCTGTCTTTGGTAGTTCACAAATATTTCTCCCTATATATATATATATATATATATATATATATATATATATAAATGGGGAAAGAAACATTTATACAGTGCTATAGTTTATAAATGCATTCCATCCCTCAATCAAATTCACAGCAGAGGTTTCCATTGAGAAACACGTGTTCCTAGACACAGTTTCACATATAGAGAACAATGTAATTATTGTTGACCTCTACTCCAAACCCACGGACACACACCATTACCTTCTGCTCAACAGTTGCCACCCTAAACACTGCTACAAGAATATAGCGTTCAGTCTTGCACTTCGTATCAGACGAATATGTTCAAACACCAAAACATTCGAAATCAGAGCAAGCGAACTTTCGGAGCACCTTACAAGGCGAGGTTACTGCAAGACAGACATTGTCAATGCAATAGACAAAGCACGGAACCTCAACAGAAAAGAACTCCTTGAATACCAGTCGAAGGCGAGCAGTTCAGAGCAAACGTTACCTTTCGTGCTTACATACCATCCCGACCTTCCCAATGTGAAACAGATTATTAATAAACACTGGTCACACATAAAGGAGTCAGAACGTCTGAACAAAATGCTGCCTAGAAAATCCATTATTGCGTACAAAAGACCTAAAAGTCTCCGCGACATCCTTGTTGCAGCCAAGTTGAAACCCGACTCCAATACTCAGACCACAGGAGAGTCAGGCCCTTGCCATACATCGAGATGTCAGACTTGTAAATACATGTCTCCCGCAACTTATTTCTTATCTTCACTCGGTGCCAAAAACACAAATCAAAAGTGTCACGAACTGCAAATCCGCAAACGTCATCTACGTAATGACGTACTTGATTTGCAGCAAACAGTATGTCGGTGAAACAAAGCAGGCGTTGAACCTCCATCGCTCCGACCGTAAATTACGTAAGCTAGGTCGCCAGTGGCCGATTACTTCAGTTCAGAAGGCCACACGTTCAACGACTTGTCTCTGACATGCATCGAACACAATCCAAATTGGACCGATGCAGAACGTAAATTGCGTGAAACGTGCTGGATAAGACGCTTAAACACAAAACATCCAGTAGGAATCAACAAAGGGGACTAAATACATCTTACAGCATATATAAATGTAAACACACATACTCCGGTTTTTATTACTTCCCTTAATCCAATTTTCTCCATTTATATATTATTTTAGCCTTATTCAGTTAACTTTGGAGTTGTTTTTGCTATATCCTGCAGTATCGATTCTTTGTCTTAGGTATAGAGGTAGGGGTATTCACTCACATACTCTCTCTTCATAACTAATCATAAATGTCAGCGTACAATTTTACTTTCATCCAACCAGCAATGTTCTATTTTTAGTACTTTTTTTTTACTTCCATTGATCAAAATATCTCCATTTATTTAATTTAATTTGTTTAGCCTTACTCATTGTTTTTATAAGCTTTGGAGTTTCTTTATACTTTATCCTGCAGTATCGATTTTAGATTTTAGGTTTTTTGTAGGGTTTGTGTTATCGTTTTCACATTTTTACTCTCTCTTCATAACTCATTGTCAGGGTACAGTTTTACCCTCATCCAACCAGATATGTTCTTTTAATAGTATCACATTTGGCTCCAGAGTGTCTATTCAAAGTAACCAGTTTCTGCAACACTGCCGAACGATAAGTTGTTTTTTAGAGTTTTATTTAAACTGCCGTGTATTTTAGTGTTTTTTTGTTCGTATTTGTTATTTTCGTGTTTGCGAGGGTCATTCAATAAGTTCTGTCACTAACGCGTTTTAACAATTATGTGTTCATTGTGAGTGTTGATGTTTGGTATCAAATGAAAGAGAGTTTTAATACCATTCCGCTGATGGTATAATGAATGCTGTATCTTTTGTGTGACGAAAGTATGGAACATTTAATACACATCACTTACAGCTATCGAATCGTTTTATTACCGAGTTTTACCGTTTATCTACCGTTTCAAACCAGTTTGTCGTTCGTTTATCGTTTAAAAACGGAAAACGACCGAAAACGGGTTTGCAAACGCTTAAAGTGCGCATGCTCACAGTTTTTCCGTTTTCAAACGCTCTGAAACGGGCGTTTCCAAACGCGGGTCGTGCGCATGCGCATAGTTTCCAAACGCGCGTAGAGCGCATGCGCAGAGTTTGCAAACGCGTTTTTGAGTTTTTACCTTTTTTTGCGTTTGACCAATTAAAAAAAGGACAGTATAATTAGATAATTCTCTTCTACGATCGTTGGTTTAAGAGTGATTGATTGATGCAGCAAATGAAACAAACATTTATAATAATTAGAAACAAAAGTTGATGCTTAATAAGTATGTTAATTCCCTACGTGCAAACCCCATGCATTCGCCCATCATTTATATTCATGCCACCATCGAGTTAATATATGCTTAACTAAATCTGGGTCAAAAATGACATATAGAGCCCAGACTAGATGCATCGTTTAATTAGCCAGGTTTTGGATTTTATTGCCAAAAACACCCGACGTCGACAATCATTAATTGTTTAATCCATAGCTCGCGTAGTATGTTCAAATGCACTGCGATTGAATTAGAGACATCAGTAATTAGATATTTTCACATAATACATACTGGAAGTATGAAAAATAAATATTTCAAATTAATCAGTGCTGTAAAATTTAGTTTGTAGATAAATGGCATATACTCAGTTAACCTAATACATGAGAGAGAGCCATACTGGAAATAAGGCAAAACCCGAAAAATGGTCAAAATAATGAGTGAATGAATGAATGAATGAATGCTGTTTTACGGCACGTCGACACATAAATAGTTTACATTGTGCGCAAAAACTGATGAAAGATGAATGAAAGAAACAGTTATCAAAAATAATGTAAATGTATAAAGATAAAACCATTTACAACAAGGGATAACACGGTAAAAGTAGTAACTATCCATAATTATGCAGGACAACAAATGCCCACTTGAGATGCGAGATTTAAATAGACAAATTGTTAAAAGAGTGGAGTATACGAATACAATTTAATTAATGTTGATATTTAAATTTATATTCATTACAAACAATAGTTGAGGCATAATTATGCTAATTCCTATTCCTATGTGCAAACCCCATGCATTCAACTACCATTTATATTCATGCCACCATCGAGTTAACATGTGCCTAACTAAATTCATCGTTTAATTAGCCTGGATTTTCGATATGCAACAACTGTGTTTCTGCCATAAGCACCCGACATCGACAATCACTAATTGTTTAATCCACAGCTCGCGTAGTGTGTACACGCGCACTGCGATTTAATTAGAGACATCAGTAATTATATATTTTCACAATATACATACCGGAAGAATGAAACATAAATATTTTATATTAAACAGTGTTGTAAAAGAATCGCTTGCATTTTCATCCTCATGTAATAGTTATTTGCTATATATATATTACTCAACTGCTGATATAAAATGATCGATTTGCAGAATCACGTGACTTATACTTATGTATGAAAAATTGTATTAATACATGTATATGCATAAATGACGATGTACGTATGTACAAGTTAAATAAAATATATGTTCTGTTCTGTAAAAATAGTTTGTAAATTCAGGGAATATACTCAGTTTACATAATAAATTGAAAACAGCATTAGCCATAATGGAAATAAGGGAAAACCCGGAAAAAGGAAAAACAGAACCTACGAGAAATACGAGATTTGAATAGACAAAATATTAAAAGATTGTATTATACGAATACAATTTAATTAATATTAATATTTAAATTGATAAACATGGTAAATTTCCATTGTTAATAATAAAAAATAGGAGTCGAGTGTGACACAGAGGAAGATGGGAATAGCTGATTTGAAAAGCATTGCAGAATGTATAGATTTCTATATAATTTGAGAGATATAGTACTGAATATGTTCATTTACAAAGTGGCCTCGGTGGCTCAGTGGATAATGCATTGTGGTTTGGAGCTAACACCACTGCCCCGCGTTTATCCGATACATATCATATTCATTCTTCATAATTTGTATTTTTATTAGCTCCCTCTATCACTGTCCCAATATAACCACATCTGTTGTTTTAGCCCCATTATATGAAGAAGAAGAAATTTGTTTACAGAAGTGTCTGAGTCATGCGCTAGAATCCAGTAACGTGTTTTTGATCCGTGTGAAATTAAAAAATAAGATATATATTGCATGCATAGGGAATGCACTAATGATTCTAAAGGGACGCGGAGCAATCTTGAATAATTTTATTAAAATAAGCACCTCCGGTGTATCATTCAATTATGATGTTCGTTTTAAAGGGACCCACGGCAACATTGAAGAGTTTGAAATGGGTGTCTTGATTTATATAACCAGAATCATGTTTACTTTAACCTGGTTACATTTAAATAGGTACTATTTTAAGTATTCTCTTTTTCGTCTTACTTTACTATACGTTTTAATATATTATTGGTGCAATACAATACAATTTGCTTATTACTATTCTTATAACTAATATAAATGATTGAACAAATGTAAGTTATCCATCGGACGCCGTGAGTTTAAAAAATAAACAAGATTGCGATGTGTCCCTCTAACGTTGCTTGAATATATTTTTAAATTAAAGGTTATATCATCTCAGAGTTTTCAATATATTTTCGTTAAACTACCACGGGATAAATACTATATTGGTGCAATAATGTCAAATGTAGTAATATACAAAAACAAAATATGCAATAAACGAAGAAACACTAACGGGATGCCGCGAGTTTTAAAGAAATTCAGATCGTCTTTATCCCTTTAATATGAATCAAGCTGATTCAAATATTCATTACATTAAATTGCGCGTAATGAAACATTTGTTATAACAACGGTGTACATAGCTATTATGTCCTATATTGTGCAACATATGTTCCTGGTTTAATTTGAATACAATTATGCACTGTTACGATTGCAAAAAAAAAGTACACAGATTGGAAATAAAGCGTGAATAGCGGGTTAAATGCATGAATGCGCCGATATATACATCATAGTACATAGTATGAACTTAGAATTCTTTACTTTAAAACACACACGAACGACAAGAAACAGTCACAAACGGCACGAATTTAATTAAATTGACTGGACGCCGCGAATTTAAATAACGAAGATCAAGACTGCCGTGTTTTTAACCTAAACTATAATGTTTCGAAATCTGCAGATATTGCCGTTATTGAAAGATATAAACAAAGTCATACAGTTACTTATAATAAGAAAAACGTATTAACTTAACTTTGAAGAACTCGATTTCCTGTGAAGTTATATTATTTAACTTTTACCGATTCCAATAAGAAAACAACGTTATCATACTTCATTGCAATGTGGTAAAATAGTTATATCTGGTTTACTTTTTTTTATTCCTAATTATTTCACACACCTAATAGCTAATTATTAATATGTGCACACAATATATGCAGAAAGTACAAGAACGGAAGTAAACTAAATTAATAATGTGTTTTACTCCTTATAGTTTTAAACTATTCAATAAATTAGTTTCTGAGAGTATCAAATACCAGATAGTTTTCGTCTGCTCGTATAGTTATTTTGACCAGTGCACGTTGTATTAACAATACAAATAACATATACAGAAAATAAATGTCAGCATGTTATAAAGTGCCTCTTTAATTATAAATTAAATCATTATTCGTCGCAAATCATAGTTGAAAATGTTATGTCGCCTGATAAAATTATATAAAACAATAAAGTATGCATAATTAAAATTTAGGATTGTACCATGCATTATTTAGCTCGTTAAATGTGACTGGCTGATTGAAATAAAAGGGAGTAACTGACTCTATGTCACAACATGTGATTGGCCAACATATAAGACGCTGAGAACCCCAACTGTGACTGTAATGATCAGTAATGGACGCTCCACGGACACTCGTAAATAACAGTTCAGGATACCAGTCCTCTGTTCTGTTCCTATATACATTGATACATTGATAGCATTGATTTGACAAATAAATATGACTGCACGACGAAGCTCGGTGACAGCGGGCACATTAGATAAAGCTTGCACTGTACAAAACGAAATTAAATAATTCATGTTAAAGATACACATTGTCCTAAATCAACAAATCCGCTGTTGATCTGTTTTTAATTATTAAATATCATTATGTATACGATGTTTACTATGTTATTGCTGCATGCTTAGTGAAAATATGTTTTTAAACATAAAAATCGAAAAGGCGAACAGGCATTGCTAAAAAATCCAAGGGGGAAAATCTTTCTCGTATAACTGAAGTGACGTTATTGGGAACAAAAAAATCCATCAGTACATAGGGAAAGCACGCAAAAACAGTACAGCGTGTATGAAAATGTCGGAATTAAACTGCTTTTTTCGAAAATCTGACAGTAAGTCAACGGCAACACCGCATATCTTGGTACATATACACTACTCAACTTTTATAATCGGTAACCCGAAATAACAGAAATATTAAAAGCTGGAAATGACCGAAACACATACCAATCTTTTATTCAGTTTATTAACAAAGTAATCTGAAATCATTTTTTTCCAGATTGCATTGTTGATAAATTTAATAAAATATTGGTATGTGTTTCGGTGATTTCCAGTTTATAGTATTCGTGTTATTTCAAAAAACCTGGGTTACCGATTATAAAAGTTGAGTAATGTATACTTAGGGCGAAATTCAGTATATTCCGAATGCATGGACATGGTCTAATACTTGTTCATTAATACGAGCGTCAGATAATAAGTACTTTACTTTTGCGAAAAAGTAGACATTGAACAAATATATTTAGTACGTGTTTATTTTTCAAATAACTGATAAAAAAAACAACATAAAAAAAACAAAACATTATAAATGACACAGCATCTAATTTCTATAGTACCAGGGAGTATATATATATATATGCCGTAAGTCCCCGCCACCTGGTGACCAAAACACTCGAGGAGTGGCACGTATTAAATTTGGATTTGCAGTATGACACGCTCTCCACGTGCCCGCTACTAACAATAAACCACACATCCACTAATCAGCTATTGCGGTGCCCTATTGAAGTACAGCCTAATTAGGGTACATACGTCGGTATATGACAAAAGCACGTACCATTTAGTGAAACATAGTTTTATGACACATTTCCTGTTTATTGCTATTCCGTGAGCGGTGCAATACCGCCGCGGCGAGCCACGTACTGCACAAGACGGATATATGATACGGGTATACACTTCTCAAAACTGCTAACTACACCGCTCACGTTTTGGGTTATATATATCGATGGGTTGAATGTTTTTCAATAAAATAAAAAGGAAATACCAATTCAATCATTTTTACATCATTTCATTTTATTTTTTTCATGGGCAATGCTAGAACTAAACCACAATAAGCAATTACAAACGACCCATGTAAACACTAAAGTCACACTTTTCCCATATCTACAATAAGCAATTACAAACGACCCATGTAAACACTAAAGTCACACTTTTCCCATATCTACATGTAGATATGGGAAAAGTGTGACTTTAGTGTTTACATGGGTCGTTTGTAATTGCTTATTGTGGTTTAGTTCTAGAATGGTCGTTTGTAATTGCTTATTGTGGTTTAGTTCTAGAATGCTAGAACTAAACCACAATAAGCAATTACAAACGACCCATGTAAACACTAAAGTCACACTTTTCCCATATCTACATGTAGATATGGGAAAAGTGTGACTTTAGTGTTTACATGGGTCGTTTGTAGATATGGGAAAAGTGTGACTTTAGTGTTTACATGGGTCGTTTGTAATTGCTTATTGTGGTTTAGTTCTAGCATTGCCCATGAAAAAAATAAAATGAAATGATGTAAAAATGATTGAATTGGTATTTCCTTTTTATTTTATTGAAAAACATTCAACCCATCGATATATATAACCCAAAACGTGAGCGGTGTAGTTAGCAGTTTTGAGAAGTGTATGATGCGTGGGAAACTAGTTTATCGCGCACAAAGAGATAAACATACTATGATCTAAATATAGCCAAATGTATTATAAGCACGATATTATGTATTATGTGCATGTAGAGATCGAAACAACAGACCTATTCTAATTCAACAACTAAACAATCACAGCGTATATAAAGATCTATTCTACAATTTAGCATACGTATACCTGATGAAGTGCTAAGATAATAGAACAAAAACGTTTATGTTACCTCATTTATTAATGTGCATCTTTTTTTTAATGCACGAATTATATCGTCCTTCCGCAACTTAAATGAAGTACATCAGTCTTTGGAGGCAACACCTGCATTAATAAAATACAAAGCTATGAAATTACTAAATTATATTGTGAAAAGGCTCTAAGATATAGATAGATCATTAGGCTTCCTATACTACAGCGCAATACTTACTAATTATAAATTACAGCAAGGCTTATTAGGCCATGGAGTAATCACCAGATTATAAATAGCCGTCACACGTGATCAACGCGGCGATACTGACACATGACGATCGCTTTGCAAGATGTTGCGATGTTTTTTACCGCCAAGATTAAAATAGCTATCCCTGGCACGTAACCTTAGTTAGTCAATACCATATTTATGTCTTTTATTGTATGTGTTCGGTGCCATTTACTTTGGTCGTTTATGGCTCATTTAGTTTATTTTTCTTATTTTAATAGCGAAATAATATATTTGAACAATTTTAAAAGAACTACTAATCCTGATGTACTCCCTTTAACCAAGTGAAAATCGATATTAGAGTGTATGGATAAGCGAGTGTTCTACACAATTTAAGATTACCCATTGCACATCAGTAAGCGGCGCTATAACAAAATACGGAAATATTTAAATGGTGTTTAATGGTTTGTCAACACATGCAATTTTATTTAGAGCCGTTCCAGAAGAAGGGTTTGGGATACATACAAATCCGATAACTTGATTTATTCAGAATAATGAAGATATGCATATGGTCCTTTAACGTGCTCGGGAACACTATAGATAGGTCAGTGAACGTCCCTATTCGACAGACGAGGCTATGAAAAAGTGGCAAGTACGTATAGTTAACATCAAATTTCGTTATATATGAACATTTATAGTTCCAAGCACAATGCCTTACACTGAGCTACCGAGGAAGCTGTCTTGTGAAGAATGAGTATCATTAAGCATTATTAGTTGCAAGCACAGTTTAATTACCTGACTCTATTTCGATGCGATTTCATTGAATGCGTTATACATATAAATAAACGTTTCAAAACAAATTCAGTTAAAATAAACTTATGAAACACAACAACATGTAATGTGTATATACAGATAGGCGGACAGCGCTTATATATGTGTGTGTGTGCGTGTGTGTGTTGGATGGGGTGGAGTGGACGTGGGGTTTGTGGGGTGAGGAGGTGTGGTACGACGTGGCGTGGTGGGTCGGGGAAGGCTACCAATCCGTTTCGTTTCAAAAGAACTTTCACATGGTCTAATCTTCTTTATTTTTCATTCCATTCTGATAATTATTCACCCGTTACTACACGTTTGTTAAACAGCCTGGTTGAATTTTTGCGTCTACATGACTGGTCGATAACACTAACTGTATATGTTTATTGTTGTATTTGACACTAATCAAGTTGATATATTTATTAAAGTAACATACATGTGACATGCTTGTTTTCTTTCATAACTTTAATGAAAAGTGTGGTCTAATTTGAGATAAATAATTCCGTTCATAATGTAACAGAAAGCCGTAAAAATAAGTTCACAGTGTTCACCATAATACATTTTATGTAAATAACGAATACATACTAAATATGGCGACTAAAGTGCACGTGTCGTCAATTGTCATTTCGGCTAATTGGTTTGTTGTATAGCAATTAATTAGTACACTTTCCATTATACATATACACTTGGTACGTCAAATCAGTGATCATCAGAATGAAAACATGAAAGACTGACAACGATCCTTGATTATGAATATATATCATTTCTAGAAAAAAGTATGGTCTTAGTTTATCGTTCATTTGCTGAGGTTATCGTTCAATAACGGGAGCGCAGACCTTCATTAAATTAATCGTAACATTTGAAGTTATTGATAAGTTATAATATTGTTGTTTCTTATACGTTTATTTATTTATTTATTTATTTTTTTGGTTTTAATTAAACAAAATACATATACGTTTATACATGTATAGATATATGTTTAGGCTTCTCTTACATACATGTTAATATCCTTTAGTAGCTATATGTTTGCATGCTTTTTCCTCTTTGTTCGTGTGATTATTTTTTATGTGTTTATTTGTAATTCTCCGCATGAGGCGGAATATATTTATCAAATAGTTATCTGAATTCAAAATCCCATTTTTGAAGTTTGTAAATTATTAAAAAACAGCATTATGAATGTGAAATTTCAAAACGTTGTTGTTATAAATGTAATAACACTTTATAACATAATACTTTATTACATGCAATTAGTAAAAAATAAACAGTATATGACGCTTTGAAAGATGCGTGTACTTTGCACAGCTGCATGTTGGATCCGCCGAATGACATTTTCATAATATGTCGATTCGTTAAATTGTTTTGTGTATTTGTATTTATCATACGTTTAAAGTTGATTTGTTATAATTAGTTTGTATCGCTATACCCATGATGTGTAAGCACAATAAAAGACGTATATATAAATAGGGTTCTCTATGACGTCCCAAATATAAAGTATGTTTGACTCTTTAATGCACTAAATGTATTCTAAGAACCGAATTATGATCAATATAATCATGTAGAATTGTTTAACACTTTATATTTAATGCGTATAGTCAACTCCGCCGTTCAGCGTGTCAGTTATTATGAATATACAATTAACACATAGTACACACACACGCAGTAAGCGTGTCATTCATTCCATGCGCGGCGGCTGTTTATTCAATCCACTTAGTGTTAATCACATAACGCAAATAAATATACATGTATCATATAGCTATGTAACTCATTCTTTATACAACACCATGTATAGCTTAACAAAGTATCGCCATTAATATAAAATAATATTCGTCTGCTACAAAATAATTATATAAATTTATTTAGTGCAACGGAATGTTTTAGTGGTTAAATGATCTGCATTCTCATTGGTCAAACGGAAAAACGCAGAAACCCGTTTTTTACCGTTTGCTCAGTCACCGTTTACAGTTTAGGCGTTTCGCGTTCTGATTGGCCAAACTAAATATCAGCAACCTGATTGGCTAAACTTACAAACGCAAAAACTCGAAATGAGACAAACCCGTTTTCAGCCGAAAAAAACGTTGGAAACGTTTTTCTTCAATTTTCATTGGTTGATCTGCAGAAACCCAGTTAAACGCGTTTGTTTTGTGCCGCGTTTTGAGTTCGTTTTGCTATCGTTTCAAACTAGTTTGTGCTCGGTAATAAAACGGTTCTATAGCTGTATACATACTGAGGCATTTTCGTCCTGAGTTTTTTCATGTATGTTAATTGTTACTTATTTAAATGCATGTTTCTCTTTAAGTACTCGTCGAAGACCTTTGAAATTTCTCATACATTACCAGTTATATCTGTGCATTAAAAGAGTCAGAATTTAAGCATGGTAGATGAAAAGGCATTGTCTTATTAATTAACATTTTAAGCTAACGTGTAAAATTAATTTAATGATAAATGGACATTAAATGGAAGGGCAGTCTTCTGAAAAAGAGTTTTCGGATGATCAATATCACTTAACATTGTACAAAATTCTACAATAATGTGTTGAATATGAAATTTAAACACTGAAGGACTAGGATTTGTAAAAAAATATGAAAAAATGTTAATACTATGAGAGTAATTGCGACATTTAAAAGATAGTATAACATTTCCGTAATCAAAAAGAAGAAAATAGGTGTTATTTCTGCTAAAATTAAGTGATATGCATTCACTCATATCTGGTTTGCAGCAAGGCCTTTGCGAATTCTCGACAATCATTTTCATGGATTATGGGCGAATAACAACAGATGGCGTACAAGTAAATTTAAAAGCATAGATTTTTTAAAATAATTTTTACAGTGTTTTGTAACAAGGACATTTTCAGAGATGCCAGTATCCAAAAGGTGTGGTAGGAGGAAGTAATTCACGGGTATAAATAACCGGATTTTTTTCATTTTTGTTGTGGAATTTAAGAGAGCGAACCCAGTAGTACTATAAATACACTACTTTATCTCAGTGTAATATCCAGTTCAAAGGATATATGCATAGTGACAGAACTTTTTGAAGCACCCTCGTACGTACCCCTGATGAAGTTGTAAGCCGAAAGCGCTTGGGTTTTTATAAACTGTAGCACTGTATAAATGTTTTTCCCCATATATCATTTGTTTAACATGCTCGGTCGATAATTAACTATTGTTTCATTACGATTGCATTTTAGAGCTTCTCTGTTTAACAGCCTAGCTGGATGGTGTATGGAGATGGTATGGAACCAACGATATCGTTGCTGTATTCAACTGGGGAGCAGGGGAACCTGGTGGAGGGACCTCTGAATACCATGTTGCGATGTATAAGCCGGAGTCTTTTAAATTGCACGATGTAACGTACTATCGGCAATTTAATCCAATATGTGAACGAAACTAAAGAAAAACATTCCGGCAAAAGCAAAAATGTTTTGTTTTGAACAGAATGCAAATATTTAACAACATGCAAACTTTACCAAACGATGCCTGACTTGATTGTCCTATTTTGTTGCTGTTGTTTTTTAATCAGATTATTATAGATATGAGCTTACACGAGTTCCTGTAACATTTATGAAACGAGTTTTGAATTATTGGTACTGTAGGAGTGTAATCTAAAATCGGGAAATGTCTATATTTAGTTAAAGACAAATGTCAACATTCATTTTACTTAATATTGAATATGGACCTAGTTATTTTAGGAAATTCAAAGTACAGTCAAGCATATTGTATTGTTGTTTTGCCGAACAAGCTATATATAAATTTAGTTTAGCCTGAATGAAACGCATTCTTGGTTATTAAACTAAACAAGTATTGTAACGTTTCATTATATCACAGAAAGAATCGAAATCTTCAGAGTTTTAAATTTATATGTAAATACGAAATGTTTCAATGGGACACGGATGCCCCCGTTGTAACATTTATTTCATGATTTTTACCATTCCAAGGGGCATAACTTTAAAAGTACTACGGCGATCGGGCCGACAATCGAACTTGGGTGAGTCATTGTGCAGATATACAAGTTGAACAAGTTTGGAGAAGATTGAATACCATTTACCGAGGTTAGAGTGCGGACATTTTTTTCGCGATGTTTTACCATTCCAAGGGTCATAACTCTAAAAGTACTGGGGCGATCAGGACGTTAATCAAACGTGGGTGAGATATTGTGCCAAATACAATTTGACAAAGTCTCGAAAAGATTGGATAACCACTACCCATGTTAGAGTGCGGACAACATTGATTTTGCAATTTTAATATTCGAAGGGTCATAACACTGCAACTATGTAGTCGATGGGCCGAAATAAAACTTAGCCGAGACATTGTACCTATATAAAATTTGACCACGTTTGGAGAAAACTGGATAACAATTTGCCAAGTTAGAGTGCGGACACCATTAATTTCGCAATTTTTTACTATTCCGAGGGGCATAACTCTGGAACTACTGGGAGGATGGGGCCGATTATTGAACTCGGCCAAGACATTGTGCCCATATACTACTTGACTAAGTTTGGAAAAGTTCATATAACACTTAGCTAAGTTAGAGTGCGGGGACGGACGGACGCACGTCCAGATGAACGGACGGACGGAAGGCATGCATATATGCGCCTTCACCATTCTTCGAATGGCGGGATCGACCCATTTATTGATTGAATAATATAAGATATGCTGATTTCTTGCTTTACTTATTTTCTCTCCATACTCTTTCTGTGAATCTATCTCTGTCTGTGATTCTATGCAGAATTTCAATTGTTTGTACATACTATTGCTAAACTTTTATTTTATACTTAGCAATGAAATTATAGTGTATTTTAGCGTTGAAACAAGTGAAATTTATTACGTGTTGTTACGGGTAAAATATAACTAGAAAGGAAGTGCAAAACCAGCAACGGAATGTTTTAAAACATAATCAACACATGCATTCAAATGCACAATGAAAAATGTTCACTTACATAGTATACATTAGATGCACAGTATTTCATTAGAATCCAATGTTAGTATAAATTCACAATAAAGTCCTAATAATACATTCCCTTTAAACTCAATGTTCAAGTGTCCCTTTAATCCAAATGTATTTAAAGCTTTTCTGGGTTTGTTCTCCACAACACAAAATACTCTAATGTCACTTATTGTTGATATAAATCCTCTCAGAATATAAATTTCAGTCCAAAAGCAACCAATCTAAATTCAAACTTTAATTTTACGCTGAACACCTACCAATCGCACAATCTCACAAAGCCCTCTTGGTCTAAATCAAATTCATATAATATGTATTAAACTTGTTAACATGTTTATCAAAAGCGGTCATGATCGTATCATTTTGAACACACTGCATGTTTAGTGGTCGACTCATTTATTGATCGCCACTATGTTTTCTTTTTTGATTGCGCGATGACCGGACACATTATGGACACTATGATGACGTCTAAATAAATACTCAAAGGACGGTTGCATTTAAAAATAAATACGCGGATAATTGCGTAAAGTGTCAACTATACGTCATGTTTTCTTTATTTTATATTTTTTCTTTACTAACAATGTTACCTAAACAATCGTCATTCAATTACTATTTCATTATTATTGTGTGAATTTTCGATTAGATACGTAAATAAATTAATGCAAAATTAAAAGATGTCCATACCTAGCAAATTCACCTGTTTCGTGCGTAAATTATGCTTTGGACAATAATTACCGATCATGAAAGCAAGTAAACGATGTGTTTAGGTTGGAGCACTGATGTTTGCAAAAACAAGGCAAGTAATTCCGAATAATTTCTGTAAAGGCTTGCCAGGTTTCAAACGGTGCAGCTGAATTGTCACGACATTTGACATGATTATTGTTAAATTATCTAAGTATAGCGTCTAACGAATTTGTTAATTTGGGGATATGAATACGATATCTCAAAGCAGTGAAAAAGACGACGTCGTGTGGAATGAACTTAACGAATATGCTTAAATTAATATTAAAAGTTGACGCCAAACAAACAAATGTATTGAACAGTTATCGCATTTAGGTCGAAATCAGAAGTATACGAAGCGTATTCATTTAAAACAAAAATATTTTTCAAATTTGATTTCAAACTTGACTCAATTCCTACTTTAATGTTTTGGCATCTGCATAGTAATAACACGTTTTCCTCTTTCCTGCGAAAAGGAGAGCCATCTAATTTATGACACTAAATACAAGTTAAGGCTATATTGTTTAAGCTTGCTGTTTAGAATATCAGCAACAACTCGCCTCATGTTTGCATGTATCGACATAGTAGAAAATAAAAATAGGCCAATCAAATCACATGTTTTAATACAAATTAAAACTCGTAAATTTTATTTATTAATAATGTAATGAAAACTGATTTTTGACCAATAATATTGTGTAAAATATCGATTTGGAGTTATTGCTCAATAAAACCGTGTTTGCTATGTTATTCCTTTGTTTGTTTTGTGTTGCTGAATAATCTCCATTTTCAGTATTGAATTAAATTATAATTTATGATTAAACATCATACATCTGGGAATGAACAACGGATCGCCGGAGTGGAAAGTGGCAAATCCTTTGACTAATACCTGGATGATCACGCTGATTTATCGACGATCATTGGAGATCGCGGAACCATGATATTTATGTACAGATATCGGTGGTACATTCTCAAATAATTTTGTTTTTTTACTTTAATTTCGAAAAGGTGGTTCCACAACTCCGGCCTTTAAAGGTTCTGAGTATGTATTGTTTAATCACCCTGAGGATATAATGTCTGGTTTTTAATTTAGAATTTTGACTGTTAATTGTGATACGCAGGCTATATAACCTCTGCTCATTGAAGATTCCATGTCCACCGTCATATTCAAACTGATTTCGGGATGGCTCGTACTGTTGACATTTTCTAGTACGGAAAAACACTAATGGATGTAGATACATGAACGGGACGTAATACTTGGCCATTACATAAGTAGATCCTTTAACGTATGTATAATATTGGTATTATTCAAAAGACTATTGGCTTCCGGTTTATTTCCAACGCGCATGCGCAGACTCGATATTTCGGTTTTAAGGAATGCCGTTTTTCTTTGGAGTACAGTAGGTCGACGTTATAATATAAACTGGACATTTGAAACCATTGTAATCTTTATAAAACCGCTGGCGGGAAGTTTTTTTGTGCGAAAGGTAAGTACGGCATTTAAGTGTGTGTAGGTGTTGTGGTCATATGGCATTTTATGATTTTAGTAGATAAGTAGATCACGCTTCACGTGGCTGTTCAAAAGTTCATCTGAATATGGATATGTTCAGCGTATCAACGTGTGCATATGGACGTCATGTTCAATGAGTAGTTTAAACGTATTGCATACATGTTCGTGGGTACAGGTTGTGGACAAGTTCATGACGGAAGGTAGGTACGGGTTTATGTTGTTAGTGTTAAGGCAACGTATTGGATAGAGCTAGTTGAAAGTAGGTCACAGGCGTTCAACTGAATATATTTTGGAGATGCTCTGCACACTGAGTACCAGCTCACATTAATTGATATATCCCACAGTACCGTAAATTGCCCAGTACCAGCTACGAAACGCCACGCCGGAGTATAGATCTACAATGACTGCGTGTTCAGTATTTTTTGGTATTTGAGCAAGTGTGGGTCTCAAAATTTCCGTAGAAGGAATAGACAGGTAGGCCTTTATTACGCTATTAAACTGTAGTAACTTCCCATTGATCGGACCACCATGAAATCGAAGGCAAAACTTATCAAAATATCAGCCTATTCTCAAACAAGACTCGAACGTTTGTTTGTCACTTTAGTATTTACTAGCAAACGCGAAACTGGGAACCAGTCAAAATTGAAAGGAAGTAAATGTATGAGCTTATGAATATGAGAAAGGTAAACCGTTTATTCAACAACACATTAATGGAATAAAACAATGCTGACTTACATCCATCAAAATAATTGAAAAATATTTGGATACATCATTAATTTCAGGTTGGGAGGAGGCGTGGCACAGGAAATTGCATATTTTGATTATTACATTTATCATGGATATACAGGTAGATATATGCCTTTATAGAACTGTTATTATAATTATTTATGAAGGACTGTAACGGACATTTTAGTGATACTTTTACTGAGGTGAAGTAGATGTTTACAGTTGTATCAAATACATACACCTTGAACACTGTCGTGTGTAGAATCTGACAATACCATTCTTCCTACGACTTTTCAACCCCTCGAGATATCGAAAGTTACCAATAAATAAACTCATCATTTGTCTGATCTTGTCTGGAAATCCGGTCAACATTCCAGAATTACGTATCAGTCATTTTCGGCAGTCGGATGCAATTGAGATATTGCGATTGAACTACTGACGTCATTATGTTCTGCATTATGGCATGAGTAGTTCAATTTACATCACTATGATCAGATTGCCGAAAATAGCAGAAACATAATTTTGAAACAAAGGTCACACTGGTAAGACATAACCAATATGGTGGCATTCGATATACATTTGAGATAATTCTGCGGAGTAGAGTACGAGAAGTTGCGAATGGATTATTGTTTGTCTTGGTCTTAGAAACAGGACACATTTCCGATATATTCTGGAAGAAATCAATTAATTAAATCATTATTCAAAGCACCTTGGAATGAAACTTGCTGACGAGATACATTATGTAAGTATTTTGGTTCTGATTATCCCTGAACCGATGCAGTTTCGAAATGTTTGTGTCAGACCTGAATAATAGGTTACTTATAGAGAAAGTACTTACAATCACTACTCATGTGACTGACTACATAATCTTTAAAATGGCCAACATAGTTAGTATAAATATTCATGTTTTAAAAACAAGCGAATGTATTATTCGCTATTGCAAGACAATTATAAGAAAACAACATATGAGTTTGTTACAGTCATCGAAATTAGCCGGAAGCCCACAGTCATTAAATATCATGTCGAGCGTGTAGATTTTGCAAGCGGGCATGTTAAAAATTAGACGAACATGCCAAAATGAATCGGAACGAAATCAGACCCAAAAAGTAACGACTTAGATTTATTTTGTTTATACATCAACGGAAACAACTCTCGGTTTCAGAACAGACTGGTTTTCAATTTTATTTGCTGTTTTTGAACGACGTTGGGGACGAAAGAGCAATTTTTAGGATGAATCAATACCGCGATGTAAACCCGACTGTTCATTACGTTTGCGACCTATTAATTATCCTACCCGGTCTGACCCGCGGTTTCACTCTAAAGTTAGGGGTTTGACGGGGTATGTTGTGATGCGGCTTCCGCGAAAATAGTCCCATCGTGATTACTGTTTTCCTTTGCTTCCTGACGAGAAATATGCTTTACAGGTGTCGATTTATTAACAAATTGATGTTATTGCACAATACTGGTCATGTATAAATAGTATATGGTAGTTTTTAAGCAAAATAATTGTATCCCTTATAGGATACATATAACCGCATCACGCGTATAAATCGACATAAATGAAAGAAGAACAACATGGCGGCCATTCTTTTGTTCGGGATTTTCATTCAGAAATCAAATAAACTGGATTTAATAACATGGCCAGAACAATTATTGGATGTGTTAACATTTCGCTAGAGAGTTGCAATGGATGATGCACTACTTAGTTAGTAAGCTGAGACGGAGTTTCCAGGAAAAGTACTTTTGAGGATTTCTGATGAAGTTTTGCCCGGCGCATTCAATCCTTCATCAAGTTCATGACGTTGGAACTTGATGCGTTGAAGTTGAACGGTGGCGACGGTGTTTATGATAGTAAAACCCCAGAATGGTAAGTGTTGTATTTTATAACATGTATACATTTAGAATAATCCGTTGTAAAAAATGCCTTTAGGAAACGTCCTTCAAAAAGTGAGGATATTTTGTTTTTTTAACTGTAGCGATGCGTAATGACACAATTTCTCTTTTCACATATAAAGACTCTTTTCACATATAAAAAATTACATCAAAGTGAACACTTTGTAAAAACAATATTAACTTGGCAGGAATGAAATGTCAATTGTCATGACCATGTACCCTGCCCTCTCTCTCAACCAACTTTCATGCAGTCTGTTGTCAGAGCTCAACATGTAGAATCTCCGATTATCTAGGACAAGTGAGTCAGATTGTAGCAAGTCACATGTAAATGTAAAGGGAATTTTAATTCAGTTATGTAAAGGGAATTTTAATTCAGTTAACAGTGAGTTCTAAAAATCATCTTTGAAATAAGTTATTTTCCATTGCCTATGTACACGTATTGGCAGTACTCCACCTAGGCTCGAGTTAACCATTCGCCAAATCACCATAGGCAAAACTGTCGAATGAAAATCTTTCGAAATACATAGCAAATGCACCAGACTTTGGCGATCTGGCGAATCCATATATAACAGGTGGTGAAAAAATCATTCCTCAACCGGGACTCGAACCCAGGGTCTCTGTTTTACCATACCAGCACTCTAACCACTGAGCTATCGAGGACATACGGTTAGGAATCGATATTTCACCATATACCTGTACCCGGTTACATACACCCCCACCAGATTGAAATTCGTCCCTAATGGAGTTAACTAAATAATTATCAAAGTGTTTATTGAAAACCGTTGTCAAATTGTGTGCGATAGATGCCGCCCACTGTTCCGCCTCTCGCTGTCAATCAACTTGTTTGTGTCCCCACCTCACGCACACAATATCCATATATTTAATTGCGTTACTGAGCTGGGTAAATATCAAATAATGTGGCGCCCTCTTATGGCCATAATATATGATCAAAACAGCAAGTGCACGAAGTGTGACAAGGTTTGTTTAAAGCATACTCTTATAACTTACTTTTGATGTGTATGCAAACAAGGTTTTAGCGCCTTCAATTAAAGTTACAAAATATCTCGGCAAAAGTCTGGCTAAAGAAATGTTTAGGGCTAAAAGCTTTAAATTCTAGCGCTAGCCTAGTCCAGATAAGGACGCGTATCTGCGTAATTACGAATATTTTTCATCAAAAACTCTCTTATGGATGGCGGGGTGGGTGCATAGTTCTACCCCCAAAAAAGTGGTGATATGCCTTCACCACAAATAAATCAACTATCAGTATATAACCTTACATTTGTTGAATATGACGTAAAACATCATACAAACAAACAAATCATCAAAAACTAGTGATGTGCAATCGGTTGAAATCTACAATCGATCATCCAGGTTACAAATGGTTGGATGTAACCGATCAATCATTGGTTATAATCGGCTAGTCAGCATAAAGTTTAAATCTGTATTTCAGGCCTTGAACTTAAAACAATTTTTGAATGTATTCATTCCTGTCTAGTTTATAATGCCATTGTAATTTTCTTTTAATCAGTGAAGTAATTCTAACTCAAATATAAATGTGTTTATTTGTGTACATGCTCATTTTAACAGGTTTATTTTCAATCTGTTGTTTCCTGCATATTTTAAAATTAATCAAAGTGAATATTTACATTTAGCCGTTGGTCGTTTATATACTTTCATAATCGATCATCATAATCAAATGCCTAAGTTTTAAAACTGATGATCGGTTTCAATCGATTAATCGGTACATCACTATCAAAAACATTAAAATTAAAATAAACGAGTACAAGAATGCATTAAAAAATCGTCTTTAAGTATCGAGAACCAAATAGCTGCATACACACTTGAAACTTCAGTAGAAAAATCGAATGCATCCAATCATACTCAATACTTACTGATGTTAGGTATTGAATGACAATCAAGTGACCTCTAGCAATTACTAGTCGATGCTTGCAAGGAAAAAAAAAGAAGTCGGCTGTTTGACACAATTAATGCCATTTAAAAAAGACAGACAGCTTTAATGAATATATATATATAAAGCAGACGAGGAAATATGTTATGTTTTTGGGTAACAACTAAGGGTAAACATTTTACATTAATGTTATTTTTCAAAACTTGTTTTAAGAATACGCATTAGTAAATGTAAATTTTTCATGCATGATGAAAGCTTATCTGGAGCACTGCAGTATTGTTACAATATAGCCTCCAGACCCGTATTGCAATTTGTAAATCATGCATTACGGTTTCAACTTTTTTCAAAATAAATGATGTCATTAATTTGTAGCTCTAGTTTAAAGTAGCTATCCCGTCAACATCAGTCAAATCTTACATTACAATATGTACGCCATTTCTAAAGCTACTGATGGCGATTTATATAATATTATTTTTGTATATATATATATATATAACTTACAATTTTGAGAATCCAAACTATGTAAACTTTGACTAAAAACCTAAAACTGGACCGTCAAACTAAGTTATATGCATATTCAATCACGCTTATTTTAAGAACCCATGAAAATCATATACTTTTATTTGGCACATATATATTGACTGATGATTGTTATATATGACCTAAACAGCTGGATAGAGTTTTGATGACGGTTTTGTTGTGTAATTTTGCCATTACAGGGTTTTTCTATACTTAGGGGAGATAACCCATACCGTTACAATTGGGAATTTTAAAAAAGTTTTATTCTCAGTACTTGTCACACTAACCCTTTTTTTTCAATTGGAAACTTTTGTCTCAAAATTGGGGAAAATATATGTTTTGGCATTGGGAATATAGCCCAATCATGAATGGCTATAAAAACAGCCAGGCCTTCTTCCGCCCATTTTGGGAAAAAGACCCTGGGAAAATTTATGCCGTAAATTTTGCCCAATTGGGAAGAAATTTAATCGCTTTACGCCTCAAATTGGGAATTTTCATAAGTTAGTTGTACATAAATATCAGGTTGTTTTAATTGCCTGGTTTCAATACATGATACATGATTTAAATATTGTTATTTTTATAGTATTTCCTTGTAAACATTTCTATATTTGACCTGACTTTGTAAATATTTTGCAATAAAGCATTGAAACTACAACCGTGTTCTTTATTTCTAAATAACACATAAAAATTATTCCAAAAACTATAACAGTGTTCACTGTTAATCATCAACGTTAAATAAACATCAATAGCTTGAATTTATTCACAAAACGTTGTAGTTCCACGTCCTGTTATTATAAACAACCCCAAAACGAACGCGTTCCGTGATTGGGAAATATATTAGACTAAACCGCGTGACGTCATGACTGTTGATATTTATTATTTCCGGTTTCAATTTGGGAGCGTCCTGGTAATATTTCAGCTGTTTTTCTTACGTTTCACGCACATACTGTAAATTTGATTTTGTAATGTTTAATTCCTTCTTAAATTCGTCCTCGTCCTGTGGAATAGGAAGGGGAATTTTATTTCAGAATTGGGAAAAAAACTGTATTTGGCATTGGGAATAGGTCCGATAGTCGGACCCGTGAGAATAGTAGAAAAAGGCCTGACAGCCCAAAAAAATGCATTATTTGGTGGGTTTTTTTACGTATTAAAGTGGTTTTGTTGA